>JAOSBN010000179.1:9065824-9132817 GCA_027563595.1 Erythroxylum suave | reverse complement strand
CTCCTCTCTTGGCTTGAGTCAACAGTGACATTATCCACCATTGTCTTCTTCGGTGGTCAATACATAACACAAACTCATGGAGTTTCTCTCTCTAATCCATAACAGTGAGTTTCGTTTCTTTACTTTTAATCAATCTATATATATCCACAAGCAAACACAGAACCCATACCCATATGTTTTGTATCAACACTGAAAGTTTGTTTTTGTCCATGTCTGATTGAAACATCCAACAACACAAAGGGAAGATACGAAAACGATGAAATCATTTATCACCAAAAACCAATATCAAACATGTATGGGAATATAAGAACATGAAAAAAGAAACACTAAACATATGTTCAGATAGTATCATTCAAGATCTTCAATGCATTCAATTGGTTTTCAGTTCTTTCTCATAAATATGAAGCATTAAATTCGGTTCTTTCTCAACAATAACAGTTCAAGAACATTTCGTTATTATTCAACTTTTAGTTTGTGAATTATCATTATATTTCAGTTCAACAATGTATGAACATCTAAAATCAAACCGAAAACATCAAAACACAATCATGTATAAATGATACACAGTAAAACAAAAAATCATACAATACAATGCTCTGACACCAATTGTAAACCATTTATCGGATCGAATGATTTTGTGCGTACCTGTATCCATGATTGTTTTTCGTAAGATGCTAATTTATTTCCTTTCTGCTTCCTTCCTTTTATGTGTTTCTTCAATGGTTCAGAAAATTGAGATTTCATACTCTTTTATAAGTGTTTGTTTCTAACACTTAAATACTCAATTACCAACCATCATGTTGGTTCACTAACCATCATGATGGTTCATTGTAGGAAGAGAAAGGAAAAGGGTCTTTGACCCATTTGAGATCCATTCGATAATACCCAATAGCCATTATCTCGGATGCTTTTCATGGGACTCAAATCTATAAGTCATATGGGACATTAAGAGTCTAACAGTAAAAGGATACAAACATATTGTTAATCAAATCATTAAACTACAAAACCTTATCTATCCTTGTATTAAGTACTGAATTGGGAATGGAGAGGGGACATAGATTTGGTTTGATAACTGGTTCAATATCACTCCTTTAATTCAATCGAACGACTTTCAGCACCTCAGAAATAGGTTGGCACTTAATCTAAGAGTTGCTTCATTGATTGTACACAGCAATTGGCAACATTCAGAGGCTTTCAATCTCTGGTTGATCATCTCCCTACCTTGAACGCAAGCCATGGTGCGGATGGCATCATCTGGACTTTGAATTCCAGTTGTCTTTTCTCTAACAACTCTTGTTATAAATTGTTCTTTAATCACAATATGGTGGTTCCTTAGTTTAACATTTTATGGAAAAACTCTATATGTACTAAGGCGGCTTTTATTACTTGGCTTGCTATTAAAAATAGACTTAGAACATAGAACCAATGGCATGGTGGTGGTGATGATTTATGTCTATTATGCAACCAAGCTTTGGAAGACCATGAGCATCTCTTCTTCCAGTGTAGTTTCTCCAAATCCATATGAAGTAGAGTGCTTCATCTGCTACCACCTTATAATAGCGGATAGCAATGGGAGCAGGTGTTGAATTGAACTGTCAAGAATGCCAAGTTTGATAGTCTTAATTCCTTTCTTTTTAAGGCAACTTACGCCATCGCCATCTACAATATTTTGAGAGAACATAATAGGAGACAATTCACTAGAGGGAAAATAGAGAAATACCAGCCAGTGGAGCGCATTGTTAACCAAATTAGAGCTTGCATATTTGCCCATGACGTTCAACACAACCTTTCCGTGGAGATAAATCATAAATGGTATTTATAGCTTGTTTTTGTTCCTATCTTGTCGATTGATGCTCTTCCATACTTAGTGATCTATTGTATACGTAAATATGATTGTTGGCCTTCATCCATAAACTTTCTATTATGTTGATATTGTTTCGACTATAGTATAAAATTTATAATCTTTTTTCAAAAAAAAAGAAGCCTTCAAACAGATAAAACTAAAAATAAAATTTAGTGGGACTATTTTACACGTGCTAGAGCTTTATGTCTAGGGTTGACTTGCACATATGACTTAGGCAAACATGATCCCGGCCCTTGTAGGACGCGTGTGAGCATTGTTTCCTACTATCTAGGTTCTTTTTAGTTTTCTTAGCTAGCTCCTTCTTCCTATTGCCACCGCCGTCTACTTTTGATCTTGTCGCTTCCTGCTTCCCTTCTCGTTGGTGGTTTTTCTCTTTCGTAGCCACAATTTCGTAATTTGATCGCCATTGGTTCACCAATAGCAATGTCAATATTGATCCGATTAACCCTTAGTCAACAAGTTTAGCCCGATCAAATTGACCCACGGACTCGGCCACGGGTCAGGGGAATTTGGCCTGTGAATGGACGGGTCGGGCCATGACCTGTGAAGCACAGGCCACGGATCGGGGGGTGGGCCACGGGCGGCTTGAGGTCCACCAAAGTGGGTGGATGGGTCGAATTGCAGGCCGGTTCGATCGGTCCGGTCCATGACCCATGGCCTGCAATGTAAAACGACGTCGTTTTATTCATTAAAAAACGACATCGTTTGATTAAGGTCAAAGTCATTTGTTCTAGAGATAAACGACGTCGTTTGGCTTTAAGCATAAAATGACATCGTTTTATCTTTAGAAGTGAGTAAAAAACAAGAGACAAAGCAATATCGTTTTCTTGCAATGGAAAAACGACGTTGTTTTATCTCTGGAAGTAAGTAAAAATCAAGAGACAAAACGATGTCGTTTTCTTACTATGGAAAATGACATCGTTTTGTCTCTAATGAAACAAAATCACGTCTCCCTCCTTCTCTCTCTACCTCTAGCTCTCCCTCCCTCATCACTCGTCACTCGTCTCCCACTCATCTCTCCCACAAGCTACAGTTCAGTCCCACTCACAGTCACCCTGACCCAAACCCAGACCCAGACGCTGCTCTGCCTCCCTCTCCCTCCATCACACCGTCGCAAGTCACTGACGTCATTGTTCTTCTTCTTTGTCGCAATTCGCAACATTGAAGACTCACATTTCCTATGTTTTTCAGCGAAGGTGATTGTCCTGGCATCTTATAGTTAAATGGAATGAGGATTGATATTTCTGGATTAATACAACTATGTGAATAATTGCTCACTTGTCGTGTCTATTGTCTTGATGTTTCTGAATTTAATAGTTGAATGGATTGAGGATTGATGTTTTTGGATTTATTTATGCTTGTCTACTGTCTTGGAATCATTGTGAATGAATTGTTAATTGTTGAATGGATTGAGGATTGATGTTTTGGAATACATTTGATAGCTAAATGGAATGAGGATTGATGTTTCTGGATTTATTTGTGCGTCTACTGTCTTCGAATCATTGTGAATGAATTGCTAATTGTTTTTGCTAAGAATATATCTAGGTTGAGCACAAGTGCACAACATTTCTAGAACACCTTTATGTCTATGGGTCATTAATCATGATCTTAACCAATAACATCTCTATTATACCTCATTACTACATATGTGATATATTCTTAGACTAGTGAGTAGTGATCCGTATTTGGCTCAATTACATCATACAGAGCAAGAGCAAATGAAAATAACTACATATCTTCCCTAAATTTGTTTATGGCAAGATTAAAAAAAGCTTTTCTTGAGATGAGAATTAAATGAACAAAGTGCCTTATTTTTTAGATCCTTAATTGGTGTTTTCACATATGCTCCAACCTAAAAATTATTCTTAATCATCAATCATCATATTTTAATTCCCCAAATTTTCCCTCAGCCTCCTCCATATTAAAATACTATCCTTATGCCATACTTGATCTTTTAAATGCCCTGACATTTGAAAAAATTTGAATTAAGTCTAGATGAAGAAAATAAAGCAAAGCAAGAAATTGAACAGTTGACTAAAATAGTGTGGTGAAGATGTAGGACTGAAAACATATATTAAAAAAACAATATCGATGGTGACTCTTAGAGCATTAAAATTAGTAAGTAAAGCTAATTGAAGTTGTTAACTTTTATTAGGAGATTACTTCTTGAACTTCTTTGATTTAATATGTTTTTTGTTACTTTTAACTTACATCTTATGCAATATTAAGATTGGAAGCAGTAAGGTATATGAGGCATCTAATTAAGCTCTTGTTGTGATTCTCAACCTTGAAATTCTTGACGATAGGCTACATAAAAGTGTTAATATATTTACAATCCTTAAATTGAAAATTTTTCAAGATTTTGTTGTTTTATTTATATTGAGTACTTAAGATTTTTTTTATTGCCATAATTTCAAACTAAGAAATTATGAATCAATGACTGTTTTACTTGTATTTTGATAGCTTTTTATAAGATTTGGTACTTAATGTAGCTTATATTTTATTTTAAATATAGTGGTTTCATGGTTGGTTTGTCAGATGAATGAACATATTCCTTCAGTTGAGAGTTCTAATCCGATACTAGAGGTAGAAGTGGAAACTTCTATTCTGACACCAAGTGACGATAGAAGTCAAGTTAGTCAACATAAAAGTGATGTTTGGAATCACTTTAAGAAGACTACATCTATCGACAAAATTGAAAAAGAATAATGCAATTATTGTCATAAGTTGTACTCAACTGGTTCGAAAGGTGGAACGTCTTATTTAAAGAGACATACGGAATCATGTACTAGAAGGAAGATGGTTTTCAGAGGTCAATCATTTTTTACCCCTAACCTTATGAAAGGAAAGAATGAAATAACCATAACAACTTTTGACAATAATAGATTAAGAATTTTGACGGCTAATATGGTTGTTGGAGATGAACATGCATTGGCTACGGTTGAAAGTAAGAGATTTAGGATATTTCTTAATTCACTCCAACCGAATTTCAATGTTCCAAGTCAGAATACATTGAGAATTGATATTTGAAAATTTATGAGGAGAAGAAGAGAGAAACATTAAGAGTATTGTCGAATGTTTAAGGACAAATTGGTATAACAACGAACATATGGACAACCAATAACCAACAGAAGGGTTACATGGCAGTGACGGTACATTATATTGATAATTATTAGAAGTTATGCAATAGAATTTTGAGGTAATTTATTTTCTTTAATATTATTATCATTTACTTAATTTCATTGTTTTATGAATTCATGATTTATATTGTTATGTTTTTTTTATGATAGGTTCATTTATGTGCCGACACCATATACAAGTAAAAAATTGGCAAACTTGTTGAAAGATTGTTTGATTAGTGTGAACATCAACAACAAAGTTTCCTCTATCATAGTCGATAATTGTAGTATAAATGATGCTATGATTGAGAAGTTGAAGGGTAAGATGTGAGTTGGGAGCTTATTGGCTGGAGGTAAGTTATTTCATATGCGTTGTTTTACGCATATTCTTACCTTGATTGTGAATGTTGAGTTGGAGACGATAAAGGAAGCAATAGAGTGTATTCAAAGTAGTGTTTTATATCGGAGTACAACTCCTAAAAGAGTTGAAACTTTAGAAGATGTTGCATAGATTTTATGCATTCCCTACACAAAGAAGTTAGTTTTGGATTGTCCTACGATATGGAACTCAACCTTTAAGATATTGTAGTCGACAATCCCTTATGCTCAGCTATTTACTAGATTAGCTGAAAGGGATCCTCAGTATACCTACGTACCATCAGAGGACTAGTGGGATTTGGCTAAAGAACTTTTTATGAAGATGGAATTATTTAATAGTTGGACTGAATTATTTTTAAGAACGAAATATCTAACTTCGCATTGTATCTTTAGCATTATGTCCAACATAAAGCATGGTTTGGGATTGTGGATGTTTGTCTCCAATGAAGTGATTCAGACGATGGTAGAGCGGATGACGGAGAAGTTTAATTTTTATTGGTCTAAGGTTGGAGATATTGTTGCAATATTATATGTGTTGGACCCGAGATACAAGATAGATGAGGTTAAATATATTTATAATGTATTGTACAGTGGTGAAGCTCAAGAGCGACTACATACCTTAAAACAATTATGGTATCAATTGTTTCATAAGTATAAAGCCAGAATGCAACAAACTCATAATCGGGATGTAGACGGTTCAACTCATACTTCAGTTTCAAGTTCGACCTTTTCTTTTAACCCATTATTGACAGATTCTCTTTCAAATTTTTTGAAAGAGAAAAGGGCTAGGATATCTTATAGTACGATGGAGTTCAATAGAAATATTTCTGAAGAGTGTGTTCCTGAAACTGAAGGTGAGTTATTCGATATATTGTTATGGTGGAAGACGTCTGGACATAATTATCTGATCATGCAAGCCATTGCACGGGACTTGTTAGCTATTCCATCATCAACTATTGCTTCAAAGCTTGCATTTAGTACTAGTGGTCGGGTCATTACTCCTCATCATGGTCGACTTCATTATCGCACTGTGGAAGGTCTTGTGTGTACTCAAAGTTGGTTAAAAAATGAAAATATTGATGGTAAATTATTTTCTTTTTATTATTTTTATTTTATTTAGCTTTATATTATCTTACTTAATGTTGTGTTTTTTCCTGCAGCCATAGGTATTAATGCAGAGGGGATTGATGAAAATAATCGACCAATAGAAGGTTATTTTGATCAAATATATGAAGATGGAGATATTTTTAATTTTCATTTTATATAATATTACATTATTAAATATTATTTTTATTTTAAATATTATATTACTAAATATAATGTTTGTGCATACAGATGATTGGAGTCAAACTGTTGATGACCTTTACCAATAAGTACAATTAATCAATTAAAATCCGATGACTCTCTTTCAATCTCTAGTCTACTCTCTAATGTAGTCGTTGATTTTGTATTGTATCTTTTTGTTGTAAAATGATTTTATAATTTTATGAAATATGAATTTGGTTTTATTAATTCCCTCTTATAATAATTAATAAATAATTTAAATAAATTAAAAATTTGTAATTAATGTAATTCATAATTTTAACTATAACTTTTAACTTATTAACTTTTGATATAAATTTCTAATTAATTAAATTAAATGTCCTAATTAATCATACCATTACATACATCTCAATAACTTTATTACATCATAATTAATTAATTACATATTGTTATAATTTAAAGTTGTCACATAATACATATATTAAAAAGAAAAAATGTGAAAATTTTATTAATGTTATGAAACATGAATTTGGTTTTGTCAATTCTCTCTTATAATAATTAATAACTAATTTAAGTAAATTAAAAATATGTAATTAATGTAATTCACAATTTTAACTATAACTATTAACTTATTAACTTTTCATATAAATTTCTAATTAATTGAATTAAATGTCCTAATTAATCATACTATTACATACATCTCAGTAACTTTATTATATCATAATTAATTAATTATATGTTGTTGTAATTTAAAATTGTCACCTAATAGATATATTAAAAAAAAGGTGAAAATTTTATAAATTTTATGAAACATGAATTTGGTTTTATCAGTTCTCTCTTATAATAATTAATAAATAATTTAAGTAAATTAAAATTTTTGTAATTAATGTAATTCATAATTTTAACTATAACTATTAACTTATTAACATATGAACTTTTCATATAAATTTCTAATTAATTGAATTAAATGTCCTAATTAATCATACCATTACATACATCTCAACAACTTTTAATTAATTATATGTTGTTGTAATTTAAAGTTGTTACATAATATGTATGTTAAAAAGAAAAAAAAAGGTGAAATTTTTATTAATTTTATGAAATATGAATATAGGATATGCTTATAACACTCTAAAGACGAAAAGGGTTTAAAGTAATACTTATATCTTATATCATGGTTTTCATTAAGGATCTAAGGAATTAATCTTAACAAATTTTTAATTGGAGTGACTTAGGTAGAAATAAATCTTTTAATTTTAGAATTTAGATAGAAGAAAAAATTATGAATGTAATTTATATAAATTTAGATTAATTAGAATATAATGATTTTAGAAACAAAGTAAAAGAAGTATTTTTGACTTAATGAAATAAATAATTTATAAAAATAAATCAAAAGAATTTATAAAATATATTCTAGTTTTAATAAAATAATAGGTATTTTTAATGTAATATATTGTACTTATTTGTTTTCATAACTGAATTACTTATATATTATTTTTGTAATTGAAAAATTAGGATTAATAAAGTGATTAATTCATTTTAAGATTAATATAAATACATATATACATAATGTATATATTATGTAAATATGAAAAATAAAATAAAAAGTTTAAATTGACTTGTTTACAGAGAATAATTATGACAACATTATCATTGCTATATGTTTTTAAATATAAATTAGTTTGTATTT
The DNA here is from genome assembly GCA_027563595.1 of Erythroxylum suave. Classification (NCBI taxonomy): domain Eukaryota; kingdom Viridiplantae; phylum Streptophyta; class Magnoliopsida; order Malpighiales; family Erythroxylaceae; genus Erythroxylum; species Erythroxylum suave. The sequence continues at coordinate 9,124,503 of JAOSBN010000179.1, read as the reverse complement.
TATGTCTTTTATTTTATATAAATATTTTTGTATAATTTATGGGTAATTTCATTACATTTTACTATAAATGATTATGCTATAATTTATAATTTATGAATTTTAAAAAATACAACTACAATTTTTAAAAATTGTCTTTAAAATTTTAAAATTTATTAAACGCTCAAGCCGACTTAGGCCCGACGGGCTGGGTGGCTTGAACCACAGGCCGGCCGGCCTCGACCTGCCCACAAGCCACAGATTTTTTTCGACCCGCACGGGCCGAGCCACAGTTCAGGCCATTCCAGCTTGCTCGGGCCCATAAATTTTTTCGATAGGCTAGACTGGGCCATCGACGACTCGAGCCTAGCCTAGCCCATTGACATGCCTATTCACCAACGATTAGCACTACAGCTTGTGGACATCAATAACATTAGAAAAAACACACAAACTAAAACCACAACACCCAATTTCCAAAAAATTCAATCAAGTTGGAGAACCTTCAATCTCGAAAATGCCATACAATTTTCAGATCCTAAGTTCTCTAAAAACAAAAACTAAAGAAATATGCAATATGATTCTTTAATCTAACTATTCATAAAATCTAAGCTAGGGGGACACACATAGATTGTGGTCTTCAAGCACTCAAGTTTTTCCAAAAAGAATTAATAAAAGAGGCAAAAATAATCTAGGTTCTAGACTGACGAGGAAGCAAGCATAATATTTCCGGAAATATCAGAAAGCTATTTCAGAAGCAAATAAAACATATAGGATTTTTTTTAGAAAACACAAAATAAACAGGGGAGGCATGTATAATGTTTTGCCATAAAACTAAATTTAAAGGGGCATTCGATTTGATTTTAATTATCATAAAATTAAAAACAAAGCCTAATTAGTGATGCTTTAATCAGTATTAGACAAATCTTTAAATCAGAAATTTAAGATTTATTTTTAATAAATTAATAACAGTCAAGTAACTTCAATCAAGCTAACCAAGGTAGAGTTGTGCTGCGTCGTAGTCTTGGTTACAAGAAATGTCATAGTACTCATCAATTAATAACTAGAGTGAGGTTGGCCAAGAGAGTAGTGAAGTAGTAGTGAATGTTAGAAATTTTTCATAAATGTGAACAACAATTAATTGCATTTATCATTTGCAATAACTTATTGTTAAGTTACGTAATTTAATTTGAATAAAGATAATAAAGTGGCTCAATAAATGATCTAAGTCAATAGGTCAAAGTTCGGGAGGAAAATAGGTTTTGATCAGCATGGACCGGACTTATATTGGGCCTATGGTGGGGAAGGCCAATATGGAAGCTATATATATAAGTTAAGATCTCCTACAATTACTCATATTATTCATAAGCATATGGATTCTCTAACCCGTTAACAGAGCTTATGTATTGAGAAACTATAGAAATTCATTAACCACGTGCCTATGAAGAGTTCTCGTGAAGGTCCCAGTTAATTCTAGGTCGTTACGATCTCGAAAAGCTCCTCTGAACTTCTAATGGAACCAAAATTAGGTATTCCACATTTACTTCATTTATTTCCCTTTCACGAATGATCCAGGACATATAATAAGGTTCATGCTACTTGTTACATGTGGTATCAAAGAGGTTATGTGATCGGGTGGTTAAAAATGAAGGTTTTTCGATTTTTATTCTTTAAGGTTTTGGACAGGTTTTTTGATTTTTTCACATGTATGGATGTTTGAAAGTTGTGTACATATAGCTAGCTGTACGAAACGGGTCAAAAACGAGCTATAAAACTTTAAAAACTAATAAAAATTTCGTCAAAAATTGCTCGGGACCGTCGGAGGTGGAAGATCGTCAGGTGCGTGTGCTACATGTTCCCGATGGCACTACAGTACCACCCCTGAGGTGGTTCGACTAATGCGTGCATATGCCATCCAAATGTGGACACATGGCTCCACCACGTTCCAAACATGTGTGCCACAAGCAATTATGGTACGAACTCCTGCGGGCGACGTCAATTGTCTCGACATGTGGCATGCATGGGTATGGACATATGGTTGGTAGGTGCCATACAAGGTCAACCCGCCTGCGCGTGAGTTACACGTGTCAATAGTGTTTGAGCACATTGATGCGTGTGCAACGCACGAGCCTGACGCATCATGAGGTGCATCGTCCTTGCGCCCTACCGTGTGCACACACCCTGAAGTCATGCTGACATCAGGTATAGTGCATGCTAACATTATCAGCAAACAAAAAAGAAGAAAAGGAATATTTTTCAAAATTCCTATAAAGGTGTCCTAGGTCCTTTTTAGGTCAGTTTTCTAGTGTGGGAAATTTTTTTAAGTGATGTTTTAGTTTTTCTAGATTAATTACATTGGTAGTTTCATTCCAAGAAAGAAATTTAGACATTCTAATGTCATTTTTTAGTAAATTTTTGTACTCCAAAACTCTCATGAGGGAGACATTTAAGGTTTTCGTATATCATGTGATCGATTCAATGTTCGGAATTGCATGATAGTTGCTCTAATTGAGATTTTTTGTAACGAAAGTCTCAAATAAAATTTTCAAAGAATGTCTTTAACACGAGTATATGATAATTTGACTATGCATTTGGTTTTTGTATTTATTCATGTTACATTTTCACATACTGTATGCCTAATAGAGTGTGAGAATAATATAAAGATGTATCCCTTGTATTTGTGAACTTTTCTAGTATCGATGATATTGTAGTCACCACAATGGCCTTTTAAGTTAGTATTTGAATTGTTCTGCTTGCACGTTGGGGGATGTCTCTGGTCTTATGTTTGGTTATTTTTCCCATAGGTGTTGGCCTTACATGAGATTTTGAGATATTCATAAAGGTATTATATGGAGGAAAGCCATTGCTTGAATGATCTATTCACCTACAAGTGGTAGTGTCATAAGGTTTGATAGTTTATACTCTGATAGCTTTTAAATGAAGGTCTAATTAGGTCTAATATGTATTCAGCCCACAGGTGTTTCACAATATGTGTGATCAGATTCTCGGTATAGATATTGTTTTAATGCTTTTAATCTCATTATTGTCCTACGTTTGTGTTGATCTTTGTATTGTCCTTTTGCAGTCACATTTTTTGTCGACAAAAATGCTGTAACCATTAAAACCCTAAATGGTTTCAATTTCAAGAAGTGGAAAAAGGATGTCGAGTTTGTCTTGGAGATGATGGACATCAATATGGCTATGCTAACAAAGAGACTCTCTCCATTTATAGATATCAGCTTAGAAGTTGATAAGGAAACCTTTGCAATTTGAGAGCGGTCAAATACAATGTGCTATTTGACCATTAAGAGGTCAATCATAGATCATCTACTAAGTGGACTATCAAACATCGCTACACCAAAGGAGTTTATGGATAATGTTTCCTAAAGGTACAAGGTCTCCTCTAATGCTGAACTGAGTACCTTAATTAAGGATATATTCTACATGAGGTATACAAGAGAAGGAGGTGTTGGGGAATATAGTATAAGGATGGTCTACCTTCAGAGTAAGATGAAGGCACTAGATGCTCCCACTCCTAATACATTGATAATGCATCAGGCCCCTAATACTCTTTTCCGAGAGTTTGAGATGCTAGTGACTTCATACATTTCCCAGGATGAGGCTTGGGATATCAATACCTTGATTTTCCAATGTGTTGCAAAAGAGGAGAGGTTGAAGAGCTCTCCTTATATAGCCTTATGTGCAACAAAAGGCAAGGTGAAGGCTAAGCCCCAAAATGTTAAGGATAAGAAATCCTATCCCTCTTTGAATATTCAGATTGGATAGTTTAGCATTGCCAAGGTTCCATATGACTTGAAGAACATGAGGTGCTTCTTCTGCAAGAAGAAGGGGCATAGGAAATCTAATTGCGAGAAGCATAAAGTTTGGAAAGCCAAACAGGAACTGTCAAGTAACTCCTCGACCTATATAATTCATATATCCAATTTAGCTATAGCCACATCAAGTTCTTAGTGGCTAGATAGTAGAGCGCCTAATCATGTTGCTTCCACGATACAGGGGTTAAGATCCACGAGAAGGTCAATTAAAAGAGAGGAGAAGCTGATGGTCGACAATAATGAAGAAGTAGATGATTTGTATATAGGGGATGTAAATTTCAACCTTGATATGAGATTTATACCGGTTTTATAGGACGTATTTTATATACCGTCTTTTAAACAAAATCTGATCTCTATGTCAGTTTTTGATAAAGAGGATTATCATTTTATATTTGATACTTTATTTGTAAATATATCTATTAATGCAAAACATATCATAATTGCCTTCTTATCCTACAGTTTGTATAGAATATGTCTTACCCATAATGAAATATATGCTTCTTCTTATATTGCCAAACTTGAGACTCGTAAGAGACCTCTGATAAAGGAAACATCACACATGTTGTAGCATAAATATTTGGGCCACATTTTTAGAGGTTGAGAGATTGATAAAGGAAAACATTCTCCCAACTCTAGACTTTGGTAGTCTGGAAACATGTGTTAACTGCTACAGAGGTAAGTTGACTAAGATAAAGAAGAAGGGGTCAATTTGTGCTTCTGGCTTGTTAGACCTCATATATATGGACATAAGTGAACTTTATACAGCTGCGTTATACAATTCTAGATATTTTTTACATTTATAGATGATTATTCCTACTATGGTTATGTGTTCTTACTTAAGAAAAAGTTTGAAGCTGTTGATAAATTCAAGGTCTTCAAAACTAAAGTTGAGAATCAATTAGGAAGATCAATAAAAATCGTTAGATATGATAGGGGAGCAGAGTACTATGGCAGACATGGTGTTATAGGACAAGAAAAAGGGTCTGGTTTTTAGGTATTTGGAATCGGTTGGAATAATGACTCAATTCACTATGTCAGGTAGTCCTGAGCAAAATGGTATGACTGAAAGGTATAATCGCACCCTAAAAGACATGATGAGTTCAATGCAAAACATGAATAACCTACCCAATTACCTTTGGGGTGAGGCTATTAATACTACATTGTATATATTAAATAGAGTCCTAAGCAATTCAGTGCCTACGACACCTTTTAAGCTCTGGAAAGGGTAGAAGCCAAGCCTTACACACATTCGTGATTGGGGCTACCTTGTTGAGATACAGTTATATATACTAATGAAAGCGAATTGTAACCTTGTTCTATGAGTTGTGATTTAATGGGTCATCCTGACCACTCTAAAGGCTACATAGTTTACTATAGAGATAGAGGAGGTAGAATAGTGGAATCACAAAAAGCTAAGCTTTTGAAATATGATGTCCATAATGAGGGTGGGCCCTCTTACCCTTCGAGTGATAACAGGGCAGATACTACAATTATTTCATATGCGCCACTCATACAATCAATTCAAGTGGATCAAAGTCTGAGTACCATACTTGTGGAACCTATACCTATACAAGCAGAGGCTCTTAGGGTACAAGAACCATTGTAGTTACGTAGATCCACTAGAAAGAGAAAACCTTTTATCTCATCTGATTACATAGTTTATTTAGGTGAACAAGACTATGGTATAGGACGTGTGGTAGATCCAGTTACTTTTACAAAAGTCATTTTTGAACCTCATGCAGACTTATGTTGGGAAGCAATGAAGGATAAGATGTGATCTATGCAGCACAATAATGTATGGGAGCTAGTTGATTTGATTCAAAATTGCAGACGCATTAGTTGCAAATGGCTATTGAAGACCAAGAAGGACATTCAGGGTAAAGTTGAGTGGTTTAAGGCTTGATTAGTTGCCAGAGGGTTCATTCAGAGAGCAGGAGTTGATTTCAATGTTACCTTCTCTCCTATATCATCGATGGATGCATTTAGAGTGATTATGACATAGAGCTACATCATATGGAAGTTAAAACCACTTTCTTGAAAGGTGACCTTTATGAGGAAGTCTATATGGAGCAACCTAAAGGATTTCAGGATCAAGGTGCAATTGACAAAGTTTGCAAATTGACCAAATCAATATATGTTCAGAAACAAATTTCCAAACTGTGATACCTAAATTTTGATGAGGTTCTGACCTCTTTTGGCTTTGTGAAAAACGAAGTTGAAAGATGCTTGTACTACAAGGTTAGGGGGAGCAAAGTCATCTTCCGACTGTTGTATGTGGATGATATATTGCTCGCTTCAAATGATTTGACTATATTGTATGAAGTTAAGCAACCTTTGGCCAAATATTTTGACATGAAGGACTTTGGTGAACTATATCTTGTCCTAGATATACAAATTCACCAGGACAAATCTCAACAATCATTAGGCCTCTCACAAAGTGCATACATTAAGCTACTATTACAAAGGTTTAATATGGTTGTTATAAATTTGTTATAGCACCTATCTCTCATAGTGAGAGATTATCTTTAGCACAATGTCCAAAGAATGAAGTTGAGAGAGAGGCTATGAGGAATGTTCTGTATTCTAGTACGAGTGGTAGCCTAATGTCTACTTAGGTATGCACTAGACCAAACATTATTTGTTGTTGGATTGCTAGGTTAATATCTAGCTAACTCAGCTGTAGAACACTGGAATGTGGTCAAACGAGTGTTGAGATACCTAAAGGGTACCAAAGATTATGTGTTGACATATAGAAGGGTTAACGATCTAAATCTCACAGGGTATACAGACTCTGATTTTGCTATGTGTCCAGATGATCGTAAGTCCACTTCAGGGTATATTTTTATGTTGGCCGATGGTGCAGTATCGTGGAAGAGTGTCAAGTAGACACTGTTAACTTCCTTGACCATACATGTAGAGTTTGTTGCATGCTACGAGGCTGCTACATAGGCTGTTTGACTCAGAAACTTGATTTTTGAGGTTTCTGTGATAAATTCAGAAGCTAGATCCATTCCATTGTACTGTGATGATCTTGTTGCTGTGTTGTTTAGTAACAACAATAAGAATATCACATGGTCTAAGCATTTGGAAGTCAAATCTTGACTATTAAAGAGTTGGTTTAGAAAGGTGACATTGAATGGAGCATATCGGGACTAAGGAGAAGTTAGTCGATCCTTTGACTAAAGGAGTTTGCCCACTTGTGTTCGAAAGACATGTATCTAATACAGGTGAGTTAAAAGTCCTTAGACAGTATTAGTTAGGGATCATTATATTTTCTCCTTATATGTTTGTATATTTTTTGATGTATTATGATCTTTTTATCCTCAGTAATGTCTGTTGTTGTATAAAGTCATAATACATGTGAAAGTCTTAAGATCTGTGTCGATCTTAAGCATTTTAAAAGGTCATTAGGTATATATACAGATTGGCCATATACCCATGTCATTTAGACACATATAGTTTTTCAAAAAGATAGCCATGAGTTTTTAACATGACATAGGGGATATAAGTTTTCAATCACATAAAGATTCTCTAACGTAGTTAAACATTAGGTTAGAGAACATAAAAGTTTTCTCTAATGCAGTTTAGCATTCAGTAAGAGAAAACAAGATTTCTCTAATGTAGTTTAGCATAAGGTTTACAGAAATTGAGACCTACAAACGAAAGATGATACGTCTTAGATCATACAAGTATCCTCTTAATTTTCCACACTCCATTTTCCCATTCATATTAGTAAGGTATTAGATATGCGTGACTATATTGAACTTGTGTCATATATAACACATGTGTTTGATATCTTTCAGTATCTAAACACTTGCGGGATAGAATTTTGGACTTTCGTTATTTTTGGATCAAATGTTTTTATTTTAAACTTGGTACCAATACAGTAACGTGACTTAACTGAATTTTTAAATCATTTTCAAACTGTAGTCAATATCATAATTAATTATTGTCCAAGGGAGAGAATGTTAGACATTTTTTATAAATTTAGATAATAATTAATTGCATTTTATCGATTTTTAATAAATTATTGGTTAAGTTACGTAATTTGATCTGAATAAAAGTAATAAAGTGGCCTAATAAATGATACAATTCAATGGGTCGAAGTCCAGAAGAAAAATAGATCCTGATCAGTGTAGACCAGGTCTATATCGGGCTTGTGTTGAGGACGCGCGATATAAAAGCTATATATATAGATTAAGGTCTCCTGTAGTTGTTCATATCATTCATAAGCATAAAGATTCTCTAATCCGTTAAGAGAACTTATGTATTGAGAAAATTATAGAAAGACATTAATCACGTGTCGGTGAAGAGTTCTTGTGAAGGTCCTGGTAAATTCAAGCTCGTTACGGCTTCGGAAAGCTTCACTAAACTTCTGATGGAACCAAAATTAGGCATTCCTCATTTACTTCGTTTATCTACCTTCCAGGAATGATTTGGGACACATAATAAGATTCATGTTTACATGTTACAGTAAATTGTCCAAGTAAATATACGGGTGAAGCTCATAAGGGGCCAGCTCATTGGACACGGATCGCAACAGCATCATCGAGCCTGCAAAGGACGCGTAAGCAGAGAACAATGTGGATGCCGATTGTGACATGTTTGTAAAGGGCAACATGGTAACAAAGATACAACCTTTTAAGGTTAAATTCTGGTCTTTATGGTTCGGACACTGGTTAGTGGCAAGGACACACAATGACTTGGTGGGTAGTCAGTGTTTAGCCTAATAGCAGAGGTATGCACTGAACTGGGAAGAAAAGTAAGAATGGGTCGAGGAGGAAGAAAACAAAGTTGGAACCATATACAGCTGAAACCGTAGATGCTTCTTCGCAAAGGAACTCTAAGAAAATAAGGATAAATCCTGCGAGAGAACGCTTGTTGAACGATCAAAGACATGTACAACCAAGAACATGCTTTGGTCTACCATATTTGTGTCGTCGTCTTTCACCCTTTTACGTTCTTGTAATCAAATGTCTAAGAGTAAGGGACGCCTCGCTTTTTTATTTTTGAAAAATTAAATGGCATTGAATTAAAAGAAAAGTAAGAATGCACATTGTCCAAAACACATTAACAAGCTACAGTCAAACGACGCCGCTTGTTCAATGACAAAGAAACGACTACGATAAGCTTACAAGTTACAACAAAGGTCGAAATTGCTAGGGTAAAGTCGTTTACCCCTTTTGTTCTCCGCCTCCAGACGTTGCAAAAGCCAACTTCGCTATAACGATTGTGTCGTTGAAAAAGAATACCCAAATACCTAAAAGGGCGTCGATAATGAGCCAGCGTACACTCACTCAGAAATGGAGTTTTGGGGTAAGGATTTTTCTCTCTTTTTTCTTTAAACAGTCTTCTCTCTTCACGATCTTCTACTCCTTCGTTCTAATTTAAATAGTCTTCTCTTGTGTTTTCGATGTTCAACTTTTGCTTTTTTTGTTTTCTAATTCAAAACCGTTTTTTGTTTTCGATTTTCATATCCTTGACCCTTGCTCGATGTCTCTCCATTTCCATTTGCAGGTTTAGGGTATTGACCAAAAACTGGTTACCGTAAGTTTTTCACTGGGAGAGTTATATTATCGTATGTACCTACGTCACTTGGTGGTAATATAGTTTTTATTTCTGTTTCCACTTTTTTATCATATGATTGACAGTCAAATAAATATATATCATTTAATTTGTTTAAGATTAATTATTAATAAGAATAATGAATAATTTAACTTAATTTCATATTTAATTATTCATATTTATTATTATCATTGTTATGAATAATTTATAGTTAATTTAAATATTAATTTTAAAATAAAATAATTTAAATTTAAAATATCTTCAAAATATATACTTTCAAAATAAAATTTGTTTTAATAATTAAAAATAAATATTTATTTTAACAAAAGACAACAATTTTTAGTGATAATTTATAACTAATATTATATACAAGATAAAAATAAATTTAATTCACTAATTTATTTTAAAATTTTATTTAATATATAATAATTATCATAATAAAATATAACTATATATCATTAATAATTAAACATAAAAATAAAAACTAAAAAGAGTAGTTGAAAACTAATTAGTAAAGGAAAATCCACTTGGAAAACAGGGCGAGAACATTCCTTCCCGTTCTCGGCTTTTTCACCCTCAGTCTCCGTTTCTTCTTCCCCTCATTTTTGGTCTGATTCTTTCTCCGTCTTCTTTGCTTCGTCAACCTCTTTTGCGTCTCTCTCAATCCTCTTTTGCTTGAGGAGATCAACAACACCTCTAAGAGCAAGATCAGGAAGATCACTTCTCATTAGCTCTTCAGCTAAAGCAGCAGGGGTTACGTCTACACACTTTATCAAATCATCAATCTCCTCAAACAGTGGATGTTCTTGGACCTCAAGATAGTTTGAAGCCAAAATTCTGAAACCTTGAGTGGTACAGTAGGTCATGTGAATATGCATGTCCATTCGACCTGGTCGAAGCAGAGCAGGATCTAATATTTCCTTGTGGTTGGTGGTGAAAACAAATATACGCTCTTCTCCACACACTGACCACAGCCCGTCTATGCAGTTGAGAAGTGTAGAAAGTGTAAACTGCTCTCCAAGGTAAAATGAGCAACATCAGAACAATCAAAACTTCCAACTTTTTAAGCAAATATGCAGTTTGGATAATCATGAGATAGAAACGTAAAAATAAAGCTTCAATCTTTAACGAGTACTTACTAACCTTGGGAATTCTGTAATCACTGAAGTTGCTGGACTTCACATCCCCAGTCTGGGCTTCAATCTTTAACGGGTAGTCACTGACCTTGGGAATATTGTAATCACTGAACTTGCTGGACTTCACATCCCGATTCCAGACTTCTTGATTACAATCTATATCCTCAACAACGATTATGGACTTGTCAGCTGTATCCAGTAACATATCCCTTAGCTCAATATCCGACCTAACACTCCCAAGCTCCAAGTTGTAAACATTATACTTCAAGTGATTGGCCATGGCTGCAATCAAGCTTGATTTCCCAGTTCCCGGAGGACCATACAATAGATAACCCCTCTTCCAAGTTTTTCCAACTCTCCTGTAGTAGTCCTTCCTTGACAAGAACTTGTCTAAATCAGCAAGAATACTTTTCTTCAAATCATTATCCATGGCAATGGTTTCAAATGTCGATGGATGGTTGAAATTGATCTTTGGCCCAGGGCCACGGCCTCTCTTTGTGAAGAGTTTCAGGACCTTCTTTTCTTGCTTCATGTTTTCACGGGTATCTAGAATGTGATTGAAATAATCCTTCAAGATCACATCTCTGTGTTCTTCTTCAAAGGTTAAAATAAAATAATTATCGTTACCCTTCTCTTTAGGCTTCCGATCATCATCAACACGGTCGACTTTTTCACCAACAAGCCGCCAGGTAACCTGTATTCCCTTAAACTCATCAACAATCTCCTCCCCAGGAACAAGGCCAGTGGTCAAACCCTGTTCTTTCTTGAACTTACCCACTCTTACTTTCTTATTTTGTATTCCAATCTTATTAGACAGGTACACCGCCGCAGCTTCAATGAGTTCGTTGTGATCGAAGAACTCCCATGAGTCGTCAATGATGAAGCTACAGCAAGATGGCGAAACTTTACTGAAGAAGAGAGATCTCAACTTGTTAAGAACATACTCTTCAAGCTTCTGAGGAACCAGCTCCCTATAAACATTTCTCAGCAGCATCAACGTTGTGGAGAAGGAAGCATAGTAGGAAATCAAATGTGATGTTGAGGGTATAAACCCAGATCGTGAAATAAAAGCTGCCATTGTTAAGAGATGTAAACTGGAATGTATGGCTCTGGTCTACTAGTCTTCACTCTTTATTGGACTTACAAAGGGCAAAGTTGGCACACTCACTCGAGATGCGTTGTTGTTAGGGTGAGATGTTTGGCTGCACTAGGAATTCGCTGGCCTTGGCTTAATGGCTAAGGCATTGAAGAGCATGTTTAGGTGTCAAATTTGAATAGGTCATAATATTAGTTTTCTCGAGCTATAATATGATTTGATCTACTCTATCACGGAACATTTTAGCTTAGGGGAAATCAGTGTGGTTATGATTGGGCCGTTTGTATCTGGCAACTGTGTTTGTGTTCGTAGATTAGCAGAACCTAACATGGGAAGCTGCAACTTTTGAAAAAAAAAAAACAACGAAGCTCAGCGCACACGTCTAAGAAGTTTGTCGGGACGTGTGGAATTCAGTCTCAGAACCCATGTGCATATTCGAAAAGAGGCGACTCTTATTAAATATTTTGTACATTAATTGTATTGTTTTTATTTGTAAAAGTTATATATAAAGTAAATTTGTCTTTTTGTGCACAGATTTGAATTCACAATTAACCTTTAGTGTTCATTGATTTAATTTGTTAGATTCCACCGATTTAATCAATGGTTATTGTTTATGGTGTAATTGAAATATCTCTTGTTTATGATCTCACTAATTTCATAATCTTTAGATTAAAGTTGATGAAATTTATTACATCTCAATGAACAGTTATGATCTTAAAGAATCTCTTTCTTCATCTTATACTCAAAACTTTTTGTTATCTTCTTCTACTTTTATTACTCAAGTTTTTCTATGCCTTTCTCCATCTTCTTTTGCTGCAGTAAATTAACAGCCGCTCCAAGAGTAACATTAGGAAAATGATCTTCGTTCGTCCCTAAACCAGAGCTGCGGGAGTAATCTCTGCGCTCCTTATCAATTCATTAATCTTCTCAAACCATGAAAGCTCTTGAATCTCAAGATGCTACGAGGCACAAGGTTACGAAACCTTGAGTGGTGAAATAGAACATGTTAAATTATTCAACTTTTTAAAGAATATATGCAATTTGGAAAATCGTAATTTATAAATATAATATTGAACATCCAATCTTTAACTATTCTCTAACCTTACAATTGGAACTACCTATTGAATTTTTATTTTTATTAATTGTTATTTTCAAATTTAAGATTATAAAATTAATATCTAATCTAACATAAAATAATACAATGTCTCAATAAATATTTTAATAAAGTGGGTTGAAATTCACATAAGTAAGTGGCCCTTTAATGGTATGATAGAGAGTATTTGTTGGACGAGAGTCAAAAAATTAATGTTATGTTTCATGCACCTATTTAAGTAACTTCAATAGATATTAAATTTTCTTTGGCTCGTTAAGAGGGAACAAAAGATCTCAACTTCTGTGAATGACAATCAAAAGTTTTAGTAGCTTTTTCAAAGTTCAACAAGCTTACTTAAATAAAAATTGATAGCAAAATAATTATACTTCCACATTATCCCCATTTATACAAGTCATGATTGATCCTAACTTGATCAATAAAGTTTGAGTTATATCAAACATATAGTATCATAATGGTTCCAATGATTATAAGACTTAAACAAAGATTTTCTAATTTTTCCATAAGAAAACATGAGAAATTATATATATATGTTGCTTGGATTAGTTTTTGTTTAAGAATTACAAGAAAATGGCAAAATATTCATTTTCAATAATTCAAAATTATCATAATTTGATGAAAATCGCTAAAAATACAAGTCTAAAATCTATTGTTTTAGCAATAAGATCAAAAAGTTAGTCAATGTATGTTCTAGATATTTGACATATTCTCCAAATGCACAAATATTCTAAAATAAATGTCAGAACCAAGAGACACATGTCAATTCTTTACATATTTGTGCCATATAAGTTAAAGCGTATGTATGCACATTTGACGCATGTTATGTATACACCGGAAGTAAAGGTCCACCAATGCTAAAGATGTCAAAAATTACTCGGTCCAGCCTGACCCATGGTCAACAGGTTTGCCCTAGTCAAACCGACTCACGAGGTGGACCACGAGTTGACTGGGTATGGCCAGAGTCACTTCAGGCTGGGCTATGGCCTGTGAGTCACGAGCCATGGATAAGCCATAGGCCATAAACCAAGGTGGTCGGCCCAGACTGTGGCCTGAGCGAGTAGCTCGACTTGTGACTCGTGGCCCGCCCAGAGTTACAAACAAAATGACTTCGTTTTGTTTGTAACAAAATGATGTTGTTTTGTGTATGTTTAAAATTACTTCTTCCACCGACAAAATCATGTCGTTTAAGTTATAAAACAGAACTTAAAACATAAAACAAAACGACTTCGTTCTGTTGAAAGCAAAAACGACTTCATTTTGTTTCTTATTAAACTAAACAACGCAATAGCCAGCCGCCCTCCTTTCATCCCCGACCTCTCACCCTGCTATTGCTTCTGTGACTTTCACTCTCACTCACACAACAATTTTCACTTCTCTATTCTTCTTCTTCGTGTCACGTTCTTCCTTCATTCTTCTTCTTCGTATTATCTGTCCTTTATCGTCGACCATGTGCACATCAAATTCACCAACGCTCAAAACAACTAATGGTGAATGATCTGGCGTACTTAATAAGGCAATCTCTTATTCTCTCTTCGTCAATTTGTTTTTTTATTAATAGTTGGTTGTTTAGAGAACTGATTTGGCTAATTTTGAGAACTTTGTATGTTAATATTAGGAATATGGAAAAATGTATTTATAGTGTTTGATGAAATGTCACACTCTTGATTGTTAGTTGTTTTGCTTCTTTATTAGATCACACAGTAGTGGACGTTTATGATGATAGTGAGAGAGCGAAAGAAGATTGCATATTGCTTGTTGATGTGTTACTGAAATGAGTTGTGAACTTGTGATCTAATTTGCAGTTGCAAACATATTCGTGTATGTGAAAGAAGAGTTGTTCCATTCCCTCTTCTTTCTCGACTATAGCTATTAAATGGGCACCCTAAATTACCTTTCCAAAAACTTCTATCTTTTAGCTTTCTTAGGAACCTTTCTCTTATACCGTTATACTCACTTACTCATTTAAAAGCTTTTTGTTCACATTTTTTTTCACTTTACGATCTATTGAATCTTTTTTTAAAATCTCTTATAGTAATTCTAGACATGTGAATTACTATAAGAGAACAAGCCATGAGTAGGATTCAGACCTACTTATGTCTTCAAGATGCAATAATTGTACTCCACTTTCTAGGCTCTCAGAGATCACCATCCTTGATTCTTTATCAATCTTCTCCTAAAGAGCTCTTGTAAATTAATGAACAAATTCTTCGCAACGCATTTATTAAAATTAAAGACAAGAAATGACACAAGTTTAGGAACTAGGTTGCTTCATCTAGTTTCTTTTTCCCAGAATATTTGTGTGTAAAAGTTATAAAAAGAATTGCAAGCTCCACATCTTTAATCTTCTCGTTAGAAAGCAATGAGTCAAATTTAAGGTATGAAAATATTGGATTTTTGTGAGTCCCACATATCAGTGGAGCTTATTATCTAAAATAAAAAAATAAGCAATACTGTGTCAAAATTGATATAGTATTTAACTAACAACAAATCAATATTAATATGTAGTATTGATGAATGTTGGGCATGACCGCATGAGTTTTTGTTTGTTTCAAACAGTTATTTACAAGAGAACCATCGAATAAGAAATTAGATATTAGTAAGGATAGAATCAGCTAAAGAGGAAAGACTAATGAGGCTCCAATTTAAAAATAGTTCATTTACCAACCCTAGAATTAGTAAATAGCACTAAATATGGTTTGTCAATGATTGCTTACTTTGATAAAATTGCATACTCAGAATCTAAGTTGTACACATGTGACTTGAGTACTTAAGTCCATATGTCAATTTCAATAAGACAAATACATTAAAGAGTTACTCTAGCAACTAAGTAAATGTCTTCATACATGTGAGTTGAATGCATATATTTAGGTTTCACTAATTTAAATGTATGATGCATAGATACACAAAGATGGATTTATATGTTAGATTTAAAAGTTTAATGCAAATTTTTTTAGAGGATTAATACATATAGCATATGCTATATCATCTTTGTATTAATCTTCTAAATGATCAACCTAACTTGCTTGGACATTATAGAATATTCAAAGTTTGCACATTCTTTGATTTTCATGAATATTTTGTTTTATGTATAATATTTTAACTAGAATGTAGGCAAAGTATAAGAATGTGTCATTTCCTAATACATTCTAATTTCTAACCTTAAGTATTTATATGTCTTTTGTCAGATGGATGATCATATTCCTTCAGTTGAGAGTTCTAATCTAGTACTAGAGGTAGAAGTGGAAACTTCTATTCCGACACCAAGTGACGATAGAAGTTCAATTAGAACTTAAGTTAACATAAAAGTGAACTTTGGAATCACTTTAAGAAAACTATATCGACCGAAAGAATTGAAAAAGCATAATACAATTATTGTCAAAAGTTGTATTCAAGTGGTTTGAAAGGTGGAAAGTCTCATTTAAAGAGACATATGGAATCATATACTGGAAGGAAGATGATTTTAGGAGGACAAACATTTTTGATAGGAGGATAAACATTTTTGACCCCTAACCTTATGAAAGGAAAGAATGAAAAGACCATAACAACTTTTGACAACCATAAATTAAGGATTTTGATGGCTAATATGATTATTGAAGATGAACAACCATTGTTTATGGTTGAAAGCAAAAGATTAAGAATATTTGTTAATTCACTTTTACTGACTTTTAAAATTCTAAGTTGAAATATATTGAGAAATGATATTTTCAAAATTTATGAGGACAAGAAGAAAGAAATATTAAGAGCATTGTTGAGTGTTTAAGGATGAATTGTCATAACAACGGACATGTAGATAACTGATAACCAAAAGGAGGATTACATGGTGATGACAACACATTATATTGATAATAATCGAAAGTTATGCAATATACTTCTGAGGTAATTTATATTCCTTAACATTGTTATCATTTACTTTTTTCATTATTTTATGAATTTATGATTCATGTTGGTATGCTTTTTCATGATAGGTTCATTTATGTGCAGATACCACATACAAGTGAAAAATTGGCAAACGTGTTGAAAGATTGTTTGGTGAATTTGAACATTGACAATAAAGTATCCTCCCTTATAGTCGATAATTGTAGCACAAATGATGTTATGGTTAAGAAGTTAAAGGGTAAGATGCGGGTTGGGAGCGTATTGGCTGGAAGTAAGTTTTTTCATATGCGTTGTTTTGTGCATATTCTTAACTTGATTGTAAAAGATGAGTTGGAGATGATAATGGAAGCAACAGTGTATTTGGAATAGTGTTTTATATTGGAGTGCAACTCCTAAAAGAGTTGAAACTTTTGAAGATGGTGCACAAATTTTATGATCTCTAAATTCAAAGAAGTTGGTTTTGAATTATCCTACCAGATGGAACTCAACCTTTAAGATGTTGGAGTCGACAATCCTATATGCTCAGCTATTTATTAGACTAGCTGAAAGGAATTCTCAGTATACTTGCGTACCATCAGAAGATCAATGGTACTTGGCTAGAGAAATTTGTATGAAATTGAAATTATTCAATAATTGGATTAAATTGTTCTCAAGAACAAAACATCCAATTTCACACTGTATCTTTAGCACTATGTCCAACCTAAAGCATGTTTTATCATTGTAGATGTTATACTCTTATGCAGTTATTCGGACTATGGTGGAGCGGATGGCGAAGAAGTTTAATTCTTATTGATCTAAAGTTGGAGATATCGTTACAATATTATATGTGTTAGACCCGAGACACAAGTTGGATGGAGTTGAATATATTTATAATGCATTGTTCAGTGGTGAAGCTCAAGAGCATCTACTTACCATGAAACACTTACGGTATCAATTGTTTAATGATTATGAAGTCATAATGCAACAAACTTATGATCGGGATCTTAGTAGCGTTGCAGGTAGTTCAACTCTGACTTTAATTTCAAGTTCAACCTTTTCTTCTGACCCATTATTGATAGATTCTCATTTAAATTTTTTGAAAGAGAAAAGGGTTAGGATTTCTTACAATATGATGGAGTTAGATAATTATTTTTTTGTAGATTGTGTTCCTGAAATTGATGGTGAGTTGATAGATATATTATCATAATGGAAGATATCTGGACATAATTATCCGATCTTGTAAGTCATTGCATGAGACTTATTAGTCATTTCATCATCCACTGTTGCTTCAGAGTCTGCATTTAGTACTAGTGGTCGGGTCATTACTCCTCATCGTGGTCAACTTCATTATTGCACTGTGGAACCCTTATGTGTGCTCAAAGTTGGTTAAATAATGAAGATATTAATAGTAAACTCTTTTCTTTTTACTATATTTATTTTATCTATTTTTATATTATCTTACCTAATATTGTGCTTTTTATTTTCCTACAGCCACAGGTTTTAATGCGAAGGGGACTAGCGAAATTAATCAATCAATTGAAGATTATTTTGATCAAATATATCAAGATGAATGTATTTTTAAATTTCTTTTTATTTAATATTACATTACTAAATATTCTTTTTATTTTAATATTATATTACTAAATATAATATTTATACATACAGATGATTGGACAAAACTGTTGACGATCTTACCAACAAGTGCAATTAGTCAATTAGATGCTCTCTTAGTCTCCACTCTCTAGTCTATCCAACAATTTACCTTAATTTTGTAAATTTTATCATTTTTTGTAAAATGATTTAGATAATCATTTGTATATAGCAAAATTTTCTATAGTTAATAAATTTGATTTTATTAATTCTCTCTTATAATAATTAATAAATTATTTAAGAAAATTAAAATTTATAATTTGTAATTAATTGAATTGAAATTCTTTACGTTTTCATAAAATTGTGTCCATTCCTTAGTTTTAGAAACGAAAAATAAAAACAAGTTTCAACAATCACATTTTGAGGGTCTATTTCTTTTTTCAAGAAAACAACAAGAAGAAATTAAAAAAAGAACCAAACACTCCCTAAATTTTATACTCTTACTATATAAGCATATAGTTACAAATTCAATGAATTGGTTGTAATCGAAATAGTCACACATGTCATCAATAATGACGTGGAGTAGGACGATGAGCTTTTTGAGAAAATAAATAGCTTAGCTTATTGTTGACATACTCTTTAACTTCTCATGAATCAGTGCCTTATAAGTGCGAATTCGCAGCAGCATCAATTATTCATAAATGTAGAGAAGGAGGCATATATAGTAGAAAACCAAAGAGGACCAGGATGGTAGCATCCTTGCATATAGTAGGAAAAAGGCTATCATGATTGGTACGTAGTTTTTGAGATTTGATCCTCTGTGCCAGGATCCCTTGACACAGGATAGGGCCAGAGTACCGACGTAAATAACTGGTGTGGATCTCTTGACACAGGATAGGGCTAGAGTACCTAACCCAGAAGATTTGAGGGCGTAATTCTTAGAGTCTTGAAAATAAGAGAAAACAAGAATTACTCTTTTGGTCTCCTTTGTTCAGAGAACCAAATATCACATTTTCCTATGGTATAACTACTAAAATTTCCTTGCCATATGAGACTTATTTATATGAAGCGATTCTTGGGAGGCAAACCAACTATAACACCAAATTGATATTATCAAGACCAATTATTAAGTAGATGATACATCTAACCATATGATATTGATATGTTACGATAAACTATTAAATAGAAACTTTTTTTGGAATTATCATTATAGTGATCTTTACAGTAATTATGACTCATATAAACTAAACTATTTATACATCCTAACAAATAATTATGAACACAAAGAGATGATCGAAAATTAATAAATTTACATATCATTATTTATTTATTTTTATTAAAAACTAATTATGTTTATTAATTATTTTACATTTATTCGTTTAATTTGATAGTAAATTGGGGCTTTTACCAAAATTTAATCATTATTGAATAAAATAACATAAATAATAAATACTAAAATGATTGATTTTACTGTTAATAAATATTTACAAATTATTATTTATATCAAAAAGTATAACTAAATATTTAATTATCAATTTGTATTATGAATAATTAAGAAAAATTTAAAATAATAATATATTAAACCATTAATTAAATTCAATCTACGATAAAATAAAATTTTGAGGTCAATTTGAAAAACCAAAATGAAGGGAACCATAGTTACTAGTGAGCCTCTTGGATTTGAGCACGAGCTTAGAATTAGTTTGCAGATATAAACAAAAGAGAAGGAAGGAGGGCTTTTGATGGTCTAGCCACCGTTCAAACATAAGCAATAATGTGCTTGATATAATTATAGGCCCATGGCTATTTCAAAAAAATTCTTACTTTTAATTTTTATATTTGATTTTAAAAAAATCTTATAAAAATGTGATGGTATATTTGAATTAGAGTATTATAATTAGGATTGAAAGACGTATTCTAAATGACCTAATTTTTTATTCCAGATTTTTAGAAAAATACGTGACTTTATCTGACAATTTGGACAACTTCAAGAGGTAATTTGGTTATGACATTTGTAAGCTCTCGTGAACAATTTCTTTTGCAAAAGGCAAGCATATATAGCTAAGCAAATGCTTTTTCCTTACAAATCTTGACTTTTGCAGGAGCAATCCTAGCAGACTTCCTGCACCTGATCTCAAGTTTCTGTCTTTTAACTTCTGGAATCACACCCTTATTTTCATTTTGTGCAACTCCATTAACCAACTCGTCTCCTTCCAATCTCTTCCTTTTCAATATCTTGACTAGACCTTCAAGTGCAACATCAGCATCTTCACTCTTCATCAGCTCCTCAGCAACTTGTGCAGGAGTGACCTCTGTGTTGCTAATCAGAGTTTCAATCTCTGGAAATAGCCTATGGTAGCCATTTATTCCCAGGTAATTGGAGGCCAATAATTTGAAACCCTGAGTTGTGCAATATGACATGTGAATGTGCATGTCCATTCGACCTGGTCGCAACAATGCAGGGTCTAGTCTTTCCCTGTGATTTGTAGTAAATACAATTATTCTTTCATCCCCACAACTAGACCAGAGTCCATCTATGAAGTTCAACAGTCCTGAAAGCGTCAGCTGACACAAAAAGAAAACAAGTGATGTGTCAGTTCAAGGGCGAGCCACATTCAGGAGCTTACATATGTATGCTTGTGCCTGTAAAAACTATATAGATTCATGTCAGGATACTTGTGTCAAAGAAATGAGGAACTATATAAATTCAAGGTTTTTCCTCTTCAGACTAGTTGAAAGAACACACACCCAAAAAAAAAACAAAAAAAAAAAGATTACTCGTACTTGAAACATTGCCTCGACAATGCATTATCATCAAGTTGTCGTTACTGGGAAGAAACATAAGTGGTTTCGGTGCCATTCCACAATTGATCAAAAACATATTTTCCCATTTAAAGTAGTGGTTCGACCTGGATTTTTGGGAGGGAATTTGTGGAGGTGGGCATTTTCGTGATAGTGATAGGATGATCAAGGGAGGTTGAAGCGTCGGATGATGGCTTTGTGACTAATCTAAAGGCACATAAAGTAACTGCTTAGTGGACAAATAAGAAAAAGAAATAGCCACTTTCCTCAATGAAGTTATTGGACAGGATTGGGACTCTGCCTGAGCACATACTTTTGAACAAAAAAGAGAGAAAGAGGGGGGGTAAAAAAAGGCAAAAGGAAGACGCTAAACCAATGAAAAATGCTCACATACCAGAATTATTAGGCGGGTAATTTACAATTTACGGTGATCCGTTAGATGTTTTGATTCAAACCATAAAGAAAGAAATGAGGAACAGGGTTGATTTGGATTCTTTGAATTGTTATAACTTAAAAGTTCTTTAGGCTATAATCAAAAGGGAATGGAACTCTTGACCTCAAAGAGACATCAGTGCACCCTGTTTTTTTTTTTTTTTGTGGAAATTGGCATTAGTGCACTGGGTTACCGTCTTCTGTACTGAAAACAATGAATCTTTTTTAACATTAGGGAATGGATTTATTGAAGAGAAGAAGATGAAAACCAATTAAAAAGAAAGTCAATAGTATAAGGGAGAAATGGAAGTAATTCCTTTTGTGCAGCCTGGGAAAGAATGTAACGAACTTGATCAAGGCTAAAACACAGTATTTTGGCCTGAACTGAAAAATAAAGTCTAGCGAAACATAAATCATGATGTTGGCTTGAGAAAAGAATCTTAGAAACTATTTGGAAGACATCAAATTGCAAGATTTTAGTGAATGCAAAATAG
The DNA here is from genome assembly GCA_027563595.1 of Erythroxylum suave. Lineage (NCBI taxonomy): Eukaryota > Viridiplantae > Streptophyta > Magnoliopsida > Malpighiales > Erythroxylaceae > Erythroxylum > Erythroxylum suave. The sequence continues at coordinate 9,102,613 of JAOSBN010000179.1, read as the reverse complement.
AAAAATAAGGTGTTCATCACAGTCCCATTACTAACCTGCACAGGTATCTGGATGTCATGCTGCTTCCGTCCCTCAGTATATAATCTATCAGGTAGATCCACGCTACAGTCAATGTCTTCAATCACAAGTATAGATTTATTCCCAGTTGATAGCAACAATCTTCTCAGGTCAGAATCTCTCATTATGTTCCCGAGTTGTAAATCATAGACATCGAACTTCAAGTAATTGGCCATGGCAGCGACCAAGCTTGATTTCCCAGTTCCGGGTGGTCCGTAGAGCAAGTAACCTCTTTTCCATGCTCTACCTACCTTCTTGTAAAAATCTTTTCTTTTAACAAACCTGTTTAGGTCCTCTATAACATCTCTTTTCAAGTCTGGCTCCATCGCCAAGGTCTCAAAAGTTGCAGGGTGTTCAAGATTGACCGACTCCCACTTAATGCCTTCGTATACCTGACCACAATTAAGGGTGTGCATCTTCAGGACTCTTTGTCCATCTTTAAATTCCTTGGCCTTTTCAAGAATGTAAGGAATGTATGAATCCAACACCTTTTCCTTGTCTTTCTTGTTGAAACACACTTCGAAGGACCTCCTCTCAATCGACCTTGAAATTATGGGGTTATTGGGATCATTCCTTTCGTTTGCAGAGCACACAAACCTCCACCTAAGATCAACTCCTTCATAAAAATCAACAACTTTCTCTCCGTTCTCGAGCTTGATGGTCAGGCCTTTCTCTTTCGGTGTCTTGCTTATCTTGAGCCTTTCAGTGTTGGGACTGACTTTTGTGCACAAGTAGGTCTCTGCTGCGTCATACACTTGGTTTCGGGCCATTCCTGTGGACTCTTCGATGATCAAGGTCAGTAAAGGAGTTGGAGGCTTAAACAAGTAACGAAGAGCTGACAAAAGATAGCCTCTAATTGGATAAGGTATGAGATCATTTGTCATGGACCGAACAAGCATCATTGAAGTGGCCATGGAGGCGTATGCGGAGAACAATGATGATGGCGAAGGCAATTCTCTTGTAGAAAACATCATGCCAGACTCTTTTGTAGCCGCTAAACCTGAACTCTATATATTGTTTTCACAGAATCAAAACTATTGTGATTTCTCTGTAACTCAAAAGATTGGCTCTGAAGACTGAAGTTTAGTTTGATCCCACCTCTTAGTTTGGATTCTGCAAATTTGAGAATACGAAGGATAAGACCAAACTCTAGTTTATAATCCTATTGAGTACATAAAATTTATTATTATTATTATTATTTGCGGTGGAGAGTGAAGTAAGGTCTCTGTCAGATTCCATTTTAGTATGACTAGAACCCCACTACAATATACAACAAAGAGAATTCCACGGCAATACATGAGAAAGAGATTTAAAGCTTAAATAGTCAAGGAACAAAGTTCTTAGACTCCGAGTAAGTAAATAGTTACTACAGAGATGATGGGAAGTGCACTTACTGTTTCATTTCATTGACAAATATAAAACTAATGAACAAACAACTATGTGCAATATTGAAGGAAAAAAAAGAGAGAAAAATATAACTGATTTATCAATAGGCTACACTCATGTCCTCTAAATGAACTAGCTGCTTATTAGCAAGTTACGCGTGAATTCTGAAAGTTGCCAAAATTATACCGTCCAGTGATGTATCTGTAAACAATCAGTAGCAACATATAACTAGTGGATTAGGTCTGAATAAAATGCTATCGATTCTGATTAAACTTTAATCAAATATCTGATTGACCGTATACAAACATAAAATCTTACGTATGTACTTCTGACGCTTCAGAGATGCACACAAGACCCCGCTCTGGAGAGCAGCACTATTATTGTACCAGTGAACAGCTAAATGTACATACTTCACAAAGAAGTTAGCGTTTTGCTTTTGCACGTTGATAGAGTTATAGCCTTTAGGTCTGATAGCGTGGGAGTTGGGACTTCAGTTCCAGGGTTCGGTAGATTCTTTGGTTACTTTAAAACTTCTGGTACATGACAGCGGACACCTGGTTATTGGATAGAAGGATGCACATGTAGTTTTAGTTGTCTTATAAAAGTTCCAAGTGAAAAAGTTTCCCATTTTACCGCTCTCAGCGTCTTGGGAGACATTTAAAGTAAAGTACAACGCGTGAATGATGGGTTTCGTTTCATGAATTGAGGTATGTGTCCACGACGAAGATGTCTCAGGTACCTAATTAGGCTCTGTTTGGCAATTAATTAATTATATTAGTTATTAGTTGATTTTATTAGCTGTTAGTTGATAATTAATTCTATCAGTTAATGTGACCAGCGGATTGTATTAGTTGTTTAGTTATAGATATTTAGTAAAATTAGCTGTTTAGTATTAATTGTTCATATATAAAATGACTTACGAGAACATGACTTTTAAAAAATTATAAAGGTATGAATATTATATATGTTAATATTTTATTTAATATGTTTATAGGAATTTAGATTTTAAATATTTAATTCTACAAAAATTAAGTTTATAACTTTAATAAAAAATATTAAACATATAATAATAATAATAAGACTAATAATTAGTTTCACTGCAATTGATTTCACAATTTAATTAGCTTTACTAACTTAAATTAAACTATTTCAACAAAAGATAAATATAAGTACTTAAATATAAGTATTTTTATTATTGTAATATTTTTATTAATTACTTAATTTAAAATCATTTGATCTCTTAATTTAAAATGAGTAACAGAATTAGCTGGTGAATATTATTCAAAAATTATATAAAATTTTAAAACAATTTTATTTTAAATATTATTTTATAAAATTTTTTTGTTCAATTTCCATTTATTGATATATAATAATTTAAGAAAATTAATTTATAAATATTAAATAATCAAGTTGTAATACATGATTAACATCTTAAGAAGATTTGAAGAATTAAAAAAAAACCTAACAAAAGAGACGTAAGGAAAGAGCAAAGAAAGTTAGAGATGATTATGGAGAGAATGAGAAAGGAGGGGTCTAAGAGGAAGACTAAACAAGGGCTAGAATTGTCATAAACATTAAAAAGTCATTAGCTAATTGAAAAAGCTCCCTTGAAAGAGCTGGTTAAAAATCAGCTGGTTGGGTTGAATCAGCCAACCCAACTAGCTATTTATCAAACAAATTCATTAGCTTATTCTTATGGTCAACCAGTTGAAATAAGTTGACCAGCTAAAAAAGAGCTGATCAGTTCTCTACCAAACGGGGCCTTAATCAGTCTACAAGTTATGGATCTTTTATCTAATTTTATAGTGTTTTATTCTGTACACTTTACTAAATCTTAGTCATTTATTTATGTAAATTCGGTGTGATTCACATAAATAAATAGTTGAGATTTATTATATAGAATAAGACATCATAAAAATTAGATAAAAAATCTTCTATGTCAGTATACAGGCGCAAAGGATATATTTCTTCGTGTACTTTCGTTGGCTTGTCAGGTTCTAAGAGAGAGGACAACCAGACATGAGTGGACACCTCAGAAAGCATCCTAATTTTATAATCTTAGAAAAAAACGAAGTTTTCAAAGGAATTAGATAACTTGCGGTCGACCGTAAGAGGAGACTCAAAAAGAATTAAGCTCTGTTAGGTAGAAGAATACGAGACTCGAAAAGTTGAAACTGACCCTGACGGATCACATGTTTTCTTGCCTTGAAAATTAACAATTTAGTCCAAAGTTAGCGGATCGATATCTCGAACTTGGTGCAAAATCCAACTTTGGTTTCTTACTTTGTGTGAATCAGAGAAGGTAGTAAGATGTAATTGGATGCCTTTTTGAATAAGAAATAAGAATAATGAATTTGCAGCTGAATGGCCCATCATTTTACAACCTTTCGGCTATGGAAGGAAAGACATTTCCATAAAGGTCATGGTCAAGCCTATAGTTTAATGTGACTCTAGTGCACCGAAGATTAACTTCAAAAGCAAAAGTTCATTGCTTTAGACCGCTGAAAGTATCTGAAAAGTTTTATGTAGTTGTGCATTTGAGGATTGGCTGGAGAAACATAAGTCTTGATTTCAACTGTACACTACAAATCCAAACCTCCTTGTTGATCAGAAGTACAGGTGAAGTGTACAGTTGAAATCAGCTGTACTCCAAATCCAAAGTTTCTTGTTGATGGAAATGGATGAACGTGAGAATGGGGCAGACATGACATCCATGGACATGCCTTTTCACGTGGAAATTTGTTCTATACCAACTCATGTGTTGCCTTAACTGCAGACAGACAGGAGCAATGAGAAAGAAATTGGGTTGTCGTCATCATCTTTGGGCTATTATTGTACAAGAGAGGATCATGGTCCAATCTCAATCTTCCATTGATAAAAACAAGTCAGAAAAAGACATTGTTTATTCTTTTAATTTCTTTGTTCAATATAATTTTTGTCTGTTAAAACATGTCAAATGGTATAATGGCATTTGTTAATAGCTTGGATTATTGTTTTCAATTGCTTCTTTCGGAAAAAATCAAAACGTAAATAAAATGGTCTCCTATTAACCTTTTATTCAGAGACCACTTTCTTCTTTTTTTTTAGATTGTTCACATAACTTGTTTAAAAGTAATAAAAATTATAATGAATATAGTAAATAATGAAATGAATATGATATCTATTTTTACTATATTAAAAGGTAGAAAGTATTATCTTAAAAGGGATGAAAAATATTGTTTATTTAACATAATATTTTATGGACGATTTTTTTCATATCTTTTTTTTTTTTCCATACCAACTACCAGTCACCCGTACAATTTTTGATTAACAAGGGGTCAAGTCATCATCAACCTGGTTGTCTGCATCCTTTACTTCAACTGTAGAATCCTCCTGTCTTCGTTTAGCCTTTGCCTCCTCATTTTCTTGCTTTTTAGATTTGAGGATTTCAACTAACTCAACGAGCACACTCTCAATTTCATCGCTCCTCAACAGCTGCTCTGCAACTTCTGCAGGAGTGACCTCAACTGTTTGAATCAAATCTTCAATTTCTTCAAATAACCTGTGATCTTTAATCCCAAGGTAATTAGCAGCGAGAACCCTGAATCCACAAGGTGTGCAATAAGACATGTGGATATGGACATCCATGCGTCCTGGTCTCAATAATGCTGGGTCTAGCTTGTCCTTGTGATTAGTAGTAAACACTATTATCCGTTCATCCCCACAACTTGACCATAACCCATCTAGGAAATTTAGGAATCCTGACAATGTAACCTGTCCAAGATTCAAAAGCCATTCGCTAAAACAATCGATAAAAAAAGATTGAAAATAAAGCATTGCCATTAACAAAAACAGGGGAAATCAAAAAGGAAGGACGCAATAATATATAGCAGGAAGGCTAACCTGGTTTTCTTGTGGATAATCATGATTTTGTGCAGCTCTTGATTGTGCCAACCGATCATGAAACTCAACTGTACAATCTATGTCTTCTACCACTAGTATGGATCTATTGGCAATGGCCACAAGCAATCTCTTAAGGTCAGAATTCGACCTTATCTCAGTTAATTCCAAGTCGAAAATATCAAAGTTCAAGTAATTCGCCATCGCAGCGATCAAGCTCGATTTACCGGTCCCAGGAGGTCCATACAACAAGTACCCTCTTTTCCAAGGTTTACCGACTTTCCTGTAGTAATCTTTCCTCTTCACAAACATTTCAAGATCTTTCAAGATCATATCCTTAACTTCTGTATCCAGAGCCAGGGTATCAAAAGTGGAAGGATGATCAAGATTAACAGGTTGCCACGCATCAGCTAGATTTCCATACATGTTGTTATAGTCAACCGTGAAAATTCTGAGTGTTTTCTTATCTAACATTATAGTTTTTCCTTCTTTGACAATGTAGGGAAAGTAAGATTGAAGCACCATGTCTTTGTGTTTCTTGTGAAAACTGACCTCAAATGATCTCGTTTCTGACATTAATGAGGAGTTAAAATCACGACGACCGTGAAAGCCTGCTCTTTCAACTTGTCTGCAGACTAGAACCCACCTGAATTTTACACCTTGGAAAACATCTACTATCTCTTCTCCTTGTTCCATTTTCATAATGAAGTTATTCTCGTTCTCTGGTTTACTCACTTTGAGTCTTTGGGTCGATGGAGAAATCTTACTAGCCAGGTAAATATTGGCGGTCTCGTAGATTTCATTGTTGACAAGTCCATCGTGTTCATCGACAACAATGGTGAGTTGATTCGAGAAGCGATTGAAAAATTTGTGAAGATTAAAGAAAAAGTAGTCTTGGAACTGATGAGGCAAAAGATCTTGAGCCAGCGTTCGAGCAAGCATCAACGTTCCAGCGACAGACGCTGCCGTGGTCAGGACGGTCTTTGCGGTGGCTAGCTTGGCTTCGGTTGATGAAGTGTCCATGTTCATGAGATATTGAAAATGTGATCGTGCCAAGATGTATGTTCTCGTAAGTGAGAATAAGATATGAAAGAAAGATGAAATTGAAATCCATATATATAAAGAGTTCTTAACGGAAGAACGGAATGCAGTTGACCAGAAAGACTAGGGAGTCTCGAGGAAGTTTCAAATCCAACAGGTTTCAGCTTATGAAAAGTCAAGCACTTGCAAGCCAAGGATTCTAAACAGGTTTCAGCATCTGAAAAGTCAAGAACTTGCAAGCCAAGGATTCTAAGTGATAATGATACGAGCCTTATTCCAACCCAATCCATTACTACAGCTCAACCCAGTTTACAGTCAACTCCAAGTATTCAGTGTGCACATGAGACGCATATTACAGACGTGAAGAACAACAAGGATGTGAGTCATGGTCAAAGAAAGAGCAAGCGTGTCATTCGGGCACCAACGAAGTTCAAGGATTATGACTGATTTTGTGCAAGCATCACCACTTCGTGATCATGCTGCAATCGTTTTGTTATTTCCATTATGCAATCGGTTATTTCCATTATGCATTTTCCATTCTGTTATTTCCATTACGTATTGAAGTGTAACCTCTATAAAATGAGAAACGCTGTACTAGTCAGGCATGCTATTTTTGTCTGATTCTCTGCTTCGTGAAAAGCCAATTCTGTCTTCTCCTTTTCTTGCAATTCTAGGTTCGTAACAGATAATATTCTCTGGGTAGATTATTAACTAAATGGCACAGAAAGCACTTAACAACTGGTTATGGAATCTTGCCATGACTTGTGCGAGCAAAGGACTTTGGACGAAGTTTGTCTCATCTAGTTTGTTTCGCGAGAAAATTAAGTTGAGCCCCGTGCCAGACCACACAATTTGACAAAGTCTCAAGAACTTGTGTAGGGACTTTTTGGAAGCCATTTTCTTCAACAAACAACTAGAAATGGAGACCAAGTGATGTGAACATGGCTTGTCGGTGGGTCGTGCGGACTTTTCTTCTTTATTCATGGTCAAAGTTTGTGGCGTTCTTCAATATTGATGAATCAATAATTACATCGGGAGCTGACAAGCTTCGAGTCAATTAGAACGCTTAAAATCCATGGGCCTTTGGCCATTTGGACTTCCCTTCCCTCGAAGGTAATAAACTAAACCACAAGCTCCTTCATTGCTTGTGTTGTTATTATTATTGTTCTTAATGTTGCAAGCTTGATGATATTATTATAGAGGCCCACTGGGACAATAATAAGAAGAAACTGCCAATGAAAAATAGCAATCAATCAAATGCTCCTCTCATTTCTAATGACAAAAACATGTACCCGATTCAAACAGCTTTTCAGCTTCATATCCACCACTAGAGTCCAGAGTCCAGAGTCCAGAGTGTATGTATATAGGTATGTATGTATGTATATATGTATGTATGTTGTATAAATATAATCTGCAATCCAACGCTGGCAACTTCTTGCACGGCAACACATGGCATTACCTAAGCAATGGGCCTGAGGTCCAGCCACTTATAATGCCAGTTTTTGGGGTTATAGTATTCACCCGTAATCATGACTGGTGACCACATCATTTCAATCTCAATCTGTGCTTTCTAGTTTTAGCACCCGTTGCTGGTCAGGAGTTATCAACTATTTTACACCAGTGCGCCGCGCGATGCCTCTTTCATACAGTACTTTGAGACTTTGTCTTTTAATCTTCATTTTGTTTAGTTTCTATTTTCTTCCTAACTTTTGTGTCGTGTTCTGTATTAGTTCTTAAATACGCCAACTGTTCTGTAATCAAGGACCATTATTAAAATTACAGCGTAATTTAATTATGAAATAGAATAATTATTTAACAATATATAATTTGGACGATATCTATTCGTGTTTTGTATAATAAACAAAAGCACAAATTCAGGAATCAAAATATGAGATTGGCAACAAAAGAAGGACTGATATTACAAATTGTTATCATGAAATGGATTCATTAGTCAAAGAGCACTACCTCCAATGGAGGTTCCCATCTGAGTTTTGAGCACTAATGTAAAAGGAAAATACATTTTAGAAAACGAAATATATTAACTGAAAGTACGTACCACAGTGCACCTAGTTCAACATTCTTAAAACCTTTTCCAAAGTGGTCCTTCTTGCTTTTTTCTAAATGCCAATCTGAAGCAACCCAAGCCATGCCCACTAAGGCCTATAATACAACACCACCGCTTTGGCATTTCCAACTATCTGTAATTCCTGTTATCTGGCACCTGATATGTTGCCAGGGGAACAGTAAGGTCTTAAGTTGTGGCTTACAAATGCCATTGTTACAAGTTTAAGCTACATTATATGGTTTATGGTGATTGTTAGTATTGTTGTTGATGACGCCAACTATGGTATAGATAGTTTTAACATATTAACATTAATTGTAATTATAAAATCCTAACTTAAATCGATCTAAGTGTTTCATTTAAATTCAATAACTTATCCAAAAATTTAATTAATATAATCATTAAAATCATTTCAAGAATTAATTTAATGTAATAAGAGCGATTATAAAAAGACAATGGAAACTGCTAATGCAAACATAATGCAATAGCGTATGTCCAAAAACTTGTACTAGAGACGACAAAAGCATTTTGGAACCTTCTGTTGGGAGCATCTTAGCATTTACCTAAACCCGTATTTTTTATTTGATGCATGTCTCCATCATAATAACAATTAAAGGCAAGATTAGCCTAATCTACTGTTTTATTCGTTCAAAGATGGTCTCAGCTCAACTAATAAATCCAAACACCAATTTTCTTTTTTTTTTAGAGGGAACAAAGAGATCGTCTTCTACTAACATGAATCTTACCATCTGAGTGCCTAAAGATGCCCTCTAAGATGCTATGCACTTAAAAAGAAATGTTGGCAGTTGGCACCTTTTTGGGTTTTGTCTCCTTAAGGCGTAGGTTCTTATCCTTGTATAAAAAGGGGATCATAGAGGCGATGTGAACACAACCAGAAGAAGTTTTCCTTGAACACATATTGGAGTTGGAAAAAAGTTGATGATGTTGAAACTAGCTGAGGAAGTTCTTGTCTTCCTTGTAAAGGAAAACTATGATCTAATCGCTGTTGCATTTTTCTCAGTAGCAATAATTTATGTTCTATCCAAAGCTTTGAGAAGAGCCTCAGGAGTTGATCACGGAGAAGACATCCCTGGCAGCCTTGGGTTGCCTTTTGTAGGTGAAACGTTCTCGTTTCTTTCTGCCACAAATAGCACCAGAGGTTGCTATGACTTTGTCAGACTCCGACGATCATGGTTAGTGATAAATTTTTACCAATCTCTTTTGTTCTTATATATGTTTTCCAGGTCAGTAATCAAGATCCGGCTCTTTTTCCACAGTTTTAACTGTGTTTCTTTATATAGATATAACATGAGATATTTTCCCCCATTTTTGGCCTCCTGTTTAGGTAACTAACGGGATATTCAATCTATAAGCTGAGTTCACTTTTCAGCAAGATCTATCAACACATTTATCGTACTGTTTGATCCAAATTCAACTCTAACCTCAAGTTTTTATGTTACCAATACTCACAAGGACAGTTCATTTCTTTTTTTTTTTTTTTTTCTTAAATGGGAAAACATAAACATTGCATCTTCTGATACGTACTTATGAGGACAAAACCACTTACAATGGTCCCTAAGCTTTATAAGTTTCGCTTTGAGCGTGAGGACCTCATAATTCGATGTTGCCCCCGGAGTCCAATTCATTAATTTGATTAGTTGTCATGCAATATATAAAGACAATACAAGGAAGCTAGCATGCGTAAGCTGCACTCATCTAGCTAAAATGTATGCTTGATGAGTTGGGTAAGTTTCTTATGCTATGCACGTTAATAACTACAATTCTCAATCGTTAGAAAAGGGCCAGTTATGGTGATGTTCTTAATCCCAATTAAAGGCCTCAATCCTAGCTGACTCTGAGGGAAGATTTGTGAATTCACCGATGTATGATGATTAACAACCAAGGTGCTTTTATATAATGTTGTATGAGTAAGTAAGAATGTTGGTTAAGCATATATATATATATAGCTTTAACAATATCCAAATAAATTATTGGACGTTGTTGGTTACCTTAATTGAATCATGAAAAGCGTACACGAGAGTGGGAAATAATTTAATAAGAGTGGAACATAATCCTTGCTTCTGGGGGAGAACAAATGCGTACTCTTCGTTTAACTTGGTCTTTTTAAGAAGAATATGCCCTGGAAAAAAGTTCTGCTGTCTTTTCTTTTTGGTTTCATATCTTTAATTTGTAGTCCTTTACTTTTATTGGATTAATAAGCTCATCTTGAAAAGGTGAAGAATTACTAATCCAAGGATGAGATTCCAATACTCTAGTAAATATATATAAATGTTAGTCGCATTAGTCTACTAATTCGGTGATTCATAATCTACCTAAACAGCGAGAGAAGATTAGCAAAGGCCTATGCGGTCCAATGTTGAAAACAATTTGATTAAGACCAAAATTTTCATCCTTACTAATACGAAAATAAGTTATCCTAAGATATGAAAATTAATGATTGTTACAATTACAACTCGTTATAATACATACTATTTACACTTGCTTCTGTTACTAACTTCTATTCATTTCCAAATAATAACTCCAGATTTAAGTTTTTACAATATACTAATTTATTTTAGAAGGAATTGCAGAATCTAATATGACATATGAATTGCAAAATGAGCTGTAGCTAAAAGAGCATGATCACTTGCGTTTATCAACGTTAAAGATTTCTTTTACTAAATTTTAGTATAGTTATATGTGTCGTTCATCTTCTCTCTATAGATTCTGGCTAGTGCTGCCTAAGACGCACGTCCATATGGGTATATCATTATATTTACCAATTACGCCTCATGCTTTGCTGTTTCTTTTTTGAACGTCCACAGCTTTTTTTTTTTTTTTACGAGTACAAGAACTACTGATTACATATTTGAAACAGGTATGGGAAGTTGTTCAGGACCAGGATATTCGGAAAGATTCACGTGTTTGTTCCAAGTACGGAGGGTGCAAGGAAGATATTCTCCAATGACTTCGCAGATTTCAACAAGGGTTATGTTAAATCAATGGCGGACGCCGTTGGACAGAAGAGCTTGCTTTGTGTACCCCAAGAGAGTCATAAAAGGATCAGACGCCTCCTCTCTGATCCTTTCTCTATGCCTTCTTTGTCTAAGTTTGTCTCCAAGTTCGATCAGATGTTGTCTCAGAGGCTTAAGAAAGTTGCAGAAGTTGGCAAAAGCTTTACGGTTCTTGACTTCAGCATGAAGGTAAATAAATAATATTAAATGGATTTCTTTCACCTCATTTAGTTTGGCTTGTAAGTGGTATTATTTCTGTATTATTTGTTGCGCTTTCTCTATTTAAGTGTTGTCTAAGCTTCTAGCTAATCACAATTATCATAGTTTCTATTTCTTGCCAACACTCGGAAAGATGAATACTAGTCATTAAGTTGAGAAAGTTAGAGTAGGTTTGATCTTCCATGCTAGACCTTTTTAGTCCCATTTAGTTGTCAAAAGAAACATCTAATAAGCATAATTGCTAGAACCTAGTATTATTAGTTTCCTTAAACTTGCTGCCCTTCACTATGTTGATTTCACATGTTAACACAGTCAGTGATGAACTGCTGGTCTGGAAATTTAAGCCAGAAGCTACTTCCCATGCTTAACAACATATTTTGAATCGAGAAGAGAAGTTAGAAAATCTTCAATAGTGGCTTGAAGCCGGATGAACTACCTTTTGGCGATTTAATCTGGTAGAATGGTACATAGACTAATCAAGTTAACCTTTGTTTGCAGATGACTTTTGATGCGATGTGCAATATGCTCATGAGTATTAGCGATGAATCCTTGTTACGGGAGATAGAGAAAGATTGCACTGCTGTTTCAGATGCCATGTTATCATTTCCTGTCATGATTCCGGGAACCAGATACTACAAAGGCCTCAAGGTATGCATGATATTTAAACGAAGGAGAGGTTTTATGTTAAATCATAGCTCTCAACTATATATGTATGTATGATGGGTGACTACAGGCCCGCCAAAGGCTCATGGAGACCTTCGGAGGGCTAATAGCGAAACGACGAAATGGAACGGAGCATCACGATGATTTCCTGCAATCCATGTTACAAAGAGATTCATACCCTTCAAGCGAAAAACTTGATGACTCAGAGATCATGGATAACCTGTTAACATTGATAATCGCCGGCCAGACCACAACTGCTGCTGCTATGATGTGGAGCGTCAAGTTCCTGGATGAGAATAAAGAAGCACAAGACAAGCTCAGGGTGAGATTGTTTAGCCAACTAATTAGCAAAACCGGCAATACAAAATTATCAACAAGAAGAAGTGTTAACAGCGGCTAGAATGAATCAAAATGAAGGCAAAGAGGTTTTCTTTTTCCCACCCCTCTTAATTAGTAAAACGAAAAAAGAAGAGGAATTTCACTGTTCTGGTACATGTCAGCAATAAAAGTCCAAATCTTTAGATAAGGAAAGGGCACGTTGACTAGTAGTTTCATTCGTTTACTGTATTGCATACAATTCCAAGCATCTCTTTAATTCTATCCTAACTAGCTTTGTTTCACATTATTCACATTATGGGATTATGACTAATAACTTTATTTGTTCTCAGGAAGAACAACTCGTTATTGGCAAAGATAGGGGAGAAGGATACTCACTTGCCCTGGAAGATCTTAACGGCATGTCTTTTGGCTTAAAGGTCAGAGTTTCAAAGCATATAGCAACATCTATTCTGGGAAGTCCTGATGAAAATATAACGGATATATGACAAATATTAATTTTTTTTTAGCAAAACTATCCTCTAGATAAATCTTATACGCACATATATAGGGTATGAAATGACATTTATTTTCATATTCGGTCCAGGTTGTGAAAGAAACATTGAGAATGTCAAATGTCCTGTTATGGTTTCCGCGAGTTGCACTAAATGATTGTACAATTGACGGCAAGTTTCTCCACATCTTAACTTATGTCAGATCAGAAGTGCTTATAACATCTTAACAAATAAAAACCTCCATTTTCAATTCTGGACACTATTACCATATGTGGTCATGAACTTCTGAAGTCATGCGTATTTTCAGGTTTTGAGATAAATAAAGGTTGGCATGTAAACATCGATGCAACTTGTATACACTACGATCCAGAATTGTACAAGGACCCTTTGCAATTCAACCCTTCCAGATTCGAGGTATATTATAACAAGTTTTTTGGTTCTGTAGTATCCCCATCATCCCTAAGTAAGACAACTCGGTTGAGTCCAGAAACGGATAACAGATAAATCTGAACAATACAACGATGCCAACGGTGATTTCATGTTTCAGGAAATGCAAAAACCATACAGTTTTATAGCTTTTGGGTCGGGACCTCGGACATGTTTAGGAATGAACATGGCGAAAGTGACAATGTTGGTGTTCCTGCACAGGCTGTCCAGTGGATACATGTGAGTGGACCTGCGAGTTTTGTGTATTGTGTACCATGTTATGTTGCTTTTAAGTTTGTATATGATGTTTTGCTTTTTTCCCATTACGTAGGTGGACAGTTGATGATATGGATTCCAGCCTAGAAAAGAAGGCGCATATTCCCAGACTGAGAAGTGGCTGTCCCATTACCCTGAAGGCCTTCAGCTGATGGGAAATTCAAGCAAATGCTTGGATTCGGATTTGGGACGTTAGTACCCAGGTCAAACGTCTGACCTTGCCAGGCGTCTTTAGTAGGACCAAAGAACTAGAGCTACATAAAACATTGTTGTTTTTATAGAGAATCTGCATCTGTGTGTATGTATATCTATGTTAAACTTGTTAGAACATTTTATGATATATAGGATTTTTGCAATTTATATTTCATGTTATTTAAATAAAATTGAGATGATTAATACTTTGATTGTTATCATCAACTCTTTGGATTTTTAATTATAATAATCTAATTCTTGTATTTCCATTCATAATTTTACAAATTAAATGTTACATAATATACTAATTATCTTACAACTTTTTAAGATTGATCTATTCATTAAACGTATCACATCATTCAATAATTTTATTATTAAATTGTTGTTTCACAACATCATTAATTCTAAATTGGCATTACAAATTGGTAAGTGAAACACAATATATTAACCAATTATATTATAAGGTTATTAACGTCCATAGTTTTCTTATCGTGTGTGCTTGCTAATTTTTGAAATTTGACGCATATGCCTAATAATTTTCTTATGCATAATTAATTTTTTAAAGGAAAAAATCTAAATTGGTCCTTCACTTAGGTATAAGGTGCACAAAAGTCCTTTAACTTTTTTTTTTGACAAAAATAACCTTAAACTGTTCAAAACGATTGAGCTTGTACAATATGTTCAGCCTTATTAGTATTGTATTTGTTAGAATGAATAAAAGAAGGATAATTTTGTTATTTTGCTACCAAAAAAGAACAGTATTTTAATAACTTAACATACCTCTCCAGCATTTTTCTCTACCTAGCGTCGATCTCCAGCATTCGCGTGTGTAAATCCCTCTGATATATATGAACTTTCATTTTCCTCCTACACTATACAAGCAATATGGGTTTTGTTGCTTCACGTAGGTTCATTTGGGTTTTGTTGCTTCTTATGGGTTTATCTATTTTTTCTTGCTAATTCAGCCTTTACTTGTTGATAACCCCAACTCATCATTGCTTGTTTGCTGCTAAATCAACCGATGGTCCAGGCCCATTCCAAACATACATGATTATGCAAATTATATTAGGATATATTAGGATCTGTATATTATGGAGGACCAAGTTTTTGTGTAAAAAGTCAATTTATTTTGTGCTTATAAGCACAAAATAAATTGTTTATAAGCACAAAATAAATTGACTTTTTACACAAAAACTCTTATCAAGATAAATTGGTCCTCCATAATATGCAGATCCTAATATATCCTAATATAATTTATAAGAGCAAAATAAATTGAAGTATAATGAAATTTGATAGGGGTTTAGTGTTATAATTCAATTTATTTTGAACTAATAGGAGCAGATCTTTTTTGCTACATTAAGATATATTGGGTTTTTAACATCCTAACCCATGTTTTCATTTTTAATTTGTATAGGACTTTGTCAATTGTAATAGATGGCAAATCTTCAAATTTAAGTGGAAGGGGTCAATGTAGAAGTCGAAGTCGTTTGGTTACTTCTTAGACCAATGACAACCCTAGAAGAAGATTTTGTGGATACCCTAATTATGAGATATTTTCCTTATTAACAATCAATCAATTGGTATCTAGTAAGATAAATATTATTTTTAACTAATATATTTAACACAACACTATTGTAGGAAGGGGAATGTAATTTTTTTAGATGGATAGACGAAGATTTCAGTGAAAAGGCAAAATGTATTATAAATAAATTGAGATTTGAGAATGTAAGGTTAAAGGTTGAGAACAAGAAGTTGAAATAGATATGTGCATGAGCAATAAGGTGGCTTGGTAGAAGTGAAAGTGACACTGAAGTATACAGTATATGACACAAGAAGATTGTGGAACGTGATATATAATTACATAGTACATGTTATAATATTTGTAACTATATTTATAACTATAATTATTGAAAAGTTGAATAATATGAACTTCTTAAAATTTGATGTTGTGCCATGATAATTTGTTAGGACTATCTTGTTAGATTAAGGATATATTATACTTATAAGGACAAATATATTATTAGCTTTTCTAGTGATATTTGTAGTTCATCTTATATCCCATTATTTTTGTATTCAATTGTCAGTAAATTAAATGGACATGATATGTACAACAACTCCAAAATGATAATTTCAATGCTTAACAAACTCCCAAATGGCATAAGTACCGTACATCTCTAGCAGTTATTTAACAAATTTCTATTTCACCAGCTTCTAAAATGTCATAATAACAAGTGATTTCCAACTTCAAATTCCAAGCAATTTCAAGTTCATTACAACTAAAATTTTCAAACAGGTTCGAAATGGAATAATTTCACACAGAGAACTTCATTACAAGTTCAAAAATCAAGTTTCACTTCCTCTTAAGGTTGAATCTCCATGCCTTCTTCATTTTGCATCCCTCTTAGTGCATAAGGTCTATGAAATGGCACTATTCCCTCAATTCAAGTAATCCTCAACTCAATTTCATGGCACTATTCCCTCAATTCAAGTAATCCTCAACTTAATTTCAATTTGGATATTAGAATTTGGCATCATGATTTGAACATTATCTTTATGATGTTTAAACATGAAAATGAATATAATTACTTAAAACAAAATTTTAGATACTAATATTAAAATATTCGAAATTTCAGTTAACTTACATAGTACAAACTTGAGTCAGTTAAATCATTGAAGTGTACTTTATGTCCACTAATCTTTCTCCCTCTGCCCCTACCCATGGTCCTACCTTTACCTCTTCCCCTCACTGTACCTCTTCCTTTAATTATTATTTGCATGTTTTTCTTATCTTCACTAGTTTCTTCAACATATGTAATATTTTTTTATGCAGTATGTGTTGAATTCATAAATTGAACTCCTTATTTTCTCTTAACATTGGTACTAAATGATTTTGGTACCTATATATATTTTTTAAACATTGATTGGTTAATAGTGAAATGGTAATATAAAAAAAGGTCCATAATTAATGAGTAATTTCTTACATTTATAAGGCTTTTACATGACCTTTGGTTATTGCCTTGTTGTCCACATTTGGTGCAAGTCATTCTTCTTCCAAGTCTAATCGCTTTTGCTATTTTAGGTTGCTTAAATTTCTCTTTCTTCCATTTTTTAGGTTGACTAGGAATTCTTCTTATTAGAAGTAGGTCAATAATTTCACATGGGGACTAAAATCTTTGTCCATCAAGTGGCTCAAGAGTTTACTTCTGTGCTTGTAAGTTGCTACACCATTTATCAATGTAGTCATCAGGATTTTGACGGTTATGGAAAATAGTAGCCACAACATGATGGCGTAGAATCCCTGTCAAGTCCTATTATCTTCAAGTACAAGTATAATTACTAATTCTCACGTAAAACTATCTAATCCATTTTACTAGTAATTCTTACACAAAATATGTGTAATCCATGCTCAACTTCATATCCATCAGTTCCATTCCAATCAACAAAGCAACTAGACCCTTTCTTACTCTCCCCTAACATAAACTAGTGGAGATATGTTACTATCCCAATTTTCCCCAAAATTACTTTTTGCATACATCCTCTTCATCACCACTTCTATGCTCCAACATGCTAACTATATGCTTCACCTTAGCCTCTAAGATCCAACTATTGAAAGTCTCACTCATGTTATTATCCACAGAATCACACGTAGAATTCACATTGAAATATATCTTGCACCATGTCTAAAGATATTCTAATAGAGCTTCAATGCAACCTGATCTCAAATCATTTAATGCATACAATTGATAATTAAGATTGGGAATAAATATAGCCATAGTTATCCTCCAAAACTAAAACTTTAGATCATCTTCATTCCATATCTATCTCCAATTAGCTTAAATATGCCTTACATACATTATAAGCTCAATATTTAGTAAAACTATTTTCGTTGTTTGTAGAGGACCCCGTATAAAAATATAAATAAATAAAATAAAGTTTTCATTAAGTGTGTGTGTGTGTGTGTGTGTGTATAAACACTTATTATTAATTCAATAAAGACATACATTTTTCATGTCATATATGAATGTGAAGCCACTACCATCTCCAAGTTATAGATTTGAAATAAAAAGCTTTGGAAACCACTTCAGTATTTCAGTACACTCAACATCAACCACACCCTAAGCAATCAGAAATATTTGATTGTTTTCATCCCTTCCAACAGCAGCCAATAACTGTCTTTTACATATTCCTTTCAAGAAACATCAATCTAGTCCTATTATTGGTCTACAACTATCACTCTTACCCCTTTTACAAGCACTAAAACAAACATAGCTATTGGATCCAAAATTTTTCTTAGAATTTATTCTATTAAATTAGCAAACATCAGCAAAAATTTGAATTTTTTAATTTAGAAAGTTTTTGGAGTTTAGTTATGAATATATTTATTTAAATGTGATTGCATGTATAAATGGAATTGTTAGAATTAAGTAAGGGGTAAGTAGGCAATAACTTAAATAAACATGGAAGGGTAAGTTTGGAAAAGTAAGAAGTTGTCTTAAAGTAAGAAAGAAAGAGTAGAGAGTTGTGTAGAAGTAAGAAAGAAGAACCTAGAAGAAACTAGAGGAAGAAGAGCAGAAACTGAAACAAAAAAGAAGAAGAAGGAAAGAAAAAGAAAGGAGAAAGAGGAGAAAGGAAAGGATTCAGCTGAGTTTTAGGTATCCTTTATCTATTCTTCTTGTTTTGATAGAAGAAGAAAGTAGAGAAAATAGGTTTTATGTGCTGAAAGCGAAAAGAGAAAAAAGAGAAACAAGAAAATCATTTTATTAGATTTTCATGGATTTTCAACTAGATGTTTAGTTATTCTAGCTTAGATAAACCAAAAGTAGATTGAGTCTAAGTTTATTTTTGGATATTAGAGTTTTATGGAAGTTTTATTCGTATAATAGTTTAAATAAAAATTTGTTTGTTTGAAGGGAATTAAGAAAATCAAAGGAAAGAGCAAGAGGAGAGACAAACTTGAGTTTGGAGCTATCATTAAATAGGTCAGTAATATGTTTATAGTTGTTGTGATAATGAGTTGAAATTCTTACATGTTTGTGTGCTTAAATGCTTGTATTTGAATCATTGGGAATGTGGGAAAAATGCACTGTGAATTGTTATCTTGTCATGCCTTGAAAGATTTTACTGTAATTGGTATTAAAGAAAAGAAGAGAAGCTCAAAAAGCATGAAATGTATGAATATGTTATCAAATGTGTATGCATCGAAAATTTGCTTGTGTGGGTAAGAGAGATACCATTTTGTTCGCCACGTGTACATTGACCTTAAGCCTTCTCCTGACCACTCGCTTGTGGCATATGAGCTCCAAAAAATGGACTCATTTCATTTATAGTGTAAACTTCGATTTCGTCATTTCATTCTATGAGATTCTCTCAAGCCATTATATGTGTGCATCTTGCTTTGCTTTGTTGAGCACGATATCTGATTGAATGTTGTGTTGTGATGATTGAAAATACATGATATGATTTATATGATTAATATATGAGTTCCTTGAGCTATAATGTGGATAAATAATTTTTTAGACTAAAATGAGTATATATATATATATATATATATATATATATATATATATATATATTGTGTGTGGCCCATTACCAATGGATATAAACATATTAACAACTGAGCTTCGCAGCTCACCCCATTAATTTTCCACTCTTTGGTGAAGACAAAGTAGATTATTGAACCTCGCAAACTTTGGCAAACTCCAAGAAAAATATATCTTTTTTGACTAAGTTAGTTTGAATACCTTAGGTAGCTTTGCAAGCATATTAAGCATGAGCATTCATATTGTATTTTTGGATTATTCTACTATTTTGTCTCTTAATGTGTAATTGAAGTTATTTATAAACCTGCATTTTCGAGAGATGAAACTCTTTTTTTTTTGATAAATGAATGAAAGAGTTGGTGAAGTTTCCTTCATATATGTTCAAGAATTTTCTTCTCTATTAAGTTGACATTTTCACTTGGGAATAAAATTGTGAGTTGTTTCATGGATTTTGGATAGATTTTTCTTAAGTAAATTGTTATGTTAAGAGTCTGTTATGTTAGGGGTCTTATATGTATGGGTTATGTTTGTTGGATTTGGGTCTATTGGTTTTTGTGAGAATGTCAATTAGAAGTGGAGGAATAAGAGGACAGAAATTGTATCCTGACTTTAATGAATAAAATATACTGATCTACATAGAATTTAGAAAAGTTGTCTTCATGAAAGTTGTATATCATTCTCTTAGATTTCTAATGGTCTAAAGATTGTAGTTTTTGGACTTCAGAAGAAAAAGATATGTCCTTTACAAGATAGCATCATTGGTGTTGGTAGAGGTTGTAGCATAATTTTTGGTAGAAAATTGTGTTATGATTTTAAATGATTAAAATGTATTGATATAGGCCGAATTAGACAAAATTTTATTCATAGAAGTTGTGTCTTATCCTCTTAGATTTCCAACAACATAAAGTTTGTAATTTTTAAATATTGGAGTTGAAAGTTATGAAGATTAGAAGTGGGAGTGGCAGAGTCGGAATTGCACTATGGTGCAAAAGCTGATTTTCTTTAAAGCTCGCGATCATGCACAAGCATGACCACGAATTTTGGGATACATTGCCGTGCTCCCTCTCTTGCATGGCCGTGCAATCTAAAGCACCCCATTCAATTTTTTTATTTTTTATTTAATTGATTTTTCTTTTGACTATGACTTCTTTTATTATTAGGTGCTATTATTTATTTGTTTTTACTCCCAACCTGACTAATGTTTATTTTATTTTATTTTATTTTATTTTATTTTTATTTTCCAACATCTCCCAATTTTAGCTAAAAATCAAGACTCAAGCCCATCATTTTTGGTATCAGAGCCCAAGGTTTTCAAGAATTTCTAAGCTTAGAATATGTTGTACTAAGAATTATTATGATGCGTGTTAAATAATTTATATTGCTGAATTAATTGTTTACATTGTTAAATTGATTGATTGCATTGAATGACATGCATATCATGCATACATGTAGGGAATAAAATTAAAAATGAAAAGTAAGTTAAATAATAATGTTTTATTGAAGGAGTAAAATGTCACCTCATAGAAGAACATGGGGAGTTTTACAAGGATTTGCTGCACTTGATTCTCCACTAAGAGAGGAGGGTACTGATGAGTTGAGAGCCTCAGCAATTGCAGAGCCGACTATAGGGCAGGATAGCGAGCCCTTTCAACCTCAAATGCCTGAGTCATCTCTTCCTCAGGAGTAAATGCCTAATCCTTTTGATCCCAGATTGTTCAAAGCCTTTGCTCAGGCTTTTGTTTAGGCCATGGGCCAGATGCCACCAACTTCTACCCTAGCCTCAGCTAAGAAAGGAAGACAATTTAATAAGTTGAGGAAGAATGGAGCGGTAGATTTTTATGGGATGATTGATCCAGAAGAAGCCAAAACATGGATGAGGAAAACGGAAAGAATATTGGAACAGATGGAATGTGAGGATGATAAAAGGGTAGTGTATGATGCAAGTCTGCTATAGGAAGATGCCTTGCATTGATGGGAAAGTGTATTAGGGAGTCAGTTAAAACTACCAATGTCGACAAGGAAGGATTTCCAAGCTACCTATAAGAAGAAATATCTGTCTGAGGTCTATATTTGGTAGAAGCAAAGGGAGTTTCTGAGTCTCACCTAAAGGGAGATGACAGTGAGTGAATATGAGTGCAGATTTATACAATTGTCTAGATATGCAACTGAGCTGATTATGAGTGAAGTAGCTAAGTACCGAAGATTTGAAGCGGAATTGCATTTGGCTATAAGTGAAAAAGTGGTGGCATAAAATTTATGTGATTTCTAACAGCTGGTAGAAGCTACTCTAGGGGTTGAGAATGTGGAAAATATAAAAAGTGCAATGAACAAAAAGAGGAAGGGAAGAGAACAACTTAGGAGGGGAGGTAGTGCTCCTGTGCTAGGACTTTCCTTACACCATCTGAGACTAGGAGCAGTGGAACAAGCAGGCCTAGATTGATAAGAACTATTTCTCTTCAAGCGTCAACTGTTGGAGGTATTAGAAGAGGAGAGGGGGATAGGTCATCTATTCTCAAATGTGACCATTGTGGCAAATTCCATAAAAGGGAGTGCTATCGGTT
This sequence comes from Erythroxylum suave, assembly GCA_027563595.1. Lineage (NCBI taxonomy): Eukaryota > Viridiplantae > Streptophyta > Magnoliopsida > Malpighiales > Erythroxylaceae > Erythroxylum > Erythroxylum suave. The sequence goes on along the minus strand of JAOSBN010000179.1, from coordinate 9,080,467 downwards.
GACTGGAGCTTGTTTCAATTATGGAGAAAAAGGACATATGGCTAGGGAGTGTCCTCAGTATGCTAGACAGGAGGGAACTTAGATGTAAGCTTTAAAGAGGGATGAGACCGTGGAAGCTAAATCTGCAGCTGAAGTGGGCAGTTCTAGTAAAGCTAAGAAAGTAAATCATCCAAGAAGACCGAGAGGGCAAGCACCAACAAAAGTATTTGCAATGATAAGGGAGGAAGCATAAGTAGCTCCAAAGGTTGTGACTGGTATGGTTAAGTTATTTAATGATAATATTATTGTTTTAATTAATTCGGGGTTTACCCACTCATTTATTTCATTAAGTATGATTATACATCGTAGAAATTTGAGTCCATTACATAACCCTTTGATGGTCAGTACCCCAATTAGCCAGTATGTTAGTATTAGTTATATTTATCAAGAGTGTGAATACATTGACGAAGTAAAATTAGTGGTGGACTTAATGTCATTAAAGATGGGGGGATTAGTTGTGATTTTGGGCATGGATATCGTAGAAAAATATAATTCCAATTTGACTTGCAAACAAAAGGCAGTAGAGTTTGAGCTTGACCAAGGTAAAAAGGTGGTGTTTGTGGGAGACAGGAAAGCAAGCCCGTCTAGAATTATTTCAGCTCTAACAACGGAGAAAATGATGAGGAAAGGATGTGAGACATTCTTGACATATGTGGTAGACACAAAGGTAGATGGAGGAAAATTTGAAGATATTCCTGTGATCAGGGAATTTTCTGATGTCTTTCCAGAGGAGTTACCAGGACTACTACCGCCTAGAGAGATTGAGTTCACTATAGAGCTTCTTTTAAGTACTACACTAGTATCAATTCTACCTTATAAAATGACTCCAGCAGAATAGAAGGAGCTTAAAGAGCAGTTAAAAGAGTTATCAAAAAAAGGATTTATTAGGCCTAGCTCTTCGCCTTGAGGAGCTCTGTTTTTTTTTGTGAAAAAGAAAGATGAATCCTTGAGGATATGCGTAGATTATAGGGAGCTCAATCATGTCACCATCAAGAATAAATATCCTCTCCTATGCATAGATGATTTGTTTGATCAACTACAAGGAGTAAAAGTCTTCTCCGAGTACTTAAGATCAGGTTATCATCAATTGAGAATAAAGGAGTCTGATGTGTCAAAAATTGCTTTCAGAACACGATATGAGCATTTTGAGTTCTTAGTTATACCCTTTGGATTAACTAATAACCCTGCGGCCTTCATGGACCTAATGAATAGAGTTTTCAAGCCTTTCCTAGACCAATTAATAATAGTCTTTATTTATATATATTGGTTTATTCCAAGAGTGATAAGGAGCATGAAGAACATTTAAGAATTGCTTTGGAGACATTGAAGAAGAAAGAGCTGTATGCCAAATTTGATAAATGTGAACTTTGTTAAGAGAAGTGGTGTTTCTTAGATATCTAATTTCAAAGAAAGGAGTGCATGTGGATCTAAGGAAGATAAAAGGTGTAGTTAAATGGTAAGCACCAAAGAATGTAGTAGAAGTGAGGAGTTTGTTAGGATTAGCTAGTTACTACAGACGATTTATAGAAGGCTTTTCCACGATAGTAGTCCCATTTACCAAATTGACAAGGAAGAGTTAGAAGTTTTTATGGATAGAAGAATGTCAGAGGAGCTTTAAGGAATTAAAGAATAGGCTCACAACTACACCAATTTTGACCTTGCCTTCTAGTAGTGATGGATATGTAGTAGATAACGATGCCTCAAGGAAAGGATTGGGGTATGTGTTGATGTAAGGAGATAAAGTGATTGCTTATGCTTCCAGGTAATTAAAATCCTATAAGAAGAATATCTCACGCATGACTTGGAGTTGGCTACCATAATCTTTGCATTAAAAATATGGAGACGTTACTTATATGGAATCACCACCAGTGTATTTATAGACCACAAGAGTGTGAAATATTTGATGAGAAAAAAGAATTAAATTTGAGGCAATGAAGGTGACTAGAATTATTGAAGGATTATGACTTGATGATAGACTACCACATGAGGAAAGCTAATGTAGTAGCTGATGTACTGAGTAGGAAGTCTACTATGGCCCATATGAAGATAGTATATCTTCCATTGTTGAAGGAATTAGTCAAACTCAAGGTGACATTAAGGCGAGCAGAATCTGACAGTATGTTCGCTAATTTTAGAATAAGGCCAGTGTTAAGTAAGAAGATTAAGGAATTACAGGAAAAAAAATAAGTACTTGAGCAAGCTCAGAGAAGAAATTAAATATGGTAAGCCCTCGGAAATGCAGGTAAGAGAAGATGGATTGATGGTGGTAGGCAATAGATTATGTGTTCCAGATATGTAAGAGTTGAAGGATAAAATTCTTGATGAGGCACATAACGCTCCATATGCAATGCATTCGGGGAGTACAAGAACGTATAGAGATTTAAAAGAGCACTTCTGGTGGAGGAGAATCAAGAAAGATGTTGTAAAGTATGCTGGAAAATGCTAGGTGTGTGAACAGGTTAAAGTAGAACATCAAGCACCCTCCAGTAAGCTTAAGCCTTTGACTATCCCGGAATAGAAGTGGGAAAAGATTATAATGAATTTCTTGATGGGGATACTAAGGGCCAGTAAGAAGCATGATACAATATAGGTGATTGTCGATAGGTTAACTAAGTCAGCACATTTCTTGCCAATTAAAGAAACTGATTCTTTGAATGCTTTAGCCAAGAAATACATAGATGAAATAGTCAGATTTCATGGGATTCCAAATTCTATAGTCTTAGATAGAGATCCCAGATTTACATCCAAATTTTGGAAAATTTTGCAAGAGGCTTTGAGAATCAAGTTAGATTTTAGCATAGCTTTCCATCTGTAGACTGACGGCTAATCAGATAGTACAATAAAGATGTTGGAAGCAATGTTAAGAGCATGTGTTATAGGCTTCAAAGGTTTATTGGATGATCATTTGCCTCTAATTGAGTTTGCTTACAACAATTCCTATCACTCAGGAATTCAAATGACACCTTATGAAGCTTTGTATCATAGGAGGTATAGAACTCCTATTTGTTGGGATGAGGAAGGCAAAAGGAGACTTTTAGGACCTGAGCTGCTACAAGATACAAGACAAGATAAAGAGCTACACATATGCACATAGGAAAAAGGTGAAATATGAAGTTAGAGACAAAGTATTTCTTAGAGCCTCATTAAGGAAAGGAGTCTTAACATTTGGTAGAAATGGTAAGCTCAGTCCAAGATATTTAGGCCCTTATGAGATTATCAAGAAGATTAGGCCTCTCACCTATAAGTTAGCTCTGCCACAAAAATTATCTAAGATTCATAATGTTTTTTCACATATCAATGTTGAGAAGATATAGATCGAATCCTTCACATATAGTCCAACCTTCCAAGGTTCAATTAAGGGAGTATTTGGCATATGAAGAACAATTAGTAGTGATTGTAGATTCAAAGAAAAAGTTCATGAGAAAAAAGCTGCGAAATTGGTTAAAGACTTATGGAAGAACCATGCAAGAGAAGAGGCAACATGGGAACGCTTGGAAGACATAAAAGAAAAGTATCCACACCTAATTATAGACTCAGGTAAGAATTTCGAGGATGAAATTCTTTAAGGGGGAGAAATGTTGGACCCCAAAATTTTTCTTAGAATTTATTCTATTAAATTAGCAAGCATGAGCAGAAATTTGAATTTTTGAATTTAGAAAATTTTTGGAGTTTAGTTATGAATATATTTATTTACATGTGTTTGTTTATATAAATGGAATTGTTAGAATTAAGTAAGGAGTAAGTAGGCAATAGCTTAAATATGGAAGGGTAAGTTTGGAAAAGTAAGAAGTTGTCTTAAAGTAAGAAAGAAAGAGTAGAGAGATGTGTAGAAGTAAGAAAGAAGGACATAGAAGAAACTAGAGGAAGACGAGTAGAAACAAAATTGAAAAGAAGAAGGAAAGAAAAAGAAAGGAGAAAGAAGAGGAAGGAAAGGATTCAACTGAGTTTTAGGTATCCATTATTTACTCTTCTTGTTTTGATAGAAGAAGAAAGTAGAAAAATATGTTTTATGTGCTGAAAATGAAGAGAGAAAGAAGAGAAACAAGAAATTCACTTTTTAGATTTTCAACTAGATGTTTAGTTATTCTAGCTTAGATAAATCAAGAGTAGATTGAGTCTAAGCTTATTTTTAGATATTAGAGCTTTGTGGAAGTTTTATTCATATAGTATTTTAAATGAAAATTTGTTTGTTTGAAGGAAATCAAGAAAATCAAAGGAAAGAGAAAGAGGAGAGACATATTTGAGTTTGGTGCTATCATTAAATAGGTAGGTAATATGTTTATAGTTTTTGTGATAATGGGCTGAAATTCTTACATGTTTTTGGGCTTAAATGCTTGTCTTTGAATTATTGAGAACGTGGGAAAAATGCACTATGAATTGTTATCTTGTCATGCCTTGAAAGATTTTACTGCAATTGGTATTAAAGAAAAGAAGAGAAGCTGAAAAAGCATGAAAAAAAATACGAATATTGTCACACCCCATTACCATAAATTACATACCGGAACACCTTTAGGACATTCTAGTATATAATCTATAATAATGGTGTATTAACTATCTCACCTTCACTTTATAACATGGCAACATATCCAACTTAGTCATGGTATAAAGTGAAGGTAGATAGTTAACACACCATTATTATAGATTATATACTAGAATGTCCTCAAGGTGTTCCGGTATGTAATTTATCATAATGGGGTTTGAAAATTTGTATCAGTAATAAATATTCACATGTGTGTGAATATACAATGATGTATGAGCATGTAACGTACTTCTAGCACAGTACACTCAATTCCCTATTCTGAGGTCTAGATCCAAACATGGGATGTTATAATTCTCCCCTCCTTAAGAAATTCCGTCATCAAAATTCTTACTTGATTCATGAAACAGGTGGGGATATTGCTTTCTCATATGCTCCTCAGTTTCACAAGTTGCTTATTCAGTCGAGTGGTTCTCCAAAGGACTTTCACTAATGGAATTATTCTGTTTCTCAGTTGCTTTGTCTTATAACCCACTATCTGTATTGATTCTTCATCATAGCTTAGATTACTAGTAACCTTAATTGCTTGAGCTGGTATTACATTTGTTGGATCAGATCTATATCTTCTCAACATGCTCACATGAAACACATTATGTAACTGAGACATTTCATTAGGCAAAGCTAACTTATATGCTAAAAGTCCTATCCTCTCAATGATCTCATAAGGACCAATGTACCTAAGGCTTAACTTGCCCCTTTTACCAAAACTTAGCACACCTCACCAAGGTGCTACTCTCAGAAATACTTTATCTTCGATACTATACTTTATGTCCCGATGATGCTGATCCATATAACTTTTTTGTTTATCTTGAGCCGCTTTTATTCGACTATGGATCAGTTTAACCTTCTCTACAGTATCTTGGATCAATTCAGGGCCTTCTATCATTCTCACACCTTCTTCATCCCAGTATAAAGGTGATTGACATAATCGGCCATATAATGCCTCAGAGGGTGCTATTCTGATACTACTGTGATAGTGATTACTGTAAGCAAATTCAATCAGTGCTAGATATTGATCCCAAGCTCTTTGAAATTCTAATACACATGCTCTAAGCATATCCTCTACAGTCTTGATAGTTCTCTCACACTGTCCATCTGTTAAAGATGGAATGCAATACTGAAATTCAACTTTGTACCTATAGCTAACTACAAACTCTTCCAAAACTTCGAAGTAAATATGGGATCCCTGTTTGATACAATGGACATATGAAACCCATGTAGTCTAACCACTTCACTATCACAATCATCAAATCAGAATCTTCAAACCTTCATGTCCAGAATCAGTATAATCAATCACACATTCGTAAGAGAATTCAATCATAATCAAAACAATTAATTGAGTGAGTAACCTCTCATGGCATAAAGTGAAGGTGAGATAGTTAACACACCATTATTATAGATTATATACTAGAATGCTCTCAGGGTGTTCTGGTATGTAATTCATGGTAATGGGGTATGACAATTTGTATCAGCAATAAATATTCAAATGTGCATGAATATACAATGATGCATGAGCATGTAGTGTAGTTCTAGCATAGTACACTCAATTCCCTATTCTGAGGTCTAGACTTGAACATGGGATGTTACAAATACGTATGCATCGAAAATTTGCTTGTGTGGACAAGAGAGATATCATTTCATTCGTTACGTGCACGTTGAACTAAAGCCTTCTCCCGGCTGCCCACTTGTGGCAAATAAGCTCTGAAAAATGGACTCATTTTGTTCATGGTGTAAACTTCGGCTTTGCCATTTCGTTCCATGGGATTCTCTCAAGCCATTATATTTGTGCATCTCGCTTTGCTTTGTTGAGCATGATATCCAATTGAATGTTGATGATTGAAAATACATGCTATGTTTTATGTGATTAATATATGAGTTCGTTGAGCTGGAATGTTGATAAAGAAATTGTGAGGCCAAAATGAGATAAGTGCAATATATATATACTTGATTATGTGTGTGAGTGGCCTGTTACCGATGGTTATAAACCTATTAGCCACCGAGCTTCACAACTCACTCCGTTATTTTTCTACTCTTTAGGTGAAGGCAAAGCAGATCATTGAACCTCGCAAACTTCTGCAAACTCTAAGAAAAATATATCTTTGGTGACTAAGTTAATCCGAATACCTTAGGTAGCTTTGCAAGTATACCAAGCATGAGCATTCATATTGTATTTCTGGATTATGCTACTGTTTTGTCTCTTAATATGTAATTGAAGTTATGTATAAACCCTACATTTTTTGGAGATGAAACTATTTTTTTGTTTGAGAAATGAATGAAAGAGTTGGTGAAGTTTTGTTCATACATGTTCAAGAATTTTCTTTTCTGTTAAGTTGACATTTTTGATTGGGAATAAAATTGTGAGTTGTTTGATGGCTTTTGGATGGATTTTTCTTAAGTAAATTATTATGTTGGGAGTCTATTATGTTAGGAGTCTTATATATATGGGTTGTATTTTTTGGATTCAGTTCTATTTTTGTGAGAATGTCAATTAGACAATAGAGAAATAAGGGGACAGAAATTGTATCCTAACTTCAATGAATAAATTGTATTGATCTAGGTAGAATTTGACAAAATCGTCTTGATGAAAGTTGTAGATCATTCTCTTAGATTTCTAATGGTATAAATATTGTAATTTTTGGACTTCAGTCAAAAAACAATATGGCCTTTACAAGATAGCATCATTGGTATTGGTAGAGGTTATAACACCATTTTTGGTCGAAAATTGTGTTATGCTTTTAAATGATTAAACTGTATTGATATAGGCCGAATTAGATAAAGTTATCTTCATAGAAGTTGTAGCTTATCCTCTAATATTTCAAACTACATAAAGTTTGTAATTTTTGAATGTTGAAGTTATAAGTTATGAAGATTAAAAGTAGGAGTGGGAGAGTTAGAATTGCACAATTATGTATAAGCATGATTGCGGCCACCACACTTTTCATGCAATTGCATGATCGCGCTGGTTTTCTTTAAAGCTCACAATCATGCACAAGCACGACCATGACTTTCGAGACGCACAATTGTGCTCCCTCTCTTGCACACCTGTGCACATCTTTGCGCACGACCGTGCAATCTAAAGCACCCCCTTCAATTTTTTTTATTTTTTAATTGTTTTTACTTCTGACTATGACTTCTTTTATTATTAGGTGTTATTATTTATTTGTTTTTACTCCTAACCGTGACTTATGTTTATTTTATTTTATTTTTATTTTACAAAATCTTCCAATTTTAACGTTTTGTTACCACGAAACAAAAACCGAGACCTAGGCCCGACAATAGCACCTTGTAAAGATCCTTTTAACTTTATCATTAATGTTTGTTAGTTTAGCAAATTCCTCCACAATTGCTTTTGCTTTCTTACAAGTGTTAAAGCTCACATCCAACTTAAACTCCGTCCTTAATAAGTCCTTTAACTGAACAAACTTGATATATGGTTATAACTCAATCATGTCTTTACAATGACTTACAATCCATTTTCATATGATGAGCTTATTAATATTTGTAATTGTACAACTTTCCTAAGGTTCATATCTTTTCACGAAAAAAATGTTATCATTTCTCTCCAAACTTGCAAATAGTAACCAAGGGCACTATGATCTATATATCACTGTCACTCGATTCTCATTTTTTATGCATTTCAAACCCAAACTCTTTGTAATGGGGTATTTAATTATGGTCTCCTTAATTCTTTTGCATCTTTAAACTTTAAGCCTACATCCTAAGTAGGAAGATTAAATGATGGATCATAGTATAAGTTTCTACATTTATCTTTTCTTCATACACTGTCAACATCTTCATCTAAACTTGTATAATATTAACTTAGGTACTTTCAATAAAGTCACAGTCTTTTTCATATACTAAATCCACCACTTAATTTTTATTCCATTTTTCATTTTCATAGTTTTCAACATCATTATTCACAATCTCATCTTTATTTCCTTTCCTAGACTTCCTCTCTTTATATTTTGATCTGACAACTTAGAGCTCATCATCATCTCTTTCTCTTTCACAATTACTATCAATATCATCATTTTCAGTGGAAGCATTACACACATCTTCATTAGACACATTATCATTAGTAGAACTATTAGGCACGTTATCATTAGCAGAAGCACTAGGCATATCATCAACAAAAGCATTAACACATCATATCTAGTATTCACACCATCATGCATAGTATTAACACTACCATGCTCAATAGCAACATCATCATGCTCAAGATTTACAAATTCATATTCTAAATTCAAAACGTCAGGCTTACCATTATGCACATTATTTAAAACTTCATGCTCAATATGCACATCTTCAATAAACACACCACTATCATCATTGTAATTTAATAATACAATTTTTCTTCAATATTTTCTCTATCATTTATAGTATTTACTCCGAAGATAAGCAGTTCATCCTTTATGTAATGATTATCTTCTTCTTCATTTGTTAGATCTATTTTATCATCACCATCATCCATATTATTTGCTTTGATGCTTTCTCTTCATTATAGTCACCTTCAAAACAAACATCCACTCTTTCATAGTTTTCAATTATATAAATCAAATCAAATGTTTTTGAGTCATCTACAATCTCAATCAACCTACCTTCTTCATGTTTATTTGGTAGCCTTCAATATACTTTCTCCAGTCTATCACGCTAATTATGTTTAGCAGTCCAATATATTTTATCTGGGTCAATAACTTTAACTAATATTTTACTACCACCAATGTATTGAAATTAATTTTGCCTATCAATTTCTTCCCCGTAGTGAAATAGACTTCCTTTTTCAATAGGATTCCACATCCTAATAAAATAAGAATTAAAAGATCAATAAGTTATTCAACCTCAATTATGAAGCAAATCCTTAATTTAATAATAAAAACTTTCATTAAAACTGAAATCCTCAATTTAGCAGGAAGTGTAACCATATAAATTAGAAAAATCATTGAAATACCTCATTGTGGACCAATTATCCAAACCATGCCAATGAGAATCTCCTCTATCACCAAAATATCCCTCCTAATCCTTTAAGGCCACAATATGCATGCAAGAACGACTATTTTCATGAAGGTTTTCCTCCTACTCCATTATCATGAACTTCTTGTCTTCCTCCACTCCTTAGTCACCAACGTCTTTGTAAATTCCTAATTATGCATTAAATCACTAGTTTAATAATAGTTGATTATATAAAAATTGAATTTCCCAATTTAAGAAGAGATCAAACCCTAAAAATTAGGAAAATCGCTAATGTACCTCACTGTAAACCAATTAACCACAATCTGCCAATGAGAATCTACTTTGTATTCCTCTGTAGTAAAGATATTCCTCCTAATCCTCTGAGGCCAATCTCTTCCTCCACCCTCATTTCCAACCTCCTCCTTGACTCTGTCGTTTGTTTCAATTACTATCAAAATGTTTAGTTCATGTTTAGGGGTTAGACATTCTTACAAAATGCAAACGTTGGTTTTACATATTAAACTAAATGTTGTTTAAACACTCCGCCAGTTGAAGAAATAAGTTGCAATTGTAGGACAATAATGTAAATACACATTAACATATCACCATAACTTGACAAATTGCCACAAAGGTGAAGCATGTTGCACCAACTCGAAATTCCACTGAAGCAATGGTTAAAAGAGAAATTTTTGAAAATTTTAAGGTTACTTTGGCAAACTACGGGACTTTTGTGTATGCCACACCTAAGTTGGAGGACTCTCTGGAGGTGATTAACATTCTATCTTCCTCATAGTGGACTTTGACTGACGTTTTTTATTTGGTGCAGGACATACAGGCACTGTTGGAGCATGATTGGATGGCTCAACTACAACATACATATAGGGTTCTTTGGTAAAATTAGCTTTACGAGCATAGCCAAGACTGAGCTTTCTGACTGAACCACCACCGGATATTTTGAATTTAGTTCACCACGATCGACATGGAGTAATATACCGGAGAGGGGTGAATTAATGTTGTAATTTCGTTTGCTATTTTCCCTTATATTAAAAAAAAAGTATGCACTATTTTATTTTGTATGGTGTTTTAATATCTTATACCAGGTATGTCAAAATAGTTACCTTTTGAATGTATTGATAAAAGTTAGAAACTCTAAACTAAATGACAATCTAAATGAATAAAAGATATCATATATCACATGGATTTCGAGTTTTTTTTAATTATATAACTTATCATTTTTTTAATTGTTCTCATCTTAATTTTTTATAATGAATGTTATTAATTTCGGGTAAAACATTTATCCAATTCCTCTATCTTTTAAAGGGAAACAAAATTTTAAATTGATTTTATCATTTAAAAATAATAATTACAAAAATAATGTTATTGCTATTGTTAAATATGAGGAATAATATATGAGATTTTTGCTTTTTTAGTAACAATTATTTGAAATAATTATTTTATTTTATTTATAAATTTGTTGTTTTTACAAGGGTACATATTACCCCTTAATATTTCCTAAAAAGTTAACCCTTACCATTACCTATAGTATTACATTAAACTTTAACGTTTTCAAAATGATACTGATATCACCTTAAATCCTAACGAAGTTAAGTTTTTGGTAGCTTTTAGTATACGAGTCATAAATTCAATCTACATCACATCACATTAAACAATTTCGACCTACTATGCACTGATGTGATCTTAAAAATAATTTTTTAAACATTGACTAAAGGTACAATTTTACAAAGGTTTAAATAAGTCCATATTGTTATTTCTGTTGCCCACTTCTCAGATACAATGAGTACTTTTTTAATAATGTTAGGATGCAATTAATATTATTTTAGTATCACTAGGGTGTAAAATGATGTGAGATAATAATAGATACTTAATTAGACTTTTTGTTGAGCTATTAATCAAGAGACAGGATTTTTTGTCTAACCTTATTGTCTAACTCTGTTCAGTTAATAAAACATCATTGTTTGACTTAAATTTTAAGCAACTCAGTTACGCCTGTAACATAAGTGTCCTGGGCGTGACATAAGTCACAGGCATGACACTTAAGTCACGCCTGTGAGTTTTTTTATTTTTATTTTTATCATTTTAATTTTATTTATACTACTATTAGTTTAATAAAAAATTAAATTAAAATTTAATTTTAATTATGCTACTATTAATTTTATAAAATGAAAATAAAAATGATAAAAATAAAAATAAAATAATTGGTTCGTATCATAGGCATGACACTAAAGTCACGCTTGTGAAACATTTTTCTATTTTTTTATTATTTGAATTTTGATTTTTTAAATAAAATTTTAAGATAAAAGTTTAAATTTTGAAAATTGATTATTTATTAAAATTGTTTAATTAATTTATAAATTATAGAAAAATATCAAATTAAATTAAAATTTTTGATTAAATTCATTATTATTATTATTATTATTATTATTATTATTATTATTAATGCAATATTAAGCATCTTGTATATTTATGATAAAGTTTTTCTTTCAACAGAGAATACTTGTAAAATGCAAATAAATTATCCAATATATTATATACGTGGAATAATTTATTTTGATTTCAAAAACTTATTTAATTAATTAATTTACTAAACTTGTTTAATTAATTTAAAAATTATAGAAAAATATTAAATTAAATTTAAAAATTGATCAAAATTTTTATTATTATATGTTTCTATGTTTTTAATTAGATTTATAACTTAGTTTTTTGTAAAGATAAATATCTAAAATCTAAATTGTTATGAAAATATTAAATTTTACAATGTTTTAAAAAGTCAACCTTATAAGTCATTTTATACATAAACAACTAATACTAAATAACTAATTTTACTAGTTGTTTATTAAAGATGTTTGGTAGAATTAGTTGTTTAGTAAGTTGTTTATATATACATTCTACAATTTATAAATTAATTAAACAATTTTAGCAAAATAATCAATTAAAATAAGTTGTTGAAATCAAAATAAATTATTCCACATATATAATATATTGTATAATTTATTTGCATTTCACAAGCATTCTTTGTAAAAAAATTTATCTTAAATATACAAAATATTTAATAATGTATTAATATGCATGCGGGCTAATAAAAATAAAAATAAAAAATAAAAAAATAATTTAATTTAATATTTTTATAATTTATAAATTAAAAAAACAATTTTATTAAATTAATCAATTTTTAAAATTGAAATTTTTATCTTAAAAATTTTATTAAAAATTAAAATAATGAAAAATAAAAAATTATGTCAAAGACGTGACTTAAGTATTACATCTGTGACACAAATAAAAACCAATTATTTTGTTCATTTATTATTTTAATTTTAATTTTTGTAAAATTAATAGTTGCATAATTTAAATTTAAATTAATTTTTATTAAAATAATAGTAATAAAATTAAAATTAAAATTAAAATAATAAAAATAAAAAATAAAAAATAAAAGACCCACATGTTACGCATGTGACACTTACACTACATTTAGTTGCTGGCTTTGTCAATGGAGTCAGATGACAAAACAAAATTTTTTTGTCCCCCACAGCGTTTGGTTACTGACGCCACCATTTTTGCCTTCAACTCCAGTTAACAAAAACATAAAAGTTTTGTTCCCCGTCCAACCGGTGACAAAAAACAAAATTGATGAGTTATTTGACAAAATTACCCTCAAATTTTATCCATAATCTCTCATTTGCCCAACTGTATAAAAATGCAAAATTAATAACTCCCATCTTCTTTCACCAGACTTCTTCTCTCTCTTGTCTATCATCACTGTCATCTTTCCTATACCAAAGCAAACCAAGGCAATTGGTGTTGTAATCGGACGGGACGTTGAGTAAATCAACTTTATTTCTTCATATTCGTGTTCTTCTCCCTCTATTCTAGATGATCCCCACATTTTTTTTTGTTTTTCATGATGTTTTCAGAAACCCTACATTTTGAACAGTGGTACTTTTTTAGGAAATTTTACAAAATTCGGTTAGGGGTTTATTTGATACATGATTTATTATTTCATTTAAGTTAAATTTGCTTTAATTGGGTTAGGGTTCTTTAATTTTGGGTTTGAATTTTAGTTGATGTAATCATGGTTGTTTGCTTCGGTTTGTAGTTGATATGATTCATGGTAGTGGGAGGGTTGGAGAATCTGATTTTTTGACCTGCAGGTTTCATTCTTTCTTCGTTTGTTTCTTTTCCTTCATGTATAATCTGTTTGGTTTGCAAGAAAAAAAAATTATGAAGCATATGGTGTAATCTTTTTTTTCTTTCTTTCTCCGTTTGTTTCTTTATCTTCATGTATAATCTGTTCACTTGTATATAGACATGATGTAAAAAAAATTGTAAAGTAGGTCTTGTAAAACAAAAAAAAGAAAAGCATGTCTTTTTCTTTTTTTTTTTATAGTAAACTTTATACAACATTAATAAATAAAATTTGAAATGCTCCATTTTTTTCTAATTATTGCTTGTTGTAAGTTATTTGTTGTAATCCAAGAAACTTTTTTTTTAATGGGATGAAATCAGAGGGTTAAAGGTGCTATTTTTTTGAAGCTTTGTCTCTTCTTAAGCAAGCTCAGGTATGGATTTTTTTTAATTTACAATATGTTGATGCTATTTTGTTGCTGCCACCAATATGGTGCTACTGGTTTCTTGCTAGTTTTTAATTTCTTTGCTACTAGTTTCCTGTTAGTTTTTAATTTCTTTGCTACTGTTTTGCTGTTGTTTGACCAAGATATTGCTTCCTGTTTTGTTGTTATTTTTTTAATTTATTTTCTATTCTCAATCTCTTTTATTGATAAATTTGATACTGCCTCTTTTCTTGCTATAATGCAATCACTTTGTTTTCTTGCTGTTGTTTAATTGCTACTATTTTCAATCCCTTTTCTTGAAAAATATGTTGTTGCTCTACGTTTGTTGTAAGTTATTTGCTTCTACGACTTAATTGCTGCTTTAAAGCACGTTGTGACTATTTTGTTTTTGTTTATCATAGGAATGGATCCTGATACGTTGTTTAATGCAATTACTTTGTTTGAAACTATGAATGCAGACATAGATAAGATGAGGATGCTTTTATTAATTTGCATTTATTTGTACACCAAGAAATTGTTTAGGAGTGAATG
>JAOSBN010000179.1:9053475-9065724 GCA_027563595.1 Erythroxylum suave | reverse complement strand
AAACTGAAGCTTTTGTTAGCTTTATGGAGGAGGCTGTTGTTGATGGATGGAGAGCTGATAATGGTCAATTTAAGCCAGGGACTTTTCAAATGCTTGCCACCAAGATGTTGGGCACGTTTGTTGATTGTGGGATAAACAAGAAGCATACAAAGAACAAACACAAGACATTAAAGGACAAGTACCAAACAGCTACTAGCATGTTGGGATGCAGTGGTTTTGGTTGGAATGAAGGGAAACAATGTGTTAAAGTTGACAGCAAGCAGGGGCTGGATGCATGGGTTAAGGTAATTAGCATATCTATTCCATTCTCTTCTTACAACATTCATCTTTTTACATTTATATTAATTCTACTAATAGGTACTTGATCTTTTTGCAGCAAAATGGTACAAAGTATTATACTCTAGGGAAGCCTTTTCCCCTCTACTTTAGACTTGAATTTGTCTTTGGGAAAGATAGAGCCAATGGTTCAGGTGCTCAATCTACTGTGGATGCTATTGCTCAGATGTAATTGAATGAAAATTCAGATGGAGAAAGCCCTGCTGCTACTGAAGACCCTACAGCCCTTGCTGCTGCCCCTGTTGCTGCCTCTATAGCCTATATACTATGGTTGCTGCAGCCAATGGTTCAGGCATCATCACACCTTCTATGGCTTCATCAAGCAACACCACTGCCAACCAAGGAAACTAGTAAGGGAAGAGGAAGAGGAAGAGGGATATTAAAGTGTTGGAGACTCTTGCTGCATCCTTTGATATGGCTATCCAAAACAGTACGGATAATGCTAAAATGCTTGCTGATGCAATAGTGGGGCAGTCTGGAACAAAACTAGGTGAAGTGCTGGGGACTTTGGGTTTCACAACTTAAGAGTTTGTCAAGACAGCAAAGATGTTTTCAACGAACCCATAAGCAGGAAAAATGTTTTGGAGTTTGACAAATGAACAAAAGGAGGCTTATGTGAGGGATATGTTACAAGAAATGTGATTTGGCCACTTGATGATAAAGAATGGTTGCAGAAGCTTTTGATAAATGATGTGCAGCTGACTTTTGTATTTAGATGTTATTTTCCTTGTTTATGAATCATGAACATGCTGCCTAGCTAAGATATTTAACATCATGAACTAGGATATGGACTAGTCTTTTGATGGTTGTTCTATTATGTAGATGCAGTCATTTTTTGGCAAAGCTACTATGACTTGTAGCTTTTATTAATTCAGCTAGAACTAGGCATGTTGATTGGTAGGAACTAAACCTTGATGGTAGGAACCCTTTAATTAGAAGTGTTAGATGTTTTAATGAATGTTATTAATTGTATATATGTATATATATATATATTATATTCTGTTATTGTTATTGTTATTGTAAATGGTTGGTGTGTTATGTGTGGTTCGCACTTTGTTAATACATGGATGAATGATGTTGATGAGATGTACATGTTGACAGGTGAAGCAACCATAGGTAAATATGAGTATTATGTCATTTTTTGTGGCCATCAAGTAGGCATTTTCACGGATTGGGATGAGGTGAAAATGTTAGTTGACGGATATCCTAATGCCAAATTCAAGGGATATCGGAAGAGGGAGGAGGCACAGAGTGCTTATCTATTGTATGAAAAGAGGTGGGCTCGTCTTAATCATAGTCAAATTAGGGAGGAAGTTAATGAGGCTTTAACTTCCAGCGCCAACCAAAAAACCGCTAATGATCAAGCAAATGCCATAGCAAATTTGAAGGAAAAAAATGCAAGGCTTAAAGGAATTTTACTTTTTGTATTTGGAATGTTTTTCGGCCTACTAGTTAAAGACTTCATGAAATAATGTATTAATTTGTTGTGTGACTAGATCTTCATGTACGTTAGGAAGCGTAATATGACTCAATTAGATTAAATAGTTATGCATGTTAGGAAGTACTTTATTTGATATTTTCTAGTAATATGATTTTATCTTTTATTATTATTATTATCAAGATTGAAATTAAGACCACCTTCATACTAAAAAAAAATAGTTTATTAAAAAAATATTTTGGAAAACAAACACATTTTATTGTTACTTGAAAAAACTAATTTATTTCATAACATTTTCTAAATTAGTCCAATATAGTAATAAAAAAAAGTTAGGTAACCCTTAAAATACATAATTATCACATAAATATATGATTTTCATTAAATTACACTGCAGGGGTAATGTTGTCTTTTTCACAGTTTTTCTTGTTTTGTCTGCTGCAACTAAACACATAACTATACTTGAGACAAATACAATTTATCTCTTTTGTCCACTACAACCAAATAGTCTTTTGTCCACCATTTTTGTTTTATCTTTGTCTCCAATTTTTGTCTAATGTCAGGGTATGAAACTGGATCACAGCAACCAAACGTAGCGTTATGTCACGAGCATGATCGTGCAAGTATATGTTAAGTCACAACTTCTAACAAAGATATTTTTTTTATTGGACACAAAATATTTGGATTCATTAGTCAACGCAGTTCAATTGAATTGTATACTCTATATTACTACATTCTACAAACAGATAGTTTTGAATTATTTTGAAATGTAAATCTCAATCTATGAAAAAGTGAAGGAAAAAAAAGTTTCAGTCTTCTGGAGAAAAAAAAACTCAATCTAAAACCAATTATTTTGTTTTTTATTATTTTAATTTTAATTTTTTATAAAATTAGTGGTTACATAATTAAAATTAAAATTAAAATTAAAATTTTTATTAAACCAATAATAATATAATTAAAATTAAAATGATAAAAATAGAAAAATAAAAAAGACTTACATATCACTCATGTGACATACACTTCTGTCACGGGCGTGACACAAGTGAATGCTTCAAGGTAAGTCACAACCTCTAAGTGACCATAACTTTTTTAACTGGATAAAGTTAAACAGAAAATCTGGACTCGTTAACTAATGCTTGCTAAAAGTTGGGGCATCTTTATGTAGCGCTTGTGGATACATAGTTGTAATCTCACGAGTCCAATTGTGTCCCCTCTTTTGGGAAATGGCTTGTGATTATGCAATTTTGCTTAATATTTGATAAACACATTTCAATTGAATTGTATAGTCTGTATTACTGCATTCTACAAACGGATAGTTTTGAATTATTTTAAAATGTAAATCTCAATCTATGAAAAAGGGAAGGGAAAAAAAAGCTCGAGTCCTCTGGGGAAGAAATGATCCTGTACTAGTGCTACGGAGGAAGCTGACAGGAAAATGTAATGTGAAGATCTAGGAATTTCCTTTTATTAGTCATGACAGAATATCATGACAGTAATGATAATAAATAATGGTCAACAGCTGCATAATCTCAGGAACAATATTTCAGGAAATCAAATCAAAGGAATTAATCACTTATATCTCTGTTTAATTATTTGTATCATGTTTCAGATCCTAGGACGCTTGATTGTCACTTTAGCATTCAATATTTATACTGTAAAATAACAATAGAAAGTGAGTTCTTCAATATCCTCCATTTCTCATTTTATTTAAGCAAATCTAAACTTCACCACCACCACCACGTTTTGATCCACGAGCACCAACACCAATAACTGCTCCGTCTCCACTCTCTCCGCCGTCCATCAACGGTTCACGACCACTAAACATGTGGAATGTGATTTTCATTTTGTGCGCGAGCACTGTGCTTCAGGAACCATGACAGTTCAACACCTCTCAAGTCAAGATCAGCTAGCAGATATGTTTACCAAACCATTATCTAGTACCAGATTTATCGATCTCCGACGCAAGCTCAGAGTTAGCTCTGCTCCCTCTGGCTTGAGGGGGGGGGGGGGGGGGGGGGGTATTAGTCATGACAGAATATCATGACAGTAATGATAATAAATAATGGTCAACAGCTGCATAATCTTAGGAGCAATATTTAAGGAAACCAAATCAAAGGAATTAATCGCGTATATCTCTACTTAGTTATTTATATCATGTTTCAGATCCTAGGACGCTTGATTTTCGCTTTAGCATTCAATATATGCTTGTATATATATATTCTGTAAAATAAAGATAGAAAGTGAGTTCTACCTCCATTCCTGATTTTATTTAAGCAAATCTACACCTTTTATGATTAAAACAGTTTTCCCAACATAAGCAATAGTGGAATGAGTTTTCAATCTTCACTGTCACGACTTTCATGCATGCCATTGTTCTATGATGTGTACAGGCCCGCAATTTACTACCGTATCTTGGATTGATGAAACAATTTCTTAACCAAGTCAAAAATTTAAATTGAAACCGCAACTTGGAAAGAGTACGAAAACGGGTTTCTTGATTTCACTTAATAGAAATTGATTTGTACTGCTGCACTGTGCTTCTTATAGCTTGTTCAACAGGTAATCTTTCCATGCTTGAAGCACCATAGAATCCATGAACTCCCTTGGTTCTCTTCAGTATAAATTCTGCCTCTCTCAGACCAGATATTGGACCTGAAAATGTGTTGAGAGAAAAGATTGTAACCTTCAGTTAGAGTGGTTCATTGTTGACATGAAGATGCCAAAACTTCCAAAACTCAAGCAAAGACAAATGTTTAAATAATAAAAATCGGTTTTTAGTGATTATGCATAGAGTGCAGCTAATTTCCAAGAGATGTAACTGCTGGAACTTCAGTTATGAAAATTAAGTAGCTTGTTAATTTACCTCCATGGCACAGGACAATAACATTACGGTTGATCCTATGTGCCGCATCTGCAATAGATTGTACACGAACAACGCTTTCCTCAAGTGAGACAGCTGTTTTCGCACCAATAGATCCAGATGTTGTAAGCCCCATATGTGCCACAATGATGTCAGCTCCAGCTTTGGTCATTTCTGTGGCTTCATTTTGGTTAAAAGCATATGGCGTTGTCAAAAGCCCCATTTTATGTGCCTTACCAATCATCTGGACCTCCAAGCTGACCATTAAAAGGGGAAATATTAGCTAGCATAAATATATTGAGGATGACCCAGCAAATTATAACACTTTAGATATACCCATATCCCATTCCTGTCTCTTCCAGATTTTGCCTAAAATTGCCATCAAACAGGCCAACAGTTGGGAAATTTTGTACCCCAGAGAACCCAATAGATTCCAGCTGCCTTAGAAAGTAATCCATCCGGCGAAAAGGATCAGTAGCACAAACTCCGGCTAGAACTGGAGCCTCCTCCACTACCTGTAGATGCATTGATCAGTTCCAGCATTGGAGTATTACTTGAATAAATCCGCTGAAGGTTTATGATCCCAAAATTTAACCAACACCAAGTTATAGTGACTACTGGCAGAGATCTTATAGGCCAAATTGAAGATGAAGAAGAAATGAGGAAAGTGATGAAAACGAGGGTGTTCCACATTAATCCTACTGCAAGCCCCAATTTTGGAACCTATTTGTAGCTCACAATTTTGCCTGTTAGTTATAACCCAGATTGTTGCAAGGAAAACTGATTTTCAAGCCTAAAGTTGGTAGTTCTTGCAGTCGAACTACTTTTCCACTTTTCTGTTTACTCAAGGCAACTATTTACTTTTGAGTTTAATGATATAATAAACATCACATTAGCACTTAATTCATTTTCTTGTCTTAGTTTTCACTAATTATCATCATATGCAAAAGCTAACAACCAAATTCCAAATAATAATAAAATGGTTCACAGTTTAGAAAAATGATAAAATAAGATGAATGTTTTATTTTTAAAAATTCAATATAATTTACAAACTTACAGGTAAAATTTCATTGGCCATGTCAACTACTATAGCATTAGCATCAGCAAAAGGCAATAAGCCAGCTAACGAACCCCTTCCAGCCATGCGAAATCGACCTGAGTTGTACAGGACTATTAGATCGACGCCACCGGCTTCTTCAAACTTTGCAGATATTCCAGTTCCAGCACCAGCCCCAATAATGGGATACCCTTTATCTATTTGATCTTTCAGTCGCTGCAATATTGCCCGAGTCCTTTGCAAAGTTTCTGTTATCATATGGATTGTAACTGATAAAGTTTGCAACCAATTATGTTTCTTTGTAATTTAATTATGGTGCAGAATATGCTGGTCAACTTGTCCATTTATTAGATATGTCCAATCGATAGCACAGGACTTTCTCTCTATTGTTTCTTAGAGCTACAAATGACATAACCAACACTTTTCTACTACCAAAAGAGCATAGCTAATAGATATGAATGTTTGGATGACAATCACACTGTACTCTACTGAACTGAATAAATTCATGATATTAATTAGTAGAAGTGTTAGAAAACTGTCATTGACCCTATGATTTTGTTCCTACTTAATAAGGATTTATGATTACAATTAGATAGATCAATGCTAACAATGAACCTACTTAAAAAGGATTCATGACTACAATTTAGGTTGCCAGGCATGAATGGCATCTCCATGCATATATATACATTGTTCCTGCTTTCTGTATAATCATAAACAAACATAACTCTATTCTCTGTATATTTTCATCAAGAAGAAATGACCTGGTTTTGCATCTGGATAGTTGCTGGAGCTATATTGGACACCCCCATAGGTCAGTGATTCCACAACCAAAGTATTATGAGGCTCTTCACTGTGTTGACTAATAGCAATGGGATCTGTGAGTTTCTTCAAACTAATTTCTAAAAATGAGTCAACTAAGGCATTTGCAAACTCATAGTCATTGATATGAAAAGGAAACACCTTGACCTATAATGAACAATTATCAATGTAATCAGGTTAATAAGATGGACCATGTATCCAAACACAGAAAATGATATCACTTGTACAACATCGATCAAACAACCATCTACCTGTCGATCTTCATTTGTAATTAATAGACTCTGAATTTCACCTACTAGAGTAGCAGTAGCCGCAGGATCATGGAAGGGCTTCCCAGGTGCATCCAAAGCAGAAACACCTTTTTGTGGCAAGCAAACTCGAAGCTTTGATGTTGACTTGTTAAGTTTATCGGCAATGAAGCCTGCAATTTTCTTATTCTCGCCCACCGTAGTTCGCATAAGAGAAACCTAAAGTTGACAAAAGAATGGACTAAAACATTCAATTAATTAGTCTGTAAATTGTTAGACCGAAAAGAAGAAATAGATTTGATCTTGGAAGTCCAGCAGAAGCCATCACTCTAGTCAAAGCAGAGTGGAAAAACATCCAGTCGGCCAACTACTATTACTTTCATGTAGCAGACTTGATGAGCTGAGTTAAGCAATCATTTGTAATCCAAAGCCATCAAACATAATCACTCATAGATGAAGTAATGCAATAAATGCTTGAATAGTCGCACACCCAGAAATTAGAAGGCATGAGAATTAGGTTTTGATAATATGTTACCAGCTCATTGTGGATATGAATCTTCCTTTGCTTAAATTGAGAAGGTACAGTATCCATAGCTCCAAAATTCACCATGTCTAGTGCTCCAACACTCAAGACTAAAGGAACCTTCTTCTCTATTATGGCATCAAATCGAGAACTATCACAAGCCATGACACCACCGACAATATGATCAGCTACCTCTGTTGTCGTAATATCCAAAACCCCCTAACCGAAAATAGAAGACAAGATAGGATCTTTGAAAGTGCAAACCACCAACAATAAATTCCATAATCAAGTAAGAAATACCAAGCCACTAGTAAACATAAGAAACAAGCACATAACAAAAGCACATACAACAGTGAAAACAAATTGCACTTCAATAAAGCTTAAGATTTTCCAATGCACACAAACTCCGAACTAGGGATACCTGTATAAAGCCCTCTCTAACAAGGGACTCCATGGCTCTGCCACCAACACCGGTGGCATGAAACACAAGTGTTTCATAACCTTCTTTTTCCAGTCTTTCCTTAACAGCAGTCACACAAGGGGTTGTAACTCCAAACATAGTAATTCCAACAGTAAACTTCTCACTGTCACGAGTAACACCACTCTGAATCCGGCCAATCACCATCCCCGCAAAAGCAGCTCCGGCATTGGAGAAAACAACCCTACTCACCCTATTAATCCCACAAACATCGACAACAGAAGGAAACAGCACCAAATCCGACGTCCCAACATAAGGCTCCGTTTGGCCACAAGCCACAGTGGATACAATAACCTTAGGAATCCCAATCGGAAGCGACCTAAACGCCGACGACATCAGCGCTGTGCCTCCACTGCCTCCCAATCCGATCGCTCCAGCTATCACATTCTCCTCACAAGCTTTCTTCAGAAAACACTCAAGCCCTCTACTCATCACAGTAACAGCTTGACCTCTATCGTCTGGAAGCAAGACGTCGCCACAGCAAGCGAGAACGTCGTCTCTCGGCACGAACTTAAAATCGCCGACAATCTGCGTCTGGTTTTGACCAACTGAGACATCGACAACTACAAGCTCCACCTGCATTCAAAATCTCCAGATTCAGGAACTAGAATGTTCTGCTTTAAAAGGAGATAGCGCGAAGATAGTGTACCTTGGAGGAAGGGTTGTTGATGGAGAAGGAGTTGAGACTGGACCAAACGGACTCGGAGAGAAATCGGAGCTCGGCAAGCTTAGTGTCAGCGGTGCCGATGCAGTAAACTCGAGGAGTTTTGTCTAAATCGGCCATTTGCGCAATCAAAATGGTCGCCAGCAAGTGAAGAATTGAAGACCGATAAGGTGATTGACTTTTCGATGGCCGTGTTGGCGGTTGGATGTTGCCGTTGTTTCAAGGAAAGAAACGGTTAGATCGGTTATTACGAATGGATTCTTTGATCCATACCCATGTATGATTGGGTTGGGTTGGGACTTGGGTTAGGCTTCTTGGACTGGACATAGCCTTAGAGAAATTTACAAATAATTTAGTAAAAATTCCGTTGAAAGGCCTCATGTAAAACAAATTAATGTTTTGTTATTGACGAGTCTGTGACACGATATAAAACTCAATATTAACCAATGTAAGATTTTGAGATGGCACCCAATCAATAATTCCTTTTAAGTTAAGGCTATGTTTGGTAATGCAGTTAGTAATGAAATGAAATAAAATATAATATCATTCTATCGTTTATGAGTAGGTTTATAATAAAATGTAATAAAATATGATGGTAAGGGAGGTTTTACATTACTTCTTATTTTATTATAAACTATAAAAATGAGTTACTCCAATTTGGGAGGTTTATGATATAATGTAAAATGATAAATATATACCCTTAATAATTATTTATAATACCAATTAGACCCTTAACCCTAACAAGTAGCAAGACAATACATCGCATTCTATCAATGATAGAATAGTCATTCATTATTATTATACATACATTATATTCCATTTCATTTATCTTCCAAATAACATTTCACTATATATGAACCCTTCCATCTCTATCAAACAACAATTTTTTAATGTTACATCAATTTACATTCTATTCCATTATAAACCATTTCATTTCATTCCATTCAATTAAAAACCTTATGTTAAGCATTTTCATTAGCAATTTCAAAATGATATTTTGTATTTTAACATTAACACAAAGCATGTATATGGGCCTTTGAGGAGTGTAATTGTCGGTTAGATTAAAAGGGCACTGTAATATTTAGTTATTGTCTTGTTCATTTACCTAATGTCATAAGTAGTCCTAATCAGCTTAAAACTTTAAGGAACCTTACTCAGATTAGAATTTAAGGAGTCCTAATTAGATTATAAATTTAACGAATCCTAATCAGACTATAAATTAACCTTATAATAAGTCCTAACTCAAATAGGAACTTAGAAAACAACCACAAAATATTATTAATATGATTTGGGCTTTATAATTAAGTTATAACCTAATTAAAATAAAACATACTGACCAATAACAAAACAAACTAGAGCCCTTAAATAATCTTTAATTATACGAATCGAGCTCCATTTGACTCAAAACAAGTGAACCATGTTGTTAGACATTCTTCAATCCTTATTCTTCACTATTAAACAAATTCCATCTTTAACAACATATATATAAGTGATATATCTTGGCAATGCATCTGAGTTATGTTTAACAACCTCTTTCCTCTTACATCTTTATGATTAATCATTGCAAAGCTATCTTTATGTGTTTGGTTTACCCTAGTTATCAAACCTCCAATTTCTTGCAAAAGGTCATAAGAATGGTTGTGAATAGGTATTTGTGAAAGTTGATCTCCATCATTCCCTCCTTTCTTGAAGGGATTCATCCTTAAATCACCTACATATTTTAAAGACAAATCGACAACATTAAAAGTGGCACTCATATTACTATAATGGCTTGGCAAATCTAGTTTGTAGGTGTTGTCACTAATCTTCTCTAACACTTAAAAATATCCATCTCCCCTAAGCTACAATTTAGACTTCCTTTAAGCAGGAAACCTCTCTTTATGCATATGAACCTAAATTCGGTCTCCAGGTTCAAAAATAACCTTTATACATGCCTTATTTGCTTGCCTTGCATATTATTCATTCTTTC
This sequence comes from Erythroxylum suave, assembly GCA_027563595.1. Taxonomy (NCBI): domain Eukaryota; kingdom Viridiplantae; phylum Streptophyta; class Magnoliopsida; order Malpighiales; family Erythroxylaceae; genus Erythroxylum; species Erythroxylum suave. Next base: position 9,055,335 of record JAOSBN010000179.1, on the reverse strand, counting down.
TCTCTATATTAGTATGAACCTGGGTATGAAAATAGCTAACAAAATCTTCCTTGTGATTACCATACAAATTAGCGTCTTGATTAATAGGAAAAGGTAAGATGTCTAAAAGAGTTTAGGCATTAAATTCATACACAATTTTAAAAGGAGAATAGGAGGTAGTGGAATGAACTGATGTATTATATACAAAATCAGCTTGCAACAAATATTTTTTATGGTTTTAATTTTTTTCAATGATAGCACGTAATAAAGTAATAAGTGTCCTATTAATTACTTTTGTTTGTCCATTTATTTAAGGTTGTGCAACTGTTAAAAAAAGAGTTTAATTCTTAATTTATTCCTTGAAGTACACTAAAAATGACTTAAGAACTTAACATCTTTATCACTTATTAGTATTCTAGGCAATCCATACAAACGTACTATTTCCTTAAATAATAAATCAACAATATGTGTTACTTCATCGGTTTTAGAACATGCAATAAAATGTGCTATCTTACTAAACCTATCAACAAAAACAAACATACTATCCTTACCACTTTGAGTCTTAGGCAAACCTAATACAAAATCTATAGGCATGTTAATTCAAGGCTGATTACGTAAAGATAATGGTGTATGCTAACCATGCTACATTACTTTATATTATTCTTGCTTGTATGTTATACATTTACTATAAATAGATTGCACATCATGTTTCATGTTAGAATAATAAAAATGTTCGTGGAATATAGCTAAAAAATTTTTCACACCAAAATGTCCCATTAAGTCACCTCTATGATTCTCTCTAACTAATGATCATACAAAAAAAGTATATGTATACATAATTTGTCTTTATTAAACAAAATACATCTTACATATAATACTTACCATATACACACTTAAAACATGCACTCCATACTTAGTATAAATCATCATCATTAATAAATAGATCTTTAATAAACTCAAAGCCAAGTGACTTAGTTTGCAATGTCGTAAGTAGTCGTACTTTCTAGACAATACATCAGCATATTTCCCTTTCCATTCTTGTACTTAATCACATAAAGAAAAGTCCTAATAAACTCTTAACATTTTGGCATGCCTCTTATTAAGCTTACTTTCGGATTTAAAAAAATTTAAGCTTTATGATCAAAATTTATTATGAATCTCTTTGACCATAAATAGTGATGTCATGTTTATAGAGTTCTTACTAATGCATACAACTCATTTTCATAAGTAGGATAGTTTAATTTTGTCCCATTTTTAAAAATTTTGTCCCATTTTTTACTTTAAAAGCTTTGTCAAAATTAGGAAAACATAACAAAGATGCATTAGTAAACTTATCTTTTAAAGTATTAAAAGCTTTTTTTAATGCACTTCATTCGACTTAAACATAACATTCTTTTTAACAAGTTTATTTGAAGGTATTGCAATAAAACTAAAGTATTTCACAAACCATATATAAACTTGCTAATCCATAAAAACTTCTTACATCATTCGCATTCCTAGGTATAGGCCAGTCATTAATTTCCTTAACCTTATCTTCATCTACACTAATTCTGTTTGTTTCAGTTTCACAGCTCTTTTTGATTTTTCGATCTTTTAGCGGCATGGCTCACTATTAGTATGCTTTTAATTCTGATTTTTCATATTATCCTTATTATGATAATGAGTTTCCATCTGTTGCGACTTCTAGGTTTGACCATCAAGTGGCAGATTTCACACCCTTAGCTGCGTAAGTACCGAGGGATGACCAACAAGCTAAGGTATGTGAAGTTTGCTCATTTTTAGGTTATTCTTTTTGTACGTGTTCCTTGAAGTAATTCACACGTTAATACAACACTTAGAAAACGATATTTAAGATGCACAAGAAGGGGGGTTGAATTGTGT
>JAOSBN010000179.1:9029031-9039954 GCA_027563595.1 Erythroxylum suave | reverse complement strand
TTCATCTTACATTTTACTATAAATGATTATGTTATAATTTATAATTTATAATTTATGAATTTTTAAAAATATAACTATAATTTTTTTAAATTGTCTTAAAAAATTTTAAAATATATTAAATGCCCGGGCTGACTCAGGCCTGACGGGCGGGCTGGGCCATGGGCCTAGTCATGAGCCAACTAGTCTCGGCTCGCCACGGCCCACAGGCCATAGAGCTGGGCCACGGGTTGAACCATTCCCGGCCTGCCAGGGCCATAGGTTAGGCCCGCCCAAATATTTTTTTCAATAGGCAAGGTCGGGCATGACATCTCTATTCGTATAGAAGATTTTAGGGTTAATTAGAAAAAATCTCAAACTTTGCTCAAGTTTGCAATTATAATCCGAACTTTAAAAAATAGAAATTAAATGCTCAAACTTTCAATTTTTTTATTCTAACCCGATGCTAGTGCTTCCGTTACCTTTGCTAACATAACTTGTCACGTATTCCAAAAATCTTAACTATTAATCCATGTAAGCAAAAATTAACACAAGTGATAAACATTAATGAACCGACGTTGTTTAATCACATAACTAAAATGACTTTGTTTCAAAGAATTAAAATCCCTAAATCAATTTAATCCCTCCCCAATGCCCTCACCATTCATTTTCAACTTATTCCCTTCGTTTTTAGTTTATTATCCCGACACCCTCACCGTTTATTTTCATTTTTTTCCAGCTCAACTCTCAGCCTTTCGTTTTTAGTTTGTTCCACCAAGAAGCTCATTTTTCTCTCGCATTGAGAGAACACACTGAAAACGAAGGGCTAAAAGCATCAAGAGAACAAACTGAAAACAAAGGGTGGGTGTGTCGAGATAACAAATTGAAAATGAAGGGAACAAACTAAAAACGAATGGTGAGGGCATTGGAAGAACAAACTGAAAAAAAAGGTGAGGGCACCAGGGAGGGATTAAAAAGATTTAAAGATTTTATTTCTTTGAAACGACATCATTTCATTAATCTTCATCATTTGTTTAATTTTGGCTGACGTGGATTAATAGTGGGGTTTCTAGAACACATGAGAAGCCACGTCAGCAAAGGTAACAGAGATGCTAACATCAACCTAGAATTAAAAAAAATAAAAGTTTAAGCATTTATAGAGATAAGTTTACAAGATATAATGTAAATCACTCAACCTAGTTTTTATCTTCATTGCTTACATAATCTGGGCCAAGAAATTTTTTAAGGTACTTTCCATGCCTGACCAACTTTTTTTTCATATGTTGTAATTTAATCATAAGCGAATTGTTTTCCTCTTTAAGTTACTAAAAGTATATTGATTTTGATGAGGATGAAACGGTTGACTTAGGGCTAAACTTAAGACTTTTGATATATTTGGATCGTGTACCAAGCACCTTATTGTTTGTAACAACTCTTGCATCTTATTCTAACATTAAAAAAACAAAACCAATATTCAATGTAAATATTATTAGTTAGTACTATATAAATAACTAAACTTAAATTTAAGCAAACTTTTACACTTACACAATTGTTTTGCACCTTTTCAGACATCAACCCTTGACCTTCTGTATAGTGAGTGAGTTTTTAGAGTGTGATCCTATCATACTCTTGTCCATATAGTGTCTTCTAACTTTATTTTATGAAATGAATGCACAATAAATAATATAGTGTTTATTGATATAGTTATAACTTGTAAACAAAGCTCTTACATATTCATTTCACATCACAACAAAAGATTTGGAGTCTTGGTTGTGAGTTTTCATTTTTTCTCTGTTCACCTTGGCCTTCTCACATTTTTCCTAAATAAAGAAAATGGATATTCATTAAATCATCTAACAAGATTAATGAAAGCAAATTTGAAGGGAAAGAAAACAAACCTGAACATTGGAAGAGACCCAATAATCACACAAATTGTTCCAATTTTCTGGAGATATCCATTCTGAAACATGTCTTCTTGCCTCCACATTAGAAGGAAAATATTTGTAATAACGATACAATTGATAATGACAATCCCTGGTCCTTTGTTTCAATAGTAAAGTGACATAGTTTGAAACATTATGGTTGTCGATATCGACGATATTCAATTTCATCTATGAATAATAAATAAAAGTGTAATGAATCTTAAAATAAGTGAAACAATGTTGCATATAGTTAAATAAATTGAAAATTTACCGAAACTTTATCCAAAGTATTCTCGAGCAAGTTGTCTTCCTTCAACTCCTTAGCTTGTTTTAGACAAGGTATCTATTTTGGCAATTATCCTCAACTCATTAGACAATTTTGTTGAATGAATCTTCTCTATAGGAAGACCTTGCAAATTATCAATATGTATTGACAACTTGTTATTCATTGCAACATTCATTCGTTGCAACTTATAACTTTAGTTATACCTCTACCTCTTTTTTGGATGTTGACATTGGAACCTAATAATAAATGAATAATGATAAGAAAATATGCTTTAAACTTGTAAATATATATTTAAGCATAAGTCTATTTGTAGGTGTTAAAGATTAACAAACCTGTAAATCCTTATGTACTAGTTGAGGTAGAATGAGGTTGTTCTTGACTTACCTCATTGTTGCTAGTTAGGAATTTATTGATCTGGTTGTCATTAGGTAGGAACAATTTGGATGCCTACCACCTTCTTCCCTTCGTTTGTATGAGATGCCATATAGGATATCTATAACAACAAACATAATATCACCAAGATATGTGACATTGTTAGACCATATGAATCGAGAAAGACTCTTCTCATTGTTACTTTTAGGCTCACGGAATATTTGATCAATAAGCCTGAACGAATCTGTATCAAGGTTTCCAACCTATATACTATCAAAGTGGTTTATAAAACAAATCATCCATAATCATACGTGGATTTCTTACGCTTTTATGTTCGAAATTATAAAAATGAGAAAGTTATTATTTATCATAATCATATTGTAGCTTGTTCTTAAAAAATGGTGTATGGAATTTGTTTGTCATAATGTTATAGAATATATTAAGTTTCCTAAATTATTGGAATAGATTGTTATAAAATTCAAACATTTAGTTGCAATATGATTTTCAAATTAGAATTTTTTATTTAATGGATACAATTTATCATATAGTTACAGTATTATCGTCATTACATTCTTAAAATTTTATTTATCATAACTTAATAATGTATAAAAAAGTTTATTAATATTAGTTAATGCTCACTTAGGGTTTTTTTTTCAAAATTTTTATATCTTATTATAGAATTTTTTTTAAATTCATTCAAAAAGTATAAATTTCATATTTTTGGATAGAAATACATTCATTTTTCATAACCTACTTTAGATGAATTAACTTTATAACATTTTTTATTTAGACTAATAATTTATAAACCAAGGTAAATCAGATTTATGTTAGCTTCTAAAAATTTTATTCAAATTCAAATTTGAATCTAAAATTTATTGTATTTACAAAAGACCTTAACATCATAAAGACATTCAAAATAAATTTCAAATAAATCAATCTTTAAATTGTTATTAGAATATTACTTTTAGGTACTTACATGATAAATGTTTTTGTGCGAAAGATGTTGGCAACCTAATTAACCCCACCACCATTATGAATCCTTAAATTTTCCAACATCCCTCTCTTCTATTTGAAATGTTATACGTAGAAACAATTCAAATCAAATAATATAGTACTAATTTGTTAGAAAATTTAAAAAAAGAACAAAAGAACTATAACGGAACTTTCATCAAACATATTATAGGCGGTAATCAAATAAGCTTCATAATCCACCTAAGCCTTATTCAACCCATTTTGGACACATTCAGATAAAACTCAGAGTTCAAAGTTAGGATTATGGAGAATTCCTTTTTTTCATACTTCATGTTACACACTTATGGTCCTTTTTAAATAGCTAGGATTACAACAAACTAGTTCCTAAAGTTTAGGATACAAACTACACTAATCTAGGGATTTCCTAATTATCACAAAGATATTTCGTGATAACAGAGTCTACTCTATCTATAGAATGATACAAAAAATATGGAGAAAATCATAAGGAATATCAAATCATTCCGTAACACTCCCCCTAAGTTGGAGCATGCACATCAGTCATGCCCAACTTATGGAGACACTGGTTGAACACTTGTGTGGACACAACTTTAGTGAGCATATCAGCAAGTTGGTCTTAAGATCGTATAAGAGGGATTTCAATCAACTTACCCTCAATCTTCTCTTTGATAAAGTGTCTATCAATTTCACCATGCTTTGTCCAATCATGTTGAACTGGATTGTGAGCTATATCACACGCTGCCTTATTGTCACAGTAGAGTTTCATTGAATGCTTATGTTTAGCATGTAATTCATGCATTAATCTTCTAAGTCACAACATTCACATATCCCATTTGCCATCCCTCTATATTCAACTTCAACACTTGACAAAGCAACCACCTCTTGTTTCTTACTCTACCAAGTTACCAAATTTCCATCCACAAAGGTTAAGTATCCTGATGTAGATCTTTGATTATCAATTGACCCACCTAATTTGCATCAGTATATCATTCAATAGTAATTGACTTCTTTTTCTTGAACAAAATACCCTTTCCAGGGGAAGATTTTAAGTACCGTAAAATTTGGATGACAGCATCCACGTGCTCTTAACTTAGGGAGTGTATGAACTGGCTGATCACACTCAAAGAATACGCTAGGTCGGGTCTTGCGTGAGCAAGATACATCAACTTTCCTACTAGCCTTTGATACTGATCCTTGTTTGTGGGTACTTGATCAGGATGAATGCCCAACTTCAAGTTTTCGATCATGGGAGTACAAATTGGACTACAAGAGAACATACTAGTTTCTTTCAAAAGATTTAAGGTATGCTTTCATGAGTTAAGAGTATGCCTTTCTTTGATCTTAGGACTTCCATCCCTAAGAAATATTTTAATGGTCCAAGATCCTTCATCTCAAAGTGACAGGCAAGATAGTCTTGTAATGCCTTCTGCTCCTCCAAATCATTTCCTGTTACCACCATGTCGTCAACATAGATGACGAGTGCAACTATCTTCCCCTTCTTATGTTTTAAGAAAAGAGTGTGGTTAGTATTACTCTATTTGTATCCAAAAGCCTCCATTGAACTAGTAAATCTACTAAACCATGCTCTGGGTGATTGCTTCAGACCATATAATGATTTTTGCAATCTATACACTTGTTTGCTCCTTGAGAGTGACATACTACACTCTGGGGGTAGGTCCATATACTTCTTTTTGGAGAGTTCCTTGCAAGAAGGCATTCTTTACATCAAATTGATACAAAGGCCAATCAAAATTCACAGCTAGGGGAGCAAGACACAAACTATATGAATTTTGGCTACTGGTGAGAATGTCTTTGCATAGTCAATCCCATACATTTGAATATAACCTTTTGCAATGAGTCTTGCTTTGAAATGTTCAATGGCTCCATCAGCTTTATATTTGATTGTGAATACCCATTTGCATCCCATTAGTTTATTTCCATTTGGTAAGTCAACTACATCTTATGTCCTATTCTTTTGGAGAGATCGCATTTCTTGATTCATTGCCTCCTTCCATCTAGTATCTCGTAAAGCTTCCTGCACATTATTAGGAATAGACACAGTAGATAATTGATTCATAAATACCTCGTACCCCTTTGTCAATTTATGGTAGGATATAAAATTACTCATTGGGTATTTTGTACGAAACTCAAGGATAGGTTCATATTATGATTTTGGTACTCCCCTAGTGGTGCAATTAGGTAATATTTTTGTGTGGGGATCAGAGATTACCTATGGGCCTGAGTGAGATGTAGGCTCGTGAGACAATTAGTCATATGACACTAGTGGTAAAGGCATAACTTGATTATCATAAGTTGTGGAGAGCATATCATTAGTAGCCTCACCATCATTCATTATATGAGACCCCTCACTTTCAAGCACGTCAATTCCGTGCATATCACCACTTGTATTTATTTCGTCCAATTGGTCCAGTCCTATAACCTTATGTCGATCATTACTAGGTTCCAAAAACTATACGTGCATCAGTTGGTTCCAATTGCTCCCCTTGAGGTGTAGACTCGGGTTTGGAGTAATACATCTCCTCTTCATGAAATCAAACGTCATAGGTGATGTAGACTTTTTGAGTAGGTGGATGATAGCAGCGATACCCCTTCTGATGCAAAGCATAAACAACAAATAAGCACAGAAGGGCATGAGGTTCCAATTTACGTCTCAAGTATGTAGGTAAGTGCACGAAGACAGTACAACCAAATGTTTTAGGAGGTAAATCGGGTAAAGAGGGTGATTGAGTCGATTATTAGAGTACCTAAAGAGGAGTTTGGAAGTGTAAGGAGCTTGAGGGTACCCTATTAATGAGGAAGGCTGTAGATGTGAGGGCTTCTCCCCAAAAATATGTAGGCATATTTGCACCAAATAAGGATGCACGAACTATGTTAAGGAGATGACGATTTTTTCATTCTGCTACCCCGTTCTGTTGAGGGGAATATAGGTAGGTTATCTGATGAATGATGCCATGAAGATTCAAATAATTGGCTAAATGTTTGTTAACAAATTCGCCCCTATTTTCACTTCGAAGAACTAGTATCCAGGTGCCATATTATGTCATGACCATCCTGTGAATTTTCCGAAATAAAGAACTCACTTCATGCTTATATTTCATTAAACATACCCAAGTCATGCGAGTATTATCATCGATAAAGGTGACAAACCATCGGCCATTGCTTAGTGAGGGTTTCTTAGCAGAACCTCATATGTCAGAGTGAGTAATCATAAAAGATGCTGGACTCTTACTCATACGGATTGGAAAAGGAACACGATAGCTTTTAGCCAAGTCACAAACTTCACATTTAAAATCAGAATCTGACAACTTAGTAAATAATTGAGGAAATAATTTCTTCAAGTACCCAAAGGACAAATGACCAAAGCGTTTGTGCCACAACCAAATTTCAAAATTTTGGAGACTAGTCGAGCCATCACTGGAAACCACCTAAGCCACCGTAGCCATTCTTATAGGTTGCAACTCAAGATAATAAAGCTTCCCTCGCCTAATACCACAACCAATTGTCTTTCGAGTCTTAAGATCCTTAAAAACACAGTGGTTAGGAAAAAAAATCACAACATATTGTAAGGCAAGTGTAATTTGTGAGACAGATTACAGGTTATGGCTAAGATATGGAACAACAAGTACTGAATCCAAGTTTAAAGAATCAGTGAGAGAGATTGATCCTTCTCCTGCTACAGGAGAGGAAGTACCATTTGTTGTAGACATAATAGGATGATCAGATGGTGTCAAAGAATTAATTGAGGTGGTGTCAAAGGTCATGTGATCTATAGCTCCTGAATCAATTATCCATCTACTATTACTAATATGTGAAGAATCAATTAGGGTTTTACCATCATTACTTGAAGTGGTTGTTAAGGCAATGACATCACTAGAAGGTTCTGGTTCTTTTGTAGCCACAGCAATGGATGCTTGGGCATTTGCTTTATTCTTTAGCTTTTGAGGTGCCTTGGAAGGGTCCCATTATTTGAGATAGCCAATTAATTCATAGCACTGAGCTTTTGTATGTCTAGTGGCACCACAATGAGTGCAAAACCGCTCAGGTCGGGTATCTCCCAACTCATAACTTTAATTTTGTGAGATTCAATTTGATGGTGGGGGTGATCAGTTAGGAGCTAGTGTAGACCTCGGAGTTTGTGGTTTAAAGTGCCGAGCTACCAAAGTAGTAGGTTTGGTGACATCAGGTCCACTGTTCAGGGTTGTGTGCCTATTAGCATCACGACGAACATAAGCATAAGTCACCTCTAAGTATAACACGTGATCTTTATAAAGGATTTCACCTTATAGTTGCTTAAATTCATGATCCAGCCAATTCAAGATATATGCACATGCAATCTCTCAATCAATTTTTTATATTGAGTCACATAATCTGGGTCTTTCATTTTGATCTTATCGCAACGATCCAATTTTTGGAACATTTTAATGAGTTCACCGTAATACATTGAGAGGGGGCAACCATTTTGTTTGGTGGAGAAATACCTGTGATTCATCGGATCCATTATAGAATGTCTTGGTAAAGCCACTCCAGATTTCACGTGTGGTGGGCAACCTTAAGTAGTGCTTCATGATTTTAGAAGTTAATAACCAACCTTTGACCTTCTGATTTTCAACATACCATTTTGAGTAGGAAGAATCAGTTTCAGATGGATTAGGTGTGTTGCCCAGAATGCAATCAAGCTTGTCACGTCTGGCGATGTGCATCTCCATGAGTTGAGACCACACATCGTAATTTGTTTCATTCAGAATTACACCTACATTGAAACATGAATTTTTAGATTAGATGTGGATAATCGGTGATGAAGCTTGAGCTAAATATGAAGAGGATTTGGTGGTGGTTTTTGGTGAAGCAGGTGGAGTTTGGGTAGCCATGGTGTTCGGGTGATGATTCAAGTAGGTAACGTATTGGTTTTGATACCAAGATAAAACTCAGAGTTTAAAGTCAGGATTATGGAGAATTCCTTTTTTTCATACTTCATATTACACACGTACGGTCCTTTTTAAGTAGCCAGGATTACAACAAGCTGGTTCCTAAAGTCTAGGATACAAACTACAGTAATCTTGGGATTTCCTTATTACCAAAAAAGATATTTTGTAATAACATAATCTACTATATCTATAGAATGATACAACAAATATGGAGAAAATTATAGGGAATATTGAATCATTCCATAACACATTCACCATCTCACCATCTTCATTATTATCATAACACACATTCACCATTAATCAAACTATAACACATATCTTGACAGAACACAAAACCTAGCATAATATTATACGCAAATACGATGGTCACAAAGCATAACGTAAAAACAATCGTCGCAAAGGATGGATGACTTACCTCTATGAATGGCGGAAGTAGCAATTGAAGAAGATAGAAACAATGATTGAAGAGGATGAACAATGATGGTAGCAACAATTTAAGAAGATGGAAGGAGAGGAACGAAAATGATGACGAAAAAAAGATAGGATGCTTCATTTTCATGTTTAAAATAACAAAAAAATGATGTTGTTTGTTGTGAACAAACGACGTCATTTTCATGTTATATTTAAGAATATTCTAACATTTGGCAACGAGTTCAGAAAAATGTTTCCAAATGCTTTCAAGTAGCGACAATTTCTGTAAACGTTGCCAATGTAGTCAAGGTAGCCCTTTTGCGATGATCTTAAGGAATTGTCGCTAAAGGTAGACCATTGGTGACAAATTAGTAAAAGCATTGCCAAATGATTATCCTTTGGCGAAGATTTACTAAAATCATCACACTTCACCAAAGTGTTAATCTTTGGGCGACGTTTCACATAAATGTCTCCAAAATTCTTTTGATATCTATATATTATATATTGAAGACATTTTTGTAATATATAATTTCTATAAAATAGTATAGAATTTATAAATAATAAATACAATTTTATGAAACTATATAAAATTCTTAAATCATATATTTTAAAAGAGATAAATAAAAGTTATAAATTTATTTAATATAAATTAATTTTGTGTTTTTAGTTTTATAAAATTTTAAAATGACATTAATGTTAGCTAATTTTTTAAAAAACTTACAATCATTATCAATAATATTAAATTTGATTTTTAAGAATATGATATTAATATTCAACATTGATTTCCGTTTTTTACTATATTGCAAATTTTAAAATTATATTGCAATAAATATAATTATATATGGTAATTAATATAATTATATATGGATGTATAGATAATAATTGTTCAAAATTTTGATGATATTTTTTGACTTAAAACGTATGTTAACTCATATATCTTTTTCGGTTATTTCAGTTGTAATGTAAGGGCATGCTTGTTTGGGGGGAATGAGGAAAAGGTAATGGGAATGAAATGAAAAATAATGCTTGGTAAAGAGGTATGATAGAATAGGTAATATTATCATTCCTTACTTTGGGGGTTTTCTCCATTCCTCCCAATTAGGAGAGGAATGGGAGTCATTCCTCTGTAATTTGGCGCGCTTTTACTATGACGTAGACCGAATTCCTGCTTTCTCCCATCTTTCGACAACCATCTATGATTCATCTGTTAGAGAACCCTTTAATTTTGCAAAACACCCTCAAGACTCTCTCACTTCTGTTTGCATTATCTGCATTGCCACTATCAATGTCGCTGAAGGGATTTGCGGTTTCAGCTACTCCCCTTCATCTGCATTAACCCAAAAATCAGGTGTTGTTATCTATGCCTCTTCATCTCCATCATCATGCTATATTTCCTTTTCTGAGAATGAAAAATTATGCATGGGTTATACATAAATATCTCCAACCCACGAAGCTTTTGTCTATGCCTCTCCATCTCCATCATCATGCTCTATTTCCTTTTCTGAAAACAAAAAATTACATATGATTTATAGGTAAACATCTCCAACCCACGAAGCTCTCCAACCCACGAAGCTTTTTCTGTTATCTCCAACCCACCAAACTCAGCCTCGCATCCTTTAATCTCCAACCCACGACAAAGTGACATGTAGTATCTCCAGGACAAAGTGATTTGTAGTATCCAAGGCATTTGTGTTCAAATCTATTGCAAGAGAAACTGGGTTCTCTCATACTGTTTCACGTTGTAATCTCACCGTTTCTGTTTGCTTTGTTTTCATTACTTTGATTTATAAGACATTGCTTTTGGCTATATGCGTCAGCAAAGATATGATTTCCTGCCACTCTTAAACTCAATACTCGAACACTTGGATTTGGGCACTTAATCCACGTGCTTCTCCCTTCTGCCGTGTGGTCATCTTCGTTCCTAGCTGCTGTCATCTTCGGTCCTAGCTGCTGTCATCTTCGGTCCTAGCTGCTTTGACTACTAGTGGATTGGAATGGAATTTTTTAAATCTTGGATATT
>JAOSBN010000179.1:9011244-9024086 GCA_027563595.1 Erythroxylum suave | reverse complement strand
AAATGTTTATTAAAATTTACAGTTTTGTTATATAATTTTATCATATTAAAATTCTTTGAATAAAACAATTAGATATTATATCAAAATCTTCTTTCTATAGAATATAAATGAAGTTTTATAACTTAAATTTGAATTAATTGAAAAGTTCTAATTCAATTAGTATGGTTAAATACAAATTGCAAGGCTACAAAGGGGCTAAAAATTATAGGCCTGGATTAAGTTTGTCTTAAAGTTAGCCCTAGAATAAGAGTCCATTTCTGAAGAATGATATTGAAAGAAAGTCAAAACGCTTGGATAATTCTGTATTCCATTAAGCATCGAGTGATGCGACTTCCATTGGTGATTCCAACTCAACATCTTAAAATATTGTATTGTTTGTATTGTAATGTAAATAATGTCTTAAAATCTTACTCTATGACCCTAATAAGGATTGCTTACCACTTTATCTATATCTATATATTAAACCTAAAGATTTCCAATAAAAAATGCCAATGCCATGTAGGATTCTTCGAACTCATAATTTTCATGTATATAACTAAGATTGTATTTTAAATTATCTTACTCAAACATTAATTTAAAAGATCATTGAAATTTACATATTATTAGTAATCAAATTAATGTTTTGGAGTTACAAATTTAAGACAGAACTAATAATCACCACAATAGATGTATGTTTTGGCTATGTTTTAATTTGTGACGATTATAAAATTATCAATAAAAATTAACTTTTGACGACGATAAACAAATTCGTTGCAATAAGTCATACATTTTGTGACGATATTAAAAACCGTCAACAAATGAATATATTTTACGATGATTAAGGAAAATCGTGGCAATAGGAGTAAGTTTTTATCACGACAACAGAATTTCATCTCCAATATGACAGATTTTGTGACAAATATAAGTTTTGTCACAAGTAGCCACGGAAAATTAATATATTTTGCGTATCATGTCGAATCGTCACATATGGTCAAATCATGCCAATAATTTTCATTTTGCAATAATTATCTAAATTTTGGCTTAAAGTTATGATAACTGAATATAATTTGCCATGATTGTCGAGAAGCATCGCAGAAGGTGGGACTTTTGGCAATCTTTTTGGAAATTTGTCGCCAATATGTTAACATTTTGCGACAATTAGGTAAGTCATCGCTAGATTATGAGAACGTGGCGACAAGTTGTTCGTGGCTAAAAGTTGATTTTAAATGTTTTCATAATTTGTAAGAAAATTTTGATGAATTTTTGTATGTGATAGTATTCTTAAAATTAATAACATTTGAAAGATAGTTTGTTAATGCTAAGTGTACTTAATAATCCTAGTTAAGGTTAATTAAATTGACATTTCTATAATCCTAGTTAAGCTATCTCTCATTGTCAAATTGTTTTCAATGTTTTAAACATATTATAGAAAAACATATGGTAGGTTATTTAAATTTTTAAAAGTAAACATATTTTGGTCATAAAAAGATAATCATACCAAAAATTTTAATTTTAATATGATAATGGGATCATAAATTTAAGTTAGCAACTACTTAATCATTAATATTTATTAACAATAAAAAATAATTTATAAAAATATTGGAAATGGTAACAATATAATATAATGATATATGGTAAGTAGTACAAGATTTAATTATAAGTTTAACAATTCTTACAAATATACAACAACAACAATAACAAAACCAAAAACTAGTATGAATATTGCAAATATGCGAGGTTTAGAGAGGTCCAATAATACACAGCCTTACCTCTAACAAGTATAAAGGTTGTTTCCAAAATTCTTACAAGTAGAATGATAAATAAAGTTTCACGCTGATTCCATTGAAAAGGAAATAAATGGATTCCAAGTAATATGAGAGTCGATAAAGGGAAATCGGTTTTCTATATCTGGATTTTCAAGAAGGGTCCTTGCACGTTTGAAGGTATCAATTGAAAAAGTCAAAGATCTTCCCTTAGGTGTTGGGTTATTGACACCCTTTTCCAATAACTTCTTGGCTGTAAATAAACTAATAGAAGATATAGTGAACGAATCCCCATATGCAGTATGGGTCACTGAATGAGATGAACTGCCATTACGATACGTTTCACCTAAGACACAATCAATATAGAACTTAGATAGCTAGTTTAGTCAGATCATATAAGGAACCCAAATTGGAACACATGCATACCTGATTGAATAGAATATTGTGATATTGCCATTGCCTCCATTTCTATTTATGTTCTCTTAAAGATTCAAAGAAGCTTTACACAACATAAAGTGTGTTCATATATATAATAGCTTCATAATAGGAAACGAGATCTAGATAATAAAGAAAGTGAGGTAGTTCCCAAGATACTAAAAACTTTGATGAAGAAGATTGGTTATGGAAGGCAAGCCATAATTAGTGTATGAAGAGCATATTTGTTTACATTGATTTTTTTCTTCATTAAGGACAATTTTGCCACATTCCTCCTAACAAAACTTATTTCCACCATTAGAAACTAGTCGCCATATTGACATTCCTTGATGAATTAATGTTAAAAGTTATATTTTGAAAAGTCAATTTAGCATAAAATTCATTATGTTCAATTAAATTCTCGATGATAAGTCAAAGAAATACAATTTAGAAGTTATATGTCTTCAATCTACCTATTGAGATGAAAGTTACCCTTATTAAAATGAAAGTTATCCATTTACCCTTTATATCATATCTAAATTATAGAATTTAAAGTAGAGTACACATGACTACGTTCTTTATGCATAGAAATATGGTATTTTCTATACAAAGTTGTATTACTATTATAATAAAAATGTGAAATTTTAAATATGAAAAAGTGGTTTATACTGAAAAAGACTATGTTTCCGTAACAACAAAAAGAGTTAAACACTCTCATAGGCCTTTCATCAAATAGTTAGCAAGCTTTCTTTTAAGAAGCATTAAAGTTTTTTTTTAAAGTCATAACATATACAACCAAGAAAGGAAGCCAACAAATCATAATCTAAACACAAACAAAAACAAAACCCATATATCGATTGCAGAGCAAAAAAGTTACAATAATATTAGTAAAATAGAGCATAAGAATGAGGGTTAGAAAATGGAAAAGAAGAACAATATCAACACAGTTAAGGATGCTTCTTTGACGGTGACAACCACAACACATGAGACAAGTATAAGAGAGTAAGAGTAATGTTGATGACCAACACGAAAATTGAGGGAGGTTCATTTTTGTCTTAATAACCTAGTAGAAAACGACATCGTTTGTTGTTAAGGTAAACGATGTCGTTTTCCATTAAGTTGGAAGAAATGTAGTACCATTTCGTGAGGATTTAAAAACTCACTGCCAAATATTTTTTCATTAAGTTAATTTTGTTTCACCTTTGCAATAAGTCCATTATATATAATATATAAATTATAAGATATAGTATGCAATTTTAATATAATAATTAGATGATTATTGTTATATATATATATATATAATAATAAAAGGTGAGAAAATTTAAATATAATATAATATTTCATAAATCACTATACTAGTTATGATTATTATGTATACATTCATAATACATTAAGTTAATTACCATATATGATAATAATAAAAATAAAAAATAATAATAATAATAATAATAATAATAATAATAATAATAATAATAGCAATTTAATGGAAAATAAATTGCAATATAGTACCAAATGGTAATCAATATTAAATATTAATATAATATTTTAAAAATAAAATTTAATAATATTGAAAATGACTTTAACAACAATGTCATTCCAAAGATTACTAAGTGATGTTAATGTGTTTTGATTGTATAACTGTAAGAAAAATTTTAGTAAATAAAATTGTCATTTATACTTTTTATTAATCTTTTTTAATATATATGGTGATTTCATAACTTTATGTGGTGTCACAAAATTGTTTTTATTATCTATAATTTCTATCCTGATTTATGTTTTTTATATTTTAAAAAATTAACAAAATTAAAAAATGTAGGAAAAAGGTATAATACTGGCAACGTTTATCAAATTTGATATGCAAACAAAGTCGTCCCATCGTTTGAAAAATTAAACCCGAAGCCCCTTTCCCCTAACCCTACCTCTTTAGTTCTTTCGGCCTCCTCTCTCACGTGCGATTTTTTAACCTTTTTCCTTTCTTTGTCCGTTCTTCTCACAAGTTTGTCTTGTTGTCTTGGTATTGTCCTCCATCTTCTCCTTACAGTTGTACTCGATCCAGTAAGTAGTTCTTGAATTTGTTCTGGGTTTTTCTTCTTCTTTCATTGTGTCCATTAAATGCTATGTTGATCATCAAACTTAGGGTTAGTTGTTAAGTTGTTAGCGTGGATTGAGATTGTTAATTGTTTAATTTGCTATTTGAATGTGTTAATGTTGGTGAAGAAAGGGAAAAGACAGAATGAATGCTTGAAGTTTCGACTGAGTTGTGTTATGCTTATAAGGTGTTCAATGAAAGTTCCCTGGGGTTTGAATTGTTCTAATTTGATAGTGAACGAATTACCTATATCCATGCATGCTTTGAACACAACCTAGGCCCCAATTTATTACTCATACTCCTTTAAAAATTAGTCACAAACCTAGACTCTTTCTAATGTGCTATAAACATAAACTCTACAGAGTTTTAATATGTTATATATGCATAATTTCATCAACCTATGTAATGGGTAACCCATCGTAAACTATTCATACATGCTCTCAAACTTATAAGTAATCCTAAAATATTTAGTTGTGCTTCTAAACCCCAATTCACCACCTCTATGATTAAACTACAATACATTAACTAATACCACTATAAGAAAGAGTTTGAACACTCAATTCTTTAACTTTAAAAAAATGGTAGGATCATTAGTTAACCTAAATGGCACTACAAAAAAACTCATGATGGCTATACCAAGTTTTAAAGGCCATCTTCAATAAATCCTCTATCGTGATCTTCACCTGATTATAGCTTAATCTCAAGTAAATCTTTGAAAATACTTTATTCCTTTACAATTGGTTATATAAATCATCTATTATAGGAAAAAGGATAACAATTCTTCATTATCACTTTGCTCAAATGACTATAGTTAATACACATCCTTATAAAGCCATAATGATTCTGCATAAAAACTATTTACACACTTAGTAGGATACAGTCACTTGTACCCCTTATCTAAATATTCTTGAAGTTGCTCCATCAAATACTTATGATTCATATGATAAGAAGCAATAAAAATCAAACCAATACCTGATGCAATCTCAATCCCAAATTTTACCTCTCTCTTAGTTAGTAATTTAGGAAATCCTTAGGGAACACATCAAAAAATTTCTTTACTACTAGAATATTAACTAACTACACTCTTTTTTGTTCACTCAAATTCACCATGGACACAAAAAATTATGTTCTCTTATGTTGTATTCCTTAATAATCTTGTCTAGCCTCTTCAATAAAACTTAACCTCTTAGTTCCTAGGATGATGAAGTCTACTTGTATCCAATGATAGTCTAAGGAAGCAAAATGTCCCACTAACCAATTCAATCTAAAAATGAAACCAAATTCTCATATTTCCATAATAACAAGGTTGACTAGTAACTTTGCTTACTCAATATTCATAACAAGGCCCCTAAATACGTCCTTCGTTACCATAATTCATCTAGTAGGAGTAGTCATATATAAATCAACATAAAAATCGCAAATAGACTTGCCTGGCCTTTATACAAACACATATGATAAATGAATGTGATGCTTTAGTACAAAAAACAATAAGCAAACATTAAATAAATTAACACAATATTTATGACCATTGTATCTAAAGTCTTTTCCTCCTTCATATTAAGAGCAAAAACTCTATATGGTAGAAATGGCAATGTGTGTAGAAATAGTAATGAATATTTTGATATGGGTTATGTGTGTTGAATTGGTTGATTGAATGTCAATATGTGTTTACAACTTTGTTTTAATGCTACCTATAAGATGTTCGTCTAAAGTTCACTTTGAATCTCTAATGTCACTCTCATATTTTGGTCCTCTGACTTCTCACTTTTAGTTTTAGATAAGCATTCCTCACTCACAAACTATCGTGAGCTCATCATAGCCACAAAGTTGTTAAGAATTTATTAAGGGTAAGCTACTAGTTATATGTCCAAAAATTAAAGTTAGTGAACAAATGTATTATATTGAAAACAAAACTGTTTTTTTTGCAAGTTGTCGTTTGTATCTTAGAGCGTCAACAATTGAACA
Source organism: Erythroxylum suave (assembly GCA_027563595.1). Lineage (NCBI taxonomy): Eukaryota > Viridiplantae > Streptophyta > Magnoliopsida > Malpighiales > Erythroxylaceae > Erythroxylum > Erythroxylum suave. The sequence goes on along the minus strand of JAOSBN010000179.1, from coordinate 9,017,876 downwards.
ATGTCGTCCTTCTTCTTCGTAGTCTGTGGTTTTCTATTCATCCAGGTAAGTTATCCAACTAATGTCTACCATACGTTTTAATTTAATAGTACGTGAGCTTGTGTTTGTGTTTTATGTGAATGCAAAGGAAGTATTGGTTTTGTTTTCTAGTTTACAATATTTTTAGAAACGCAGAATGGTATATGGGTTAGAAGTTGATGATTCAACTCCGTTGACGCTTATTGGTGAAATTTTTCATAAACCTAGAGGCCACAACGAGAGGTCCCTTTTCTCAATTCACAGGTATAAACAATACAACATACCTTAGTATTTATTTGTTTTGGAACTTTATGTACAAAATTGAATTAGAAAAATGAAGAAATAATAACTTATATTGTAATGTAAAATTAAAAATGAATTGCATTTAATAATTCAATTATTAACTTTTAATTGTATAGCTAAATGGATAAAAGTTGGATGTCTCATTGGAAATGGTCCATTGAATACGTAGAAGGAGTTAAGAGATTCATGCAATTTGTACAAGATAAAATAAGTGATGAAAGTCATATTCGTTGTCCTTGCATCGATTTCTTAAATGTTGCCTTTCAGAGTCAAAATGTGGTATATAATCATAAACTAATCTAAGGCATAGATAAATTCTATACTCCATGGCATTATCACAGTGAATGTAAGGAAGCAAGTTGTAATAGAAGTGTTTGTACAAGTTATGATGACAATAACAATAATGATGTAGAAGATTGTGATGTTAATGATGATGGTGATGATGGAATTGGCAAGATATTAGACAATTATGAGAATTATATGGAGACTATAAGTGAAATAACTATGCCTAATAAATTGGTAGTATTACAAAAGATAATTTTAGGAAGTTATTGAAAGTTGCTCAAGAAGAATTATATCTAGGGTACTCAAATTTCTCATAACTATCTTTTTTTGTGAATTTGTTGCATTTGAAGGCATATAATAAATGGAGTAACAAGTCTTTTGATATGTTAATTGACTTGCTCAATGATGCACTGCCTGTTAAACACAAATTGCCTAAATCTTACTATGTTGCAATGAATTGGTAACGAAGCTTGGATTAGGATATACATGCTTGTAAGTATGACTATGCTTTTTGATGATAAAGATCATGAGGAGTATCCCATTTGTGATACATCAAGGTGGTAAGTAGATGATGGGAGAGGGAAAATATAGAAAATAAAATCTTACTATGCTTTTCTATTAAACCCGACTACAAAGGCTTTTTATGTCAACAAAAATAACTATAGATATAAGGTGGCATAAAGAGAAATGCATTGATGATAACATTATACATCATCCAGCAGAGTCAATGGCATGAAAAAACTTTGATAGGAAATTTCCATAGTTTGCACAGGATTGTCATAATGTTCGATTTGGATTAGCCTCAAATGGATTTAATCCTTTCTGTAATATGAGTTCTTCATACAACATGTGGCTAGTAATTATAGTTTCAAACAATTTAACTCCATGGAAGTGTATGGAGAAGCCTTTTACGTTATTGTCTTTGCTTATTCTGGAATCTACTTCTCATAGTAAGGATATCGATGTATGCATGCAACCATTAATTGATGACTTAAATGATCCATAGGAGGTTGGATTACAAACTTTTGATGTTGTTCAAGGTGAAACATTTATAGGGCATGCCGCTGTTTTGTGGACTATAAAAGATTTCCCATCTTATGGGAATTTGTCTAGGTAGACGCTAAAGCATTTATGGCTTATCCTACATGTAACCGTCAATCTTATTCAATGAGGCTATGAAGTAAAATTGTTATACGGGACATGGTTGTTACTTAGAACATGGGCATAGATTGTTTAATGGCAAAGTAGAATTGGGTGAAGCTCCTTTGTAGTTGTTTGGTGATGATGTTGTTTACTAGCTATCACATTTGGGTGACATTACACCTAACAAACACCCAAGTAATAGAAAGAGAAAGAGAAATGATGTTGAGCTCAATTGGAATAAAACAGGTATATTTTCGATTTTCCATACTGGAAGGAATTGCTATTGAGGCATAATCTAGATGTGATGCATATTAAGAAAAACATTTGTGAGAATATTTTAGGAATTGTTATAGGAACTGATGGGAAATCAAAAGAAACAATTAAGGCTAGACTTGACTTGGAAGACATGACTCTAAAAAAAGACTTGCATTTGAAATGAAAAGATAATAGGTCATAAATTATTCCCCCAGTTGGTTACAACATGTCAAAAGGGAGAAGTAATCTTTTTGTTAATTTCTTAAATCAATCAAGTTTCCTAATGGGTATGCATCAAATATAGGTTATTATGTTAATGTTAAAAAGGAAAAAGTATCGGGGTTAAAAAGTTATGACTGTCATGTACTTTTGCAACGATTACTTCCTATTGGAATATGTGAGTATTTGTCGAAGGATGTGTTCATAACTTTGGGTCAATTGGGTAAGTATTTTAAGCAATTATGTTGCAAGACACTTAAAGTTAAAGAGCTTGACAAAATGAAAAAAAGACAACTTTGATTCTATCTAAGCTTGAACTAGTATTCCCCAGTTGTTTTTTGATGTTATGGTTCATTTGGCAATTCACTGACCAAACGAAACAAAACTTTATGGACTGGTTCAATTTCGATGGATGTTCTCAACTAAAAGGTAATTTATATTAACTTTTAATATTTTAAAGTTATTTGTTAATAACAATTGCTAATATTTTACATTTTGTTAAAGTTTTTATGCTCTCTTAAGCGTTATGTATATAACCAAGATCCACCTAAAGGGTCTATTGCAGAGGCTTCTATAGCGAATGAATGCTTAACATTTTGTTTTATGTACATAAATGATGTGGAGACAAATTTAATAAACCAAAACATAACATTGATTTTGATCAAAATGGTGGCTTGTCAAATTTCTCCCAAAAAGTAAGACCACTTGGTTTGGAAAAATATGTTGAGTTAACTAAAAACGAATTTGAAATTGCCCATTGGTATATATGTGTGTGTGTGTGTGTGTGTGGAGTACATATATTACTTTTAATTCATGTTTTCATATTAGAATTTTGTGATTGAATCTCATTTCTTGATCTCTATTTACTTTTTTAACTAAAGAGCGCAAAGAGTCGATTCGAAGCAAATGGATTATTAATATTGAAAAAGACACAAGCTTAAGTTCCTATCATGGTTTAGGAATCGAGTAACTTAATATATTGATGGAATATTATGAACTTATGACAATTTGTATAACTTTTAATTTCATTTTGTCATACATATGATAAGGTTACATAACCATAGCATGTAATAAGCGACAATAGCATTATATTATTTGGCATGTGAGCCTCATGTGTGTGAGATAAAATATACAGATTGCCTTGTTAATAGGGTTAGATTTCACATACAAGATCAAGACAATCAACTTGGAAGCAAAAATTATGGGGTTATTGTGAAGAGATGTCATGATGATGATTTTATTGACTTCTATGATGTAATCTCTGATATAATAGAGTTGCACTACATCAAGGATAAGAAAGTTGTTCTATTTAAGTGTAAATGTTTTAATCTTACTAACATAAATGTGAATGAGAATATTACTAGCATCAATGTTAGTAAGATATAGTATAATCCTTTTATCCTTGTAACTTAAGTGAAGTAAGTTTTATACCTCAACGATACTGTAATAGGTAGCAATTGGAAGGTTGTTCAAAAGCTTCAACACAGAAAACTTCAATTTTTGTGTAAGGGATAATGGTTAAATTAGTGAGGATAAAGATGAAGTATATCAAGAGATTGAATCAAAGTTAAATAATAAAGTTGTTCGAATAGAAAATGTAGATATATCATCATTCTATAGGAGAGATGTTGATCCCAATATAGTACAAGTGGATGAAGTACGAGTCAATCTTATCGTAGAAAGAGATGAAGACTCTACTTAGGATGAATTAAATGATAATGATGATATCATGTTCGAATATATTAGTGATGAAGAGCCCAATGATAATGTAATTAATGCTGATGATTTTCAAAATCTTGACCATGATGATAAAATGTAAATAAATTATTTATATTTTTTTGAAATGTTATGTTGATGTTTAAGTTATGTTAATTCTTATTATTGATATTTCACTCATGTAAGTGTGTATTATTGACGTTTTACTTATGTTTATGCAGAATGATGGTGTGTCTTTAAGTTATGTTATAAGGATTGTTGGTGTTTAAGTTATGCTATACGGAATGTTGGTGTGTGTTTAAGTTATGTTATGCGAAATGTTGGTGTTTGAGTTATGTTATGCAGAATGTTGGTGTGTGTTTGAGTTATGTTATGCAGAATTTTAGTGTTTAAGTTATGTTAATGCGGAATGTTGATGTTTGAGTTATGTTATGTGGAATGACGGTGTTTGAGTTAGATTTATGTGAAATGTTGGTGTTTAAGTTATGTTATGCGGAATGTTAGTGTTTGAGCTATGTTTATGCGGAATGTTTGTGTTTGAGTTCTGATATACGGAATGTTCATGTGTGTTTGAGTTATGATATGCAGAATGTTAGTGTTTAAGTTATGTAATGCAGAATGTTGGTGTGAGTTTAAGTTATGTTTATGTGAAATATTCATATTTGACTTATGTTTTTGGCAGAATGTTGATGTTTGAATTATATTTACGTGTAACATTGGTGTTTGTTTGAGTTATGATTACACGAAATGTTTATGTTCAACTTATGTTTTTTGCAGACTGTTAATGTTTGACTTATGTTTATGTGTAATGTTGAAATTTCAATTATAGTTATTCAATCTAATGGCATTTAGTAGAAACAAGGGAAAAAAGGTGGCAACTATCGAAATTGATCCGACCCCATAACAACTACATCAATCAGACCCTATTGAACAATAAACACTGAGGTCATCTACCAATGAAGCTAGTCAGCAACAACCTCAATCTACCTCCACCAGCGTTGAGGGATCTCTAGGTCTGTTTATCTTTACCACTTACATTTTGACTTATGCTCAAATATATTTTTACATATTTATTGCGTTTTTTAATCATTATTCTTTTGTTGTCAAGTTCTAATACCAATATAAGAAAAAGAGGTAGAGGCATCACTAAAGGTCATGAGTTACAACGCATGAATGTTGCAATGAACAACAAGTTGTCTGTGCATATCGCCACAGGCAACGTCGTCCTATTGATAAGATCCAATCAACAAGATTGTCCAGTAAGTTAGGGGTTGTTCTCAAGAATGAATTTTCTTACTTTCACCATGCCAAGCAGTTGAAGGAAGACAACTTGCTACAAAATGTTTAGACAAAGTTTTAGTAATTTTTCAATTTTATGTAATTATATACAATTTTGTTTTACTTATTTAAAGATTAATTTAACTTTTATCTATTGTTCATAGACGAAGCTCAATATCGTCGATATTGAGAACCCTAAAGTTTCAAGTTGTGTGAGTTCACTATTGAAATAAAGTGCAAAAGATCATCGTTATTGACTCCATAAATATTACAAGTCTTTTCTTTCAGATGAGGAGCTAAGAAGATGTGTTCCTAAACTATTGACTATAGAAAACTAGAGTGAAGTGTGTGATTATTAAGCCTCTGCCAGCGTTAAGGTTTGTTTTCTTTCTCTTCACATTTGCTTCCTTTAATTTTGATACACAATTTAATGACTATTTCTTTTCTTTATTTAGGAAAAATGTGAGAAAGCCAAGGTTAACAAAGGAAAAATGAAAAATCATCACGACATCAGCTCTAAATCATTTGTTGTCGTATGAAAATAATTTGTAAGTTCTTTGTTTATAAGTTATTATTATATCAGTGAATACAATATTATCTATTGTCTTTCAAATTTCTTTTTTCATAAAACAGAGTCAAAATCAACTACATAGATCTTTCAAATTTCTTTTTTCATAAAACAGAGTCAAAATCAACTACATAGAGAAAAGTATGATAGGATCACACTCTAAAAATTGACACACTATAAGGAAGGCAAACGTTGGACGTTTGAGGAAGTACAGAATAATTATGTAAGTATTAAAATTTTAAATTTTAAGATTATTTATTTATGTAGTAGTAACTAATAATATTTGAATTAAATATTGATTTTGTGTTTTAAATTTTATGATAAAAATATAGGAGTTGTTGCAAAGATCATTCTTTGATGGAAATAAACCAAATGTAGATAACATTTGCAACAACATCTTTGGTATAAGATCAGGGTACATCAAAGGTCTTGGGTATGGTCGTAAGTCAATTGGTTTATCATCGTCACGACCAGCATATATAACGATGTTTTTAGAGGAGAATCGATTGCTTAAGGCTCAATTACAATGTAATGAAAAAAAATTAGATCGTACAGAAGAAAAGCTAGAGCATACTGAAGAACAAATACAATGTAATGAAAAAAATTAGACTACATTGAAAGAGAGTTGACCAAGCTTATAAAGATGGTCAAATTACGTAAGTAGTAGTGACAATGATGAGTAGTCTTAGTTTGTACATAAATTTTTTGCTAACTTTTGTAATTAACATTTAATTAAATTTTATTTTTATATAAAATTCATCTAATTTTTAATTATTTATATTTTATTTTTGTTTACTTAATTATAATTCAAACAATGTTACCAACAATAATTTAAACAATGTTACTT
>JAOSBN010000179.1:8963815-9002741 GCA_027563595.1 Erythroxylum suave | reverse complement strand
GCCACTTAATCTGGCATTTTGTTGAGATTTGATTTAATTATTCTGTTTAGCTTAGTTTTAGGGATTGAGTAGATATACTAGAGGTTGCCTTCTCTATATAATGCTTCCTGTACTCTTCGACAGATATGAGAAAAAAACCATTTTATTCTTCAATTGAAAATTGTTCAATTTGCTTTCTTACTTTCATATCACAAGCACAAAAGAGAAAGTAAGAGTGAGAGAGAAACACAGATATAGCGACAAAGAGACATTATGGCAGTTGATCAAGTACTTCACATGAATGGCGGAATGGTTGACACGAGTTATGCCAGAAACTAACTATTACAGGTTAGGCATTTCCTGTGACGATTGTGCTTGAAATGAACTCTCATTTCTTTGTCACCAATGTTAAGAATCAGCTCTAGATGCCTAGGATGTAACAACATTCTTAAATCAATGCAAATTTTATCACTATGCTTTTTCGAGAAACTGATTAAGATTTCAGTTGGAAATACAGTTAATAAAATTTGATTGGCTTAGGATATAAGAATACTACTTCAATCTAAGAACTCAACCCATCTATGACCAATAGTTGAACGTAATTTTCTTTACGCATAAGTTAACACCAGGTATGAGAACAAGGCGGCACCTCTAATGTTAGTTAGTATGTGCGATATAGTTCGTTACATTAGGTTGACAACTTGTCTATTTTTGGGGATAGATTAAGTTGACAACTTGTCTATGCTTATTTTGTACATTTTGTAATAGTGAGCTATAGTAAATGACTCATTTTTATTTTTCAAAATAATTCTTTACGTTGTCCCTCATTTGTGATAACAAGAGCAAAATATTGTCGTTCGAATCTGTCAACAACTGTTTAGATGAGAAGCAATTGATGCGTTTATCTCCTTTTCAAACGTACAGAGAGACGTGGTAAGCCAATTTCTGAGGAGGCCATTACCAATCTGTACCGTAACATGCTCCCTATGACTCTCGCCATTGCAGACTTAGGATGTTCTTCAGGACCAAACACTCTATTTGCTGTATCCGAAGTTATCGAAGTTGTTCAAAAGCTCCGCCAGAGGTTAGGCCACCAAGCACCAGAGTATCAGGTGTTCTTGAATGACCTTGTGGGAAATGAATTTAACAGTATTTTCAAGTCCTTGTCAGGCTTCCAAGAAGAACTGAATAAACAAGTAGGACCAAGAATTGGGCCATGTTTCTTCACTGGAGTTCCTAACTCTTTCGACGGCAGGCTTTTCAATAGCAACAGTCTGCATTTTGTCCACTTCCCTTACAGTCTCACACAACAATAAAATAAGGAGGTTTTAAACGCTTATGCCTAGACGCATTTAATAAGTGTTTTAAATAATTTAGAAATTGGGAGAATTTTTATATACTTAGTTAAGATGATAAAAGTTGTCTAAAAAATATGTTAAAAAAGTGTCCAAATTTTAGATTTGTCATTATCAATAATGTAATAAACTAATTTAAATTTAAATTTAAAATTTTATTTTCTTTGTCATAATAATAATTACTAATACAAATTTCATTTATTTCAATGCAACATTTCATTATTAAAAACTAAATTGAAAATAAATAAAACTTCATTACTTCAAGTGCTATTGTATTGTTTTCAAAGTGGGTATCATGAAACTGTTGACAAAAGTTGCTTCAGCTTGATGAAACCATAGAATTTAAGAGTCCACATGCACCATCGGCGTACTTTAGCCAACGCTAGGCCTCACACTCTTTTACTCAGTTGCTCACTCTTCCCAATTTTTAATTAAATTTACTTTTGTTTCTTTTGCGGGCTTAGTTAACTATTTAGAAGTTCATTGAAGAAGAGTTCATTAGGTTTTAGAGAGAAGAATTCAGATAGATAGATTAGATAGAGAGAGGACTTTGCAATCAAGCTCGTCGTTGAACTAGAAATTAGGAATAAGAGGAAAAGAAGATAGTCAAGGTACTGAAGTTCTTTTAAATTGATTTAAGCCATTCTTTTGCGATTTTTGACTCAAGTTTGTTTCTTCATTCTCGATGTCGGAGGTCTTAACATTTGGTTTGGATTCTAAATATAGAATGGTGAAATTTTCAGGCTCCTCAGAGAGAGACGGTATCTCGTTTGACTGCTACTCACAGGATGCGCAGGACATCAGCTGCTCGCGACGCTAGCTCCACGTGAGCTGTTGAAACTTCAGGAGGAGGTTTGAGTTTTTCATTTTTTAATCTATTTTAATTGCTTTCTTCTTTTAAGTTATTAATCTAAATCTATAAAAGTTGGGTCAAAGGGAGTGTCGAAGTGAAAATTTTGCTATATATAAGGTTTTATAGTCACAGATTTTCACATTCTGTTTGGTTATCTTTTAGTTTTTCAGATACTGGGTCTCTTTGATTGGTCTGGATGCATTCCGTTGATAACAGAGGCTCAGACTTTGCCTAGCTTTCCTATGAATTCAGGTTAGCGATTTAATTAACAAATGGAATTATGAGTAAATAACAATAATTAACTGGAAAGAAGCTCGCTATTTATGTGCAAAGGTTCTTAACTCATTTCTCTAAATTCATCTTCAAAGAAGCTATCCATATACACTATTCATATTATACTGCTATCATCACACTCCTAGTCAGATAATTAATATTATATGTGTTTGTTTTTCTTTTTCAGGAGGATGTCTATTATCCCCATTCAAGCCTTCAAGACTTCATCTGGGATGGTCTGTATATACTCTCAGAAGCATTAAACGTAATTAAGTTGATTAAGTTTAATTAAGATGATCAACTGGGGCATAGCCCTTAATAATCACTCTCCATGAATATTCTGTCATATTTTGCAGTGTGTTCTATTTGCCACTATATTTTCTCCACAATTGGGTGTTGAGAAAATGGAGCTCCATAGCTTACACGAAGCTGTCAATGTAATACTCTCCATACAGGTAAGTTGGTGATTTCCATTATCAGTATACGTTTTTGAATCTGTTCTTGGTATATCAATGATAGAGCTCCACTATATACTCTTCCTAATTTGTAAAGATTGAGAATTCCTCCTATTCATTATGCGCTCTCCAGAAATATAGTCAACTTGTCGTGAATTACCCCTATATAACTAGTATTACTATGCTAAAGTAAAGGGATCATATTTGTAACTTGTCTAGCTCGATCGCTTATGTTTGTTTCACATATGTTGGGAATGTCCTCCCCATTTGCAGAGTTAAATTAAGAATCTGAAATGATCAATTTGCTACTATTATAGTGATTGGATGGGCACTTTCCAGATTTTTAACTAGCTATGAACTTTCAAAATTAGAACTCCGTGGCAAGTAAGACATCCAGGAGATAGCAATAAGGTTTTCTTAGTTTTCTGTGGATATTGGAAAATAGAATACTGGAATGTAATGTGGCTATTAAACATTTTGTTATTTCATTAACTCCTACCTTCTTGGATTATTCCTATACTTCTTAACTTACTCTTAGGAAGTATCATAGAGTAGATGAATCTGATCTGTTCTTTATTACATCTAAGTAGAATGAGGCGTTATGGAGGCTTGTAAATCTTGCGTTTCATGTATGTGAATTGATTTTCCTACTTCCATTTTGCTAAATGTCAACTAGTCAAGATCAAATGTTAGAATTAGGAGCTTCGTTATTTGAGAGAAGCTGTATTTGATCCTAGTATGATAAGAATGAGAATTACTTACATATTCATCCAAATTAGAACTGTTAAACTAAGTCGAGGTGATGATGTTCCTTTTTAGTTTCCATCCGGATGTTTGATTCTTTTATGTTTGCAAGATTTACCAACACTGGTGTTTATCAGTGATGCCAACTTTTCTGATGTGGATGCTATGTTTCGTTATTTGCCACATGAAACTACATAGGTCCATTCTTCTTACCCTCAATATTTTAACCCACCAAACCGGTAACTCTGAGTCTCAGTAGAGTTTACGATCTTATTTTGGAGTTATTTATCTTTTAGTTATACTTCAACTCTATATTTTTATAGGAAATAATTAAAGGTCTTCCCAGGAGGTTAAAGATTGTTGATTAGTTTTCGATTCTTTTGTCTTTGTTTAAAAGAAGGCTAACATTGGGGAAGCTGAACGAAAGCTGAACTGAAGCTGAGCACTCACATAGTGCAAGCTATGGGATCATCCTTGAGTTGTTGCGGGAAAAAGGCAGTTGATGAAGGACACCTAAGATATGAATTTTATTCGCATGTTTTTATTGTGTCTCTAATTGATGGGATTGATTTAACACTCTACAGGAAAAACATAATCCTTGGGGGTAGCAATCATTCGTGGAGGATATTCATACACAAGGAGTTGCATACAGCAACCAATGGTTTCAGTGAGGACAACCAGCTCGAATAAGGAGGTTTTGGAAGTGTCTATTGGGGTAAAACTTCAGATGTTCTCCAGGTAGACTAATTACCTTAATCATCTTACATCTCATTCATGATTGTCTAAACAAAATCTGTCGATTCATTTTATGCAATGCAGATTGCTGTTAAGAAATTGAAAGCAATGAATTTGAAAGCTGAAATGAAATTTGCTGTAGAATTGGCTGTGTTCTTTTTTTCTTTTGGAGCTTAAAATTGTATAATAATGGGATGTGTAGAATTGTTAATTGAAGTAGTAGCATTTGGTTCGTTGCTTGTTCATTCTTTATATTTTACTAGTTAAATTTTATATTTAAATTACAAATTTCTCTTCGTTGTAGACTTACAACTTTCCTTTGCAATGTACTGATGCGATGTTTGTCCTATCTGCCACTCCAAACTTGATGAAATAAAATAGATTGTAAACTTAGTATCAACTCTTTACAAAATTCTTAGTTGTTATTGGCTTATAACTTAGCTTATTTTGGAATGTCTTATGTGTCTTGTATGCTTACTTAGAATCATACTTTGTATGCTTACTTAGAATCATTCTTTCTCTTGTTCATTAGGACTGTGGAGCAGTAACAACAAATGGGATTTCTTATCTTTTTGACTGTGGAGCACTTGAAAATCGCTTGTTGTGTCACAATGTGAGGCATTTGTTATTGCAATTTTCTGCTCTATCAATTGTCATAGATATGTTTATCAATATCAAATGAACATAGATCTTGACATTGCCTATATGTTTCGTACAACTAGAATGTATCATGATCTCATTTTTCTTCATGCTATACCATATGCCCCTTCTTTTTTGTCCTAATGTTTACTTCAACATTGTACCCTTTCGAGGTATAAACTCTCAAATCTATAAACATACCTACTTTTCTCCTCTTTTATCCTTCTAGTCAAAGGTAATAAATTTGTTCTCTGAAGTGCGATTGGTACAATAACATCTCAATAAGAGCCCAATCGGGCCTCGATCGATCAAAGACATGAATGTGAGATATGGCTAGAAAAGCTTTTGTTGATTCGATCCTCAATCCAATGATTTTTAAACAAACGAATCTTTTCATTGAGCATTAATAAAAGGATCAACAAAAGATGTAAAAGTTGACGAAAACTTTTGATTGTAATTGTGGTATGCCATTGTCGGATCTGTTAGTTAACATAATTTATTAAAAATTATTATTATAATAATAAATTTATTAAAATTTATTATAATAATGTGAGTGATCTGTGATCTTAAAAAAAAGAGCAAAAACTAAATTATAAGCTTATTTTTTTACTAAAATATGGTGGAATTTTTCGACTAAAAATTGTCTAAAAGTGATAAATATTGACAGAAAAAAGTATCTAAAATTTTACACAAAGTGTCTAAAATAGCATCTATGTGTCTAAAAAAAGGGGTCGAAAATGAATGTTTTCGACACATCTATGTGTAAATAGATTTTCGACGCTTAGATGCGAAAAAGCACTATTTTTTTTAAACCTAGAGGCATAAAAAATCTATGTTTTTTCGACGCATCTATGTGTCTAAGAAAACCGTCGAAAATAGTTTTGTGACACTTGTTTGTTTTACGCTTTATAAAGCGTCTAAAATTATTTTTAAGACGCAAAAAAGCGTCTAAAACTCTACGTTTTGTGTTATTAAACTACATATTTTGTTGTAGTGTCATATGGCCATCCAAGTGGCACTGAACCCTGCTTCCTGTTCAGTTTTCTTGAAATTTAATCTAAAATTAAAGTTTTCATCTCATATTTCTGTTGGTTTATACCCTATAGCCAATCGCTCTAGTTGGCGTTTAGTAACAAATTATTTAAAGACACTCTTTCTCTTTTACATGTTTAGATGTATATGATAAAGTCCGTAGGATAATTGTACATTGCAAATGAAATTATATTGAGATTATAATTATGAGATTCATATTGCATTTATATATTATCCCTAAATTATTCTTAGTCTTTCTTTTATTAAGACTGGACATTAATAGAATGTAAAAAGACTAGTGCATGTTATGTTTTTCCTTATAAAGGAAGTAGTTAATCTCATAGGCTAAAGTATAGAGATACTTAAACAAACATGTGGGTACTTATTAGAAAAACAAGTTCACTAAATAAACCCGATATGAGAAGTCTATTTAGAATATTACTGGTACATAATTTTCATTGTGATGATTGTATAAATAATCTTTTGACTTGAAGTCACCAAAGTTATCTTATAAATGGATTGCTACGTTTTGATACTATTGATGACCTATTTAATTATGGGTTAGTCAAACAGTTGTCATTAGATGTAGCATGAATTATATGGAGATAGTTGTGTGATCACAATAGGATTCATCATCCTAAAGTAATTAAGGAGAATGTTTTATTATTTTCAATTAGTATTTATTTAGGAAATCCTTAGCCAAGGCATAATGACGTTTTGCAAATAATTTACAAATATCATTAATTGAATCGATATCTAATGGCAGAGAACTGTATGATTATACTCAAAATAGAGCAGATATTAATTTCATGCTCTATGTCTAATCAGAATACTGTATCATGAAAGGATTGAATTATAAGGAAAAATCAAGCATGGAAAGGTTAGTCAAAACTATTTTGGCATTTCTAAATATTTGGGTGGTCATAAAGTGTTGCTAGATGCCAATCTTGATATATGATTATAAATTTTTAATTGGAGACTTAAAGATAAATTAAAATGAATTTTGATTTATCTAATTCTAATTATAATTTATAATCATTGCCAATATATTTAGGAATCTAATAGGTCTTACATATAGAATGGGTTGAAGAAAGCAAAGTTAGTTTAATCAAGTTAGACTTGATTATAAAGTTTATAATTAACTATAAGATATTTAATAAATAAGGATCATTATGAGATATTGAATCTTATATGGGCATAATTAGTATTTAATTAAAATTATTTATAATTCTAATTAAATTTAATTGAAATTAGAATTTAATTTCAATTAAATTACTAAAACGTCCAAAGTTGATTATAAATAGGCCTAAGCTCTATGGAGTTAGCATTTCTTGCTTAACCCTCTTTGTAAGAGTTATAAAGTTCTCTCAACTCATTCTATGGATATTATTAGAGACCAGACATTTGTGAGGCTACGGTGGTTGAAATAGATCGGTTTCGAGAACGGTTCAAAAGATACTACAAGATAAAGATCAAGCTTCGGAATAAGGTGCAAATTAAGTTTACACTTTGTTATGATTTGTATTGATCATTTTAAAGAATTAAATATATCTTGGTTTTTAAGAAATCAAAAGTTACAGAAAAAATTGTAAGTATTCCACTACGATTGAGATCGGATCCCGATTTGGTTTCCCATCAGTAGTATTAGAGCAATGTTTAATTCTATGATTTGGTTAAAAGGATTTGATTGTTATAGATCATACAATTTTGGAATTGAATTAGAGTATGAATAGTTCATATCTTGAACCTAGAATTGTTCCGGTTGTTGTTGTGAATTTATGAAAAGTTTGAACCACATCTCATTGTTCTTGGTTCGAGAAATTGGTTTATGGAAATATTAATTGCGTGTCTCCTCTGCTTGTTGTATGCTTCTGGACAGTAAATAAGCACGCCTTTTTTGTTTCTGTAACAAGTTAGGCATGGAGATGCCAAACAATTGAGAATCACGATTGTCTATGTTCTGGAAATACTCATTTTTAAAGACATAAGAAACATATATTGTTCTGAAAATGCACGTTCTGCCTTTTATACATGTTACTGAATCTACAAAATTAATTAAGTTGGCCTCATACGTTAGCCTAATAATTGAGAATCCCGATTGTCAAAAATGGGTTTTTGATTTTGAATAAGAACCTGGACTGGAATGGTTTTATTTTTTGTTTTTATGTGCGAATCTAGCTACTGGGTTTTGTTTGAGTCTTGGAGAAGGCTTGATGGTTATGGAGAAATCCTAGATTTGGAAAAGTAGGAAGGCAAAACTGGAGTTGTGCTAGTATGTTTGCAATTTTTGTCTTGTGTTTATTTAATAAGATGGGCAATTATCGCACATCTCCAAAGAGCAGTGTCACTCATGACACTAGGTGTTGCTTATGCCCATCGATTCTCCAGCAACGCCATCGTTGGCGCCACTTGAGTCGATGGCTAGAGGAGGCGCAAGCGGGGAGAATCGTCTCCTTACTAGAATTGCAAATGACTTTACGTGGCCGGCGTCGAAAGGAGATTATAGATGCAATTTGCGGTGGCACAACTGTTGTGCTACCAGTGACTGGTTGGAGTAACAGGCGACAAAGGGACACGGTGGCATTGGTGAAGGAGAAGCAAAGAAGATGAGTAGATGGGACAGGTGAAGAACAAGCGACGTTGGAGATGTGTGCGTGGTGCAAAAATGTGGGGACGTTTCTGGAGAAGACGATGGGCACATGTAAATGATGCGCCCACCGTCTTCTGAGAGCATGTCCATAGAGACGTGACTAGTCTAGCTAGTCGCCAGACACTTCCCACCTTGTTCAAAGGGGACATGATCATCTATGCCATATACCCAGGCCACCCACGTAAATGAATAGTGTGGATAAAATGGGACATAATTGGGCTTGGGTATATGGCACAGATGATTTGAGGGGTATTCAAAATGCTTCTAAGACCTTTGTACAATTAGTTTATATTTCTAATAAATTTGAACAAATATTTTTTCTAATTTTGAAATTTTTTTCCAACAGTTAATTTTATTAGGAATGTTTTGATATTTAGTTTAATTTTTCAAAAGAATTGGATTATTAAATTAAATTAAATTATCCATTCAATTCTAAAATTAAGATAATTATTTTTCTTAATTCAATTAAGATTAATAATCATATTGATTCCTATTTTTTTTTGGAAAAAAAAGGCTTCAAAAATTAGAATTAATTATTTTAGATTGAATTTAATTAATTAGATTTTTTAAAATTAAGAAAGGTGTTTTCTTAACTAATTAAGAAATAAATTTCTTAATTAAATTTATTTATTTCAATTTGATTGAAATATATGATTTTATTTTTAGAGAATTATTAATTAATTTATTTAGAAATTGTTTTTTATTTATTAATAATAAGTTTCTTGATTTTAGAAAATATTTTTCTCAATTAAATTTTGAAATGTGTTTTCATTTATTAATTAAGAAAAATGTGCTTTCTTTAACTTTTGAAATTTTTTTCTAACTTATTAAAGAAAGATTTTCTAATTAATTTTGGAAATCAATCTCTAAATAAATAATATAATGACTTTCTTAATTAAATTTAAAAGTGTTTTATTTAATTTTGAAAGTAATTTCCTTTAATATTAGAAAGTAGTTTTCTAATTAAAGAAAAGAAATTTCTAATGAAATTAAAATTTCTAATTATATTAGAAATAGTTCTCCAATTGGATTAAAATATGTTACTTATATAATTTTGAAAAGTAGATTTTCTCTATTATAATAAGTAAATGCAATAATTTATTGAAATTGTTTTCAATTATATTTGATTAAAGGAGTCAAGATAAATTGGAAATAGTTTACAATTGGATTTTAAAAATTGTTTTCAAATCAAATTAAATTTCTAAGAATATGAATTTGATTCATTTAAGAATCAATGAGTTAAATCTAATTTAATTTTTTTAAGAAGTTGTATATGTTATTTTAGATTGTGAATATCAATAACTAGAATCAAACGAAGCATGATATTTTATGCATATAATTTGATTATGAGTGCATAAATTGCATACTTTATTTATATTGTATATATATATATATATATATTGGATGCATGATAAATTGTATATTTTATAGGTGTGATATTTACATGCAATTTGTGTTTGATGAGACAAATGAAATTAAAAGTTGTCGTTAAAATATTAAGGAAACGTTGAAAACGTGATTGTTGCCTTCCATTATTATAAGAATAAACTAGAGTTTTGTTTATTGTAGGCTTGTTGAGCAAATTCAAGGCTACTTTAACCTGAACATATTTAGTCTTATGATAATGAGTTTTACTTAACTAAATTTGTGTGATTTGGATGAGCAAACCCATGATCACATGAATTTAGAGGTAGGGTTAGGAACAATATAGTAGATATGTTTTGGCAAGAGTTGTCACCTAATGGATTTAGGAGTCACATAAGATGTGATTCATAAAGCTGTTTTCTACGTAATTTAGGTCTAGTTGGTTTATTGAGTATATAAGCTCAACATCAACTATATTTAAATGGGATCTTAGCTAACTAGAAAGATTAGAGTAATCTTTTCAAATAGTATTGAGGGCTATCAATAAAAATAAAACAGTGGGAGTAACTAAATGCATGATTAAAGTTCTAATCTTATTTGGTAGTCATGGCATATAATTGATTACTTGTTTCTCTTGCACTTATATTTTGTTCTTAGTGGAATTTAACTTATTTAGTATAGTTGATACTAAATTACTAAAATTAAGTTTTTGGACATAGGATATGTTTGAGAAGTGTTCTTAAAAGTTAGATAGAAAATTGTATATCCATTATGTTATTATATTATAATCCCTGTTGAGGATTCTATGACAAAGTTTTAGAGATATGTCAAAATCATATAGATGACAAAATGTATTGACATTTTGAGTTGACTAATGTCTCATAAACTTTGAAGATAACATGTATGATGTCAACACCATGATAGCAAGATGTAAGAGGTTGCATTGAGTAATGCTAAAAGGTACAATGCCTTATTGGAATTGTTCCATTTAATTTAGCCTACTTAAAGCATGATTGATGACTACAATTAAAGGCTTTAATATAGCATGATAATCGCTATCATAAGAAGGAAAATGATTGCATGACTTTTTATGCCTATACAAGATATGATAAACATCATATTTATTTCTAATTCAATCTTTTAAGTATACAATACTAAATTTAGATTCAACATTATTGTAATGTTCAATGCATGATAAGAAATAAATTGTTAAGTAAAAGTAGTCGATACAATTTTATACAAATAGTTTTTATATGTTGGATCAAAGGAAACTTATGCTTAACATTAGTGGTGAGAATTAAAAGTTAGATAATCGAGATTATCCTTTTATGCCATATTGGTTAAATCATCATAAGGAGAATCATAAAGTTACATATTAAGATATATGTATCTTTTTGATTATGAATTGTATAGAATTTTTGAAACTTGTAAAGTTGAAGAATAACCAAATCAACCTTTGGTCAAAGGATGATAATGGTATTGAATTATTAAATTTTATACATGTGATGTATTGGATGGAGAAACAATTCATAAAAAGATAATATTATATTTCATTATATTACTAATGACTTTATGTGATATAGTCATAAGTATTAAATGAAATGTTGATTTGAAATTTTGAAAAGTTCAAATTGTTTATCTAAGTAGAAATTAAGCATTGAGAATGCTGAAGCATTTTCATGAGATCATTTTGTTGAGTTTTAAATTTTCAATTATCTATAGGGAATGAGATTCTCTGGTGAATTCACAACAAAAATTCCATAAGGATATGAGTTTATGTAAGGAGTAAAATACAATATGAGATATAATGCAATATTATTTCTTCTATAATTATGCCTAGTACAATGACTTACCTTGAATGGTCTCAATTGAATCAATTAGAAAGATTTCATATTAGATATGAAACTCTAAGTCTTTGAAAGAGTCAACATTAATGATTTAAGGATGTAATACTTAGTTGAACCGTATATTGTCCATTAAGTTAGAACTAAATTGGATAATAAAAGTTTATGAGATAATCTTACAAACCTATTTAACAAATTGTTTGTTTCAATGAATACTTACAGGAGAATTGTTCTCAAAATAAGTAGTAGGAGTAAGATGAAATTTGAAAATCTCAAATCTTATAATAGTACATCAAATTGGAACTAGTGCCTTTAATGATACATTTGATGTATAGTTGAAAGCAAGATATTGAAAGATTCACTTTCATGTTGTCAGAGATGATTGTGAATTTATGACGTCTATAAGAAGGTTAGTGGGAGTATGTGGAGACATATTGATCACAAAGAACAATAATTCTAACTTCCAATAGTTGAAAACATAATTGTCCAAGAACAACTCTTATTGGATATGAAAATGTTAACAACTTAATTACGGGAATTAGATCTATAAAGATAGATTGGACGTTATCAAACTATTCTAATTCAAGTACATAGATAACATACTAAAGATGTTTAGTATTTGAGATATGAGATACTTGTGTAGTATTAAATATATCCATTACTCTATGTGTGAGTTTATATTTGAGTTCAAGATGACAAGGATATAACTTTAGAAGTAAATCCTAATTAAGGTTTATTTACTTAGAACAATATCAAGATTGGAAAGGTTCCAATGTAGCAATTAGTTGATAATTAAGTCATAATACATTTTTCATTTAGTAAAAAAAATGATAAATCGAACCAACAAGTTCTTTAGTGAACTTAATATAATTCCTTGCATCGTTTAAGACTGTAATGTACTGTAGAACATTAGAGCCATTAGGCATGCATAAGGAGTTAATGTCTTATCAAAGATCCAAGAATGTGTTTAGGCAAATTTTCTTAATTATGAAGATAATTAAGATGAGAGTTGTAAGATTTAAGCAAGTTCTTACTAAAGAGAATCTTGTAGAATTCTCTCATTAAGCCAATATTCCATCAGTAGGATAATCTTCATATGGTGATATGATATGAAATACTTAAAATATTGGCTTAGTGCAAGTAGGAGATTGTTGGCTTATGCCCTATATCCAATCGCTCTGGTTGTAGTTTAGTAGCAAATTATTTAAAAGCATTCTTTATCCTAGACAGGTTTAGATGTATATGGTAAAGTCCATAGGATAATTGTACACTGCAAATGAAATTATAATGAGATTATAATTATGAGATTCATATTGCATTTATATATTATTCCTAAATTGTTCCTAGTCATTGTTTTATTAAGCCTAGACATTAATAGAGCGTAAAAAGACTAGTACATGTTATAGTTTTCCTTATGAAAGAAGTAACGGATCTCATAGACAAAAGTATAGAGATATTTAAATAAACATGTGGATGCTTGTTAGAGAATAAGTTCACTTAATAGATCCGATATAAGAAATCTATTTGGAACATTACTTGTATGTCTATGAAATTCTCATTGTAATGATTGTATAAATGATCGTTTGACTTGAGGTTACCAAAATTATCTTGTATAGTGATTGCTATGTTTTGATACTATTTATGTCATATTTAACTATAGGTTGATCAAACAGTATTCATTAGATGTAACATGAATTATATGGAGATAGTTGTGTGATCAATTTAGGATTCATCACCCTAAAGTAATTAAAGAGAATGTTCCATTGTTCTCGATTAGTATTGACTCAGGAAATCCTTGGCCAAGGCATAATGACTTTTTGTAAATAGTTTACAAATATCATTAATTGAATTGATAACTGATGGTAGAGAACTAATATGATTAGACTTAAAATAAAGTAGACATTAATTCCATGCTCTATATCTAATTGGAATATTTTATGATGAACAAATTGAATTATACGGAAAAATTATGCACAAAAAGGTTAGTCCAAACCACTTTGAAATTTCTAAATATTTGGATGTTCATAATACGTTGCTAGACGCCAATCTTGATCAATGATTATAAATTGCTTAATTGGAGAATTAAAGTTAAATTAAAAAGAGTTTTAATTTATCTAATTCTAATTATATTTTAGAATTATAATTTATAATCATTGCCAACATATTTAGGAACCTAATGAATTTCACATATAGAATGGGTTGAAAAGAGCAAAGTTAGTTTAAACAAGTTGGACTTGATTGTAAAGTTTGGGAAACTTTACGATTAAATATGAGGTATTTAATAAATAAGAATCAATATGAGATATTGAATCTTATATGGGCATAATTAGTATTTAATTAGAATTATTTGTAATTCTAATTAAGTTTAATTGAATTAGAATTTCATTTCTATTAAATTACTAAAACGTCCAAACCTTATTATAAATAGGATTAAGCTTTATAGAGCTAGCAATTCTTACTTAACTCTCTTTATAAGAGTTACAGAGTTCTCTCAATTTATTTTGTGGATATCATTAGAGGCTGGACATTTGAGAGGCTATTCTGATTCAAACAGATCGGTTTCGAAAACGATTTGAGAGATACAACAAGATAAATGTCAAGCTTCGAAATAAGGTACGAATTAGGTTTACACTTTATTAAGATTTGTGTTAATCATTTTATAGAATTAAATAGATCTTGGTTTTCAAGAAATCAAAACTTAAGAAAATTTTTGTGATTATTTCGTTGTGGTCGACATTGGATTCCGACTCAGTTTCTCATCAACATCATCAGGTTCCTAAAGGGCTAGAGGAAACCAAATGGAACATTTATATGGCTAGCACTAGCCCGCGAAGTGTCACGATCAATTTAAAAGAGACTTTTCGTTGTTTTTTAAGGTTGTTCAGGGGAAGTGAGAGCAAGAGGTCGCATGATGTTGATAATTATGGGAAGAAATGTAAGTTTTTTTTTTTAATTTACCTAACCTTCCAACTATTCGTATTATGGCCCATTTAATGCATTAACCTTTAGACACACACACGTTAACGCCCATGCTTCAACTATTTCCTCCTCTGTGATGGGCAGAGGTAATGAAACATTTTAAAAGCTTGTTTTGGGTCCTTATCCTGAATAGCACAAGCAGTATACTATCGATTGTGCTAAAGGGAGAGGCTAGAAGATTCAAAACTCAGAGACGCAACAAAAGGATCATCGATGAAGCAATGGTTGGAGGTATTTATTTCAGTTATGCTTCCGTTGCTATATGTATGTATGATTAATATGGATGTGTCTTATGTAAATGTTGTTGTATTTGATGCATGCCATAGTGTTACTGCTTTTATTACATTTGGTATAAGAGCTTCAGTCCATGCCTCTGTCTTGCTTTATAAACCACTGAATAGCATGCCTTTGTTATACTCTGTTTTTGGTGAATTTTTGCCATGATGCATGAGTTGGGATTGTTGAATTTTTCTATGCTTTTTTTGACATGCTATATACATTAGATTCATGTTTTTGTGCTCTATGGAGCAATTGACGTTTATTGGACCGTGAAGGAGGAGGAGGGATGACGACCGAAGGTGATGGCTTCGGACATCGCCATCCATCGAACGTTGCATGGATGGTTCTCAACGTCTCACGCACGTCATGTGGTCGACGTCGTCCCATTGCTGACGTTCATTCAACCTTTGGCATCCTCTACTTGTCTGGAGCGTCAAACCTCCATCAGGTGTGACCCGGTTAGAGGTTAAAGACAACTATGATTTTATTTTTCTTTTTTAAATAAAAATATTTATTAATATTAATTTTGTTAATATCAATAATTAGTTTGGTTAATCAAGACCTAACCCTTATGTTGTGATTTTTAATTATAAGATCATTTTTGGGTGTTAATATTTTATGAAAAATATTAATTTTTAATTATGTACGTATGTCTTATGTTGGAATTTAAGTTTTTTACGTGCATATTATAATTGTTTAATTTTTTCACAAATTACATGTGATTAATTGAAAATTTTGTATATATAAATTTTTGTGATTATTATACATGCAAAATTAGATTAAATAATTTGTGCATTATTATTATTTGCATTATTTATTAATTGATGCAAATGTTTAGGCTTTAATTTAAAGCTTAAAACAATGTTAGTGATCATATGATTTTAATTAATTGGGAGTAGCCACAACATCTCAAATTAATTACAATTATATATTTAGTTTTAACATCACATTGAATCATCAATTGTAGTTAATCATACGTGATATGATTAGACCTACTCACAGGAATTTTGTTATATTTGTATGATTAATTAGGATGAAATATCGAATTATATTTCGTAATCTACCTATAGGAATTAAGAAAAGTAACATAATTCAATATTTTTGTCATAAAGTTGTAGATGGATCTAATTGAGTAGAACTTTAGCCCACAGGCAAATCTTATGTCACTAGATTCATCTGTTAAATACATGATTTACAGTGGTAAATCATGAATTATGTTTAGCCTTGAACTATATATAACAAACATATATTTTTATTTCTTAATTTGCAGTTACTCAGATTGTGAATATTTCTGCTATTAAGTGTGATATTCCCAAATTGAGAGGTGACAACTACAAGGTGTGGAAGGAGAGAATTCTGCTTCATTTGGGTTGGATGGACACAGACTATGCTATTAGGAAGGACGAACAACCAGGTATGACTAAGACCAGTATTGCAGAAACTATTGCTCTTTATGAAAAGTGGGAGAGGTCTAATTGCCTCTCCGTGATGTTCATAAAGACCAAGATGTCTACTAGTGTTTGTAGTTTTGTCGAACAACGTAATAATGTCAGAGGTCTGATGAAGGCCATTGATGAGCAATTCGCTACATCTAATAAGGCCTTTGCCAGCACCTTGATTATTCAGTTGTCATCATTGAGGCTCACTAGAATAAAGGGCACTCATGATCACATCATGCGTATGAGGGACATAGCGGCTCAGCTGAAAGCGTTGGAGGTTACTATATCGGAATCTTTCCTAGTGCATTACATTATGTGCACTCTACCTCAACCATATGGTCCTTTCAAGATTTCTTACAACACACATAAGGACAAGTGATTAATGAGCTGTTGAACATGTGTGTACAAGAAGAGGAGAGGTTGTTGATGGAAGAGGGTGAAAGGGTCAATTTGACCGTTTCAGGAAAGAAGAGACAGGATGATGTCAAAAACAAGGGAAAAGGGCAAATTTCCCCTCAGTCTGATATAAAAAAACTGTTTAAGTGTTTCTTCTACAAGAAGAAGGGACACATGAAGAAACACTGCACTAAATTTAAGATTTGACTTGAAAAGAAAAGTACTCAAATTTTATTTGTTTGTTATGAACCTAATATGGTTAATGTTAATCATAACACATGGTGAATTGACTTTAGTTCTACAGTCCATGTTTCAAATACCTTACAGGGTATGCAAAACCTAAGGAAGCCAGTGAGAAGTGAACAATTCATCTATTCAAGAAGCAAGACGAGTTCACATGTGGAAGCCATCAACACTTACAGTTTGGTTTTGAACAGTGGCTTTGTTTTGTGTTTGGAAAAGACCTTTTATGTTCCATATTTCTCTAGAAATTTGATCCCTGTATCAAGACTTGTACCTTTTTGTTTTTTCTTTAACTTTTTAGATTTTGGTTTAAATTTATGTAATAGATCTAATGTTATTAGTTATGGTATATTATTTGATGGTCTTTATTCCATTTAATCATAAAATGAGGATGCTTATAGTTTGATGCACGTCACTGCTAGATTAAAACGATGTTTTGTGAATGAAGAATCCCCTATGTTATGGCACCGTAGATTAGGACACATCTCTATTGAAAGAATTAAGAGGTTAGTAAGTGAAGGAGTACTTAGTACTTTATATTTTGCTGACTTTGAGACTTGTGTGGATTGCATTTAGGGTAAGCAAACTAACAAGTCTAAAATGGGTGCCAAGAGGAGTACAAACCTGTTAGAAATCATACATACAGATATTTGTTATCCTGATATAGATGCAAATAATCCAAAATACTTCATCACTTTCATAGACGATTTTTCAAGATACATGTATCTCTACATAGTTCATTCTAAAGGCGAAGCTTTGGATGCCTTTAAAATGTTTAAGGATAAAGTGGAAAATCAATGTTGAAAACTGATTAAAATTGTGAGATAAGATAGAGGTGCAAAGTACTATGGTAGATACACCGAAAGTGGCCAAACACCTAGTCCTTTTGTGAAGTTTCTTCAAGAACATAGGATTGTTGCCTAGTACACCATGCCTAGTTCTTTGGATTAGAATAGTGTGGCAGAAAGAAAAAACCAAACATTAATGGACATGATAAGAAGTATAAGGAGTAACACAAAACTTCTTCAATTCCTGTGGACTGAAGTTCTAAAGACGACAGTGTATATATTAAATTGAGTTCCAACCAAGGTTGTCTCAAAGACACCTTTTGAGTTATTTAAGGGTTGGAAACCAAGTTTGAGACATATATGCATTTGGGGATACTTGTCTAAAGTGAGAATTTACAACCTATAGGAGAAGAAGCTAGACCCAAAGACCATTAATGAGTATTTCATTAGATATGCTGAAAGGTCTAAGCGATATATATTATATTGTCTATCTCACAGAACTAGAATTGTGGAATCAAGAAATGCAAAATTTCTTGAGAATGACTTGATCAGTGGGAGTGGTCATTTTCAAGACATAGTTTTTAAAAGGCGCCATTATGAAGCTCAACCCTCTAGTTTTAGTGATAAATTGATTTGCATACACACCACTCAAGTTGAAACGAATGTTAGACAACCAATTACTGAAGTTCTATAAGCTGTTAATGCCAATCTAGGAGATTAAGTTGTAAATAAGGAACAACCAGAAATAGTTGAGCAACCATTTGAGCAATAGGTTCTTTGTGAGGATGATGATACAACATTGAGGAGATCTACTTGGGTTAGAAGCTCAGCAATACCTAGTGATTATATAGTGTATCTACAGGAGTCAGATTACAACATTAGAGCAAAAGATGATCCTGAAATGTTTTCATAGGCCATGAGTTCTAAGGAATCAGACCTGTGGTACAATTCTATAAAGGATGAGATGGATTTTATGGCAACTAATCAAGTCTGGGATCTCATTGAGTTTCCAAAAGGTGTCAAAGCCATTAGATGTAGATGGGTTCTTATGACAAAGAAAGACTCACGAGGCAACATTAAGAGACATAAAGCAATGCTTGTTGCCAAAGGGTTCACTCAAAGGGAAGGAATCGACTACACAGAGACATTTTCTCCTGTATCTAAGAAAGATTCTCTTCGTGTAATCATGACATTAGTAGCTCATTTTGATCTTGAGTTACATCAAATGGATGTGAAAACGGCGTTCCTCAATGATGAACTAGAGGAAGAGGTTTACATGAAACAACCTAAAGGATTCTCCTCTAATGATAGTCAGCATTCAGTCTGCAAGCTTAATAAATCCAAATATAGATTAAAATAAGCCTCCTGGCAGTGGTATTTAAAATTCCATAAGGTTATCTATTCATTCGGTTTTGAAGAGAATACAATGGACCAATGTTTATACCAAAAGGTCAATGAGAGTAAGACTTTTTTTCTTGTGTTATACATACATGACATCTCACTTGCAAGTAATATTAAGGATTTGCTATATGAGATGAAACAATTTCTCTCAAAGAATTTTGATATGAAAGATATGGGTGAGACATCTTCTGTTATTGGCACCAAGATCCATAGAGAAAGATGTCAAGGCATTTTGGGTTTGTCTTAAGAGACCTATATCAACAAAGTTTTAGAGAGATTTCAGATGAAAGATTATGCACCAAATGTAGCACCTACAAATTGAGTCAATGCTCGAAGATTGATTTTGAACAGGAACACATGAAGAACAATCCATATGCTTCGGCTGTTGGAAGCCTTATGTATGATCAGGTCTGCACCAGACCTGACGTTGCATATGCTGTTGGAATGTTAGGAAGATATTAGAGTAATCTAGGTAATGACCTCTGGAAAGCTGCAAAGAAGGTTATGAGATATCTTTAGGGCACAAAGGATTGCATGCTTGTGTACAGGAGAGCTGAGAACTTGGAAGTAGTTGGATACTCTGATTAGACTTTGCTGGCTACGTTGATTTAAGAAAATCAACATTTGGTTATATTTTCATGGTAGCTGATGGAGCTATATCTTGGAGAAGTGCCAAGCAGACCCTGATTGCTACTTCCACTATGGACGCTGAGTTCCTATCATGTTTTGAGGCCACCTTGCATGGTGTATGGTTGAAGAGTTTCATATTTGGGCTTAGAGTAGATGATTCAATTTCTAAGCCATTAAGGTTGTATTACGACATCTCCGTTGTGGTCTTTATGGCTAAAAATAATAAAAGAGGAAGTTGAAGTAAGCATATCGACATCAAGTATTTAGCTATAAGAGAACACGTTAAGGAAGGAAAAGTTGTCATAGAGCACATTAGCACTGATTTGATAATTATGGATCCTTTAACTAAAGACAAGCCACCTAAGCAGTTTAAGGATCACGTAGTGCAAATAGGACTTGGTTCCATAATGTGATTTTGTTGTACATTTGTTACTTTAATAAAACTTTTATTAATTTTTATATTTTCTCATATATTTTGTGCACACATATGCTTGATTGGTTTTGAGAAATGTCATTTAATTTGGACCTAGAATAAATATATGGTTTATTAATTAAGTTTAAGGGCTAGTAATGAGTAATTTTATATATGTAATACATGGAATATAACACTCACTATAAGAGGACCTATCACCATGATTTGTATATTTGATTTCTTGATAGGTTTGGTGTTGGGTTAAATGGACCAAGTGGGAGAATATAAGTTTTTTTTTTAATTTACCTAACCTTCTTATTGTTTGTATTATGGTCCATTTAATGCATTAACCCTTACACACACACACGTTAACACACATGCTTCAACTATTTCCTCCTCTGTGATGGGCAGGGGTAATGAAACGTTTTAAAAGCTTGTTTTGGGTCCCTATCATCATATAGCACAAGCAGTACACTGTCGATTGTGCTACAGGGAGAGGCTAGAAGATTCAAAACTCATAGAATCAACAAGAAGATCATCGGTAGAGCAATGGCTGGAGGTATTTATTTCGGTTATGCTTCCGTTGCTATATGTATGTATGATCAATATGCATGTGTCTCACGTAAATGTTGTTGTATGAGATGCACGTCGTAGTGTTGCTGCTTTTATTACACGAAAGAGTAAAGATCCATGTCGCAAAGAATGCTGCTGCATTTGGAGCTTTGCCATGGCTCTCAAAGAAATGGTCCTAGAGGTACCTACACTTGCTAATATTTTTTCTCATGTTTATTATACATTATGGGAATGGGAATTGAAATGAAGATACAACACATATGGTAACCATGCAATTAATCATTTAGAAAATAATACTTTCCAGTAATAAATGAAATAATTAAAATTGTTGTGATATAAAGTTAACTAACCACGAAAAGAAGTAAAAATAATTTGACCAGTTCAAAACCACACCCACCGTTAGTTAATTATAAACTATTTACAGGGAAAGGACCAAGTCTAAGGTATGTATCAAGACTCATCTTTTATGTTTAACTATTATCTTCTACTTTGATGATAAGGAAGCCCTTCTTTCAGCCATTACTTTTCAATAACATAAGCAAGATCATTTGAGCTAGGCTTTAATGTAAGCAGTATTCTGGTCTTTGTGGATATGCCCTTGGAAGATAGTGATGATTCAAATTTTTTGAAGATAGAATTGCAAGTGACAAGGCATGTAGGGAGTGATAGAGGAAGAGAAACTTGACTCTTTCAACATTCCTCAATACACCCCATCACCACAGAAGTGAAAGCCCAAGTTGAAAAAGAAGGGTCTTTCGACATAGAATGTTTGGAGGTCTCTGGAGTGAACTAGGACGCTTATGCAGATGAGTTGAACCTACAAGATGCATTTGAAGATGGTGGATACAATGTAGTAAAATGCATGAGAGCTGTGACTGAGCCATTGCTTATGAACCATTTTGGTGAGGAAATTATTGATGAGGTTTCCAATAGGTACAAGGTCATCGTTGCAGATCATATAGGTAAAGAGAAAACTCAATTAGTTAATGTTGTAGTGTCGCTGACTAAGGGGAGAACTGTAGTTGATTTGGATAGAATATTATGTAGGAAAATGTGCGGTTTCCTGTTGCCAGTTTGTTTGTTACGATAAACAAACTACATATTGTCTTATTATATTTCAAATGTCTATTAAAATTTACAGTTTTCTTATATAATTTTATCATATTATAATTCTTTGAGTAAGATATTTTATCAAAATCTTCTTTGTACAAAATATAAATGAAGTTTTATAACTTAAGAATGAATTAATTGAAAAGTTCTAATTCAACTAGTACGGTTAAATACAAATTGTTTAGGCTTCAAAGGGGCTGAAAATTTTATGCCTGGATTACGCTTGTCTTAAGGTTAGCCCTAGAATAAAAGTCCATTTCTGAAGAATGATATTGAAAGAAAGTCAAAACCGTTGGATAATTCTGTATCAAACATGACTACATGAGTAATGAGTTGTAAAAAAGTGTATATCATCTCATTATGATTTATGCGCGGCATCATATTGTGGGGCTTTTCCGTAAATGTTGACGAACATTGGACGTTGGCAATTGCTGTGTATCGCAAATTTGAAGGAGTTGGCCAAACTTATGTTTCCATGCATTAATGTCTATATGATGTTCATGCAAACCTTTAACTCCGAATTTTACTTTCCTTCCAAAACTTGATTTGTCAAAATCAAACTACAAGTTTACTGCATAGCAACTTAACCATAAACTTTTTCCTCAAAAGGTAAAAGATGTCAAACTTTTTAATAATTTTATTCATTTCATAAAAATTTTCATAAAAAATTTATGACTAAATATATTATATAATTCTTTCAAAAACAATTTTTTGTAATGTATGTTATTAATCCACAATAATTTGTATTTGAAGACTGTAAAAGTCCATATTTATAATAAACTGGTTTTTGAATAAATTTAATCACAAAATAATTTAAAAATTAGTAAAATTATATGAACAGTTTTAAATGAAGAAATATCAAGATTGAGACCAAATATTTCCCACAATCTTAGGTTTGGAGAGCCAATAATTGTTGAAAAGTAGGTATAATTGTCAGGCGTTATATCAGAAGAAGTAAAAGGTAAAAAAGAAAAAAAAAGAACAGCTAAAGTTGAGTGATACAGCCATATAATGAAACTTGTGAACATTCAAGATTCAACCTTTTTTGTTTTTTATTTAACTTTTTGCATTCTTATTGTTTTCTCTTTTAGGTGCTCCTCTTCGTGCGGTGTATGCTATTCCTAATTCTAATGGATAGTGATAAAGCACATGTTGGAGAAAATACAATGTCGCAGTACCAAGAGAAAACAAAGTAGAAATGAAAGAACTTTGAGAGGAAAAAATGAATTCAGTAATGCAAGCGAGGAGTCACATATTCTAGAGGGTTGGAAAGTACGTAAATATCAGGTGATTTTCATGCAAGAAATGGTCGAGGCTTCAGAGAAAAGGAGAGAATGGTATCAGAAAAAAGAGCATGTATCTTTTGGAATTTTGTATGGCTTAGCCTTCTAATTTTTAAAATATAATTTTCAAAAAAGATTGTTTCGTATAAAATTGATGGTCCTTTAACATATGAAAAATCATGCAAATGTTCAACATGACCATCCAAATTCTTGCTATACACTTAAATATCGTCAAATTAGACTTCCCAATTAAAGAATGGAAAATATGATTTATTAACCTCGTAAAGGTGCTAGGTACATTAGTTGAACCAAATAACACCAGTAATCACTTATATAAATTATACTTTATCTTAAGCATTTTAATTTCAATTCATCATCTTCTTTCATGCAAATTTGATAATAATCATTACTTAAATTAATTTTAGAAAACATACACAAACCTTGAAATTTATCAATCATATCATCCGACTTAGGTACAGGATGTCTATAATTTATAGTGATATCACTAATGACTTGATAATCAATTCACATGAGCCATGTTTTATCTTTCTTTGGCATAAAATCATAAGAAGTACACAAGGACTAAGACCTTTCCTTGCGAATTATTTTTGCATTAACTCATCCACTTTCCTTTGAATCTCTTTTATCTCCTCAGGATTGGTTCTGTAGGCTGGTCTATTAAGAATTGTTGAACTATGAACAAATATATTTTGTGTTATATACCTCTTAAAAGAGGTAACTACGTGTTATATCCTTATGAGATAAATTTGAAAATTCTTGCAATAAAGAAATTGTCAGCCTAAGAAAAGAAGTGTTAAGATTGTTAGTTCAAAAACCAATATCCTAATGCAAAAGTAGAAATAGTTGTTGCCTTACTAACGTGACACTCTTAATCTCACAAGTACTAACAAAAGCACCAATTCTCTTTCTTTTCTCTATATATTCTACTCCACATTCTAAAAGGTATTTTTTCATTGTATATCACTAGATTCTTTTCACTTTTTTGCACATACTCACTCTTTTTTTTCACTCTTCTTTTTATTAAGTACTTATTTGTTTTGAACTTATCAAACACTCTTTTCTTAAGCTATGTAACAGCCTAGACCACCCACTCACAGATATTGTCTGCTTTAGGCTTTGAATTGTGAGAATCCCACATCAGTTGGAGAGGAGAACGAAGTATGCCTTGTAAGGGTATGGATGCCACCTCCCTCCCAAAGACGCGTTTTCCTAGCTGGGCTAGAAAGAGCAAAACCATGAGGGTTTAGGCTGGGCCCAAAGCCCGAAGCGGTCAATATTTGTGGGTTGGTGATTTAGGCTACTACGAATGATATTAGAGCTGGTTCCTGACCTGTTATATCAACAAAGAAGCTGGGCCCAAAGAGGGTGGCTAGTGAGGATGTTGGGCCCAAAGGGAAGTAGATTGTGAGAATCTCGCATTAGTTGGAGAGGAGAATGAAGTAGGCCTTATAAGGGTATGGATATCTCTCCCCCAAAGATGCATTTTCCCAGCTCAGAGCAAACAATATCTATGGATGGGTAGTTGGGCTATTACAAGCTATCTCTTTATTCAACCACTAATGGTTTTAGCCATAACTGCCTCACGATACTCTGACAACTTTCTACATACAAGTCCCTATGATAATGGCTAGGTATAAACCTTATACACATTATTTTATTTATCTCTTCATACGATTGATTAAGTCTCTCACTATTCCTATACCCATTAATCACAAGTTGATCCTACCAAATACACGTATAATCTGTAAATTCAAGTATTGCTAGTTTAACCTTCTTTTTCCTTAAAGTAATTATGATAATCAAAAATATGTTCTACCTTCCTCCTCCACTCTAAATATATTTTAGGATCATGCTTAACTGGAAAGGTAGGGATTTTCATTTTAATACTTCCCAAATTGTTATCTTGTTTTAATCAACCCTTTTTCCCCTTCCTAGAACTAATTTTATAATAATTAGAGTCATCATTTTCTTCCTCTTCAAATGTTTATTTCTTAGAGAATTTAGGTTCTTATAGAGACTCTAAACTATTTGATCTTATGTTTAGAAACTTAAATTGCTCTTAGGTAGACTTTATGAACATCTTGAGATCGAAGTCTACATTATCTTTGCCATTACTCATGTTTAAATATATAAACAAAATGTTATTAGCAAAGATTGGTTTTCCTCATGACTCCCTTACATGTTTACGCTCACTTAATCACTCTTGTTTCGCTTAATTTTCACTTTTCTTGATGATTTTCTTACCACTCTTACTTTTTATCTCTCAATTTCCCCTTAAAAGCCCTTTAAAAATAACTTTATCAATGGTCCTACCAAAATAGCAAGCAACTAAGAGGTGTATTACTTTGGTTGATAAAAATTAGGATTAATAAGAAAAAAAGGAAGAAACATTAACAAGTGTGTAACAAGGATGAATTAACCTAAAGAATAGGTTAACCAAACCAACAAAAAGGTAACAAGAATGAAATAAAACTAAGCATCTCCTTTTAAATGAGAAGAAGGATTATAATTTAGGTTTTGATGCATTTCTTTTACTTTTACTTTTTACTTTATACTTTTTAAATTTTATTTATATACGATGCGAACTAACTCAAAAACACAAAAGAAAAGAGAATAAAGAACTTTGATTAAAGAAGAATGCACAAAGTGAATGATAAATCAAAAAGAATTTAGGATATAAAGAACTGGATAGATAGATGATAAATAACACAATTATAAATAATAATAAAGGAAAGAAAAACTTAAATGATAAATAGCACCTAATTTCAAGAGTTAAAGTTCTGATACCAAATAATGCAAATCTTATGTTTAAAACTACCTACCAAATCATATGGAACTAGAACATAAGATTGTCTTTAAATCAAGCAAGGAAACTTATCCCTAATAAACTAAATGATTAGAAATAAAACTATAAGGATTTTGATCAACATAAATTGCTTCAATAATTTTATATTAAGTTATTATTGAAGAACCAAATGGAAATTGTCACATAAATGAAGAAAACTCTCAAATTAATTTTTGTATTGATGATGCGCGGATTACATTAATAAGATAGCCTTTTACAAAGGAAATTCTCACAAAAATGAGAAAACTCTCAGATTGATTTCTGTATGGATGATGCATGAATTACATCACTAAGATAGCCTTTTATAGGCATAAAATCCCTAAGAGCAAGAATCCTAAAAGGAAAAGAAAAATAGAGTCATAAAGGAACATTCTTTTTTAAATGTAATAAGGATTCAAACACTAACCACTAATACCAATTCCATTTATACACTAGGAATTGTGTTTCAATTTATATTTTTAATTTCATAAGGAATATTAATTAGATTAGGAATTTTTGAAATCCCAATCAAGTTAGAAATTAACTCCATATCAAGTCTTACCTAAATAGGAAAATAGAAAACAACTATAAAATAATACTAACAAAGTTGGGCTTTATAATTAAGTTATAGCCCAGTTATAATAAAAATGCTAACTAATAACACAAAATGAACTCAAGCCCTTAAGTACGTCTTAATTATGCAATTTGGGCTCCATTTAACTTAAACCAAGGACTTCACATTATTATACATTCTCCAAGCTTTGTTCTTCATGTATTAAGTAAATTCCATCTCTAACAACATATAGAAAAGTGATTAATCTTAGCAATGCATCATATTAATCTTAAATAGCCTCATTTTCTTGCATCTTTATGATTAATATTTTAAAGCTATCTTCATTATTTTTGTCTTTTCCCTAGTCATTGGACCTCTAATTTCTTGCAAAGAATCATGATAATGGTTCAAAATAGGTGCTAGTGTAAGATGATCTCCATTAAATGTCCAAATAATTTAGAACACATAAGAATGTAAATGATTCCTTACACATCTATTGTTGGGAGTTTAATTTTACTCAGACCTTCACTAAACTAGACACTAGTGTTAGTACCAATTGGCATCCAAAAGGAGAGGGAGGGTGAATTGGGTGATTACAAAATTTAATGAAATTTTCTATCTAACAAATTTAATTTAACAATAATTAATATATATAAGAATAAAGAAATTGTTTAACATCAATCAATTGAATAATTTAATAATAACATAAAAAGGATAGGTAAGAGAGAACACAAATCGATTTATAGCAGTTCAATGAACAACCTTTGTTTACATGCACTCTCAAGACTCTTCTTAGAATTTCACTATAATTCATTCAAGGCAAAGACCAACCTTTGTATAATTTTCTATCATTAAAAAGGGAAACCTTTTACAATCTTTCTTTGCAAAGTAAAGGAACCTCAATTTCATACGGTACATCCTTAAGTACAATAATATAATACCTAAACAAAGCTCATAAATTAAATATCTTACTTTATTACTTTGATAACTCCAAAGAGATTCACTCACACAAAATGACAAAAAGAATATTCAAATGAACAAAAACACATTAAAAAGTGTGTAAAAGACACTCAAATGCTTCTTAACACTAAAAATAATGACAAAAACATGTATTTATAGGGTTTATGAACCTTTACTAACTATCAGAGCCAAAAATTAATCATTATAACAACTAGCTATAAAGCATCAGTTGACCAACCTAGCATATTAATCAACCTGTATACATTAAAAGTATCTGTTCACCAGTCATTAAGATATTGTTTGACCATTAGGGAATATTAATTGACTAACATGGAACATTTGTCAATTAATATTAACCAATGTTGCTATAAACTCTCAGTGCATCAAATTTGAAAGCCTTATCATATATTGGCCGACCACTATCTTGTATAACTTTGTCAACCCTCTCAAAATATGATTTTAACAACTTCAAATGCTTAAAGTCAATTTGCTTAATTCAATTATAATTTGAACACTTCCTAAAACATTCCTTAAAGAGTATTTAAAAGATCAAGAATCTTTTCTCTTAAAAATAAAAGCTTCATATAGTGAAGTACTATGAAATGTTTAAGCATGGTGAGCATTTGAGATCATCAAACTAACAAAGTAAGATCAAAGTTAATAATACAAAATGTAAAATTAACTTGATGAGCCATAATCCTCATTTGTTCTTGGCTTGATCTTCACTTTGTAAGTTGCAAGTTTTATTTTTTCTTTTATAACCTTCATAGATTATCTTCTTAAGTATATGACTATACTTACTATCATATTGATAATAATAAAGCATAAGTACTCCTAATGAGCTTATTATATAGAAATAATAAGCTCATTAGGATTACTTGTGATCTATTATTATTATCAAAACATCGATTAAAACCTCTCTTAGTTTAACAATTAGTTTACTATTGGAATGATAAATCAATATTAAAGTAATTATGAATCAAAACAATGGGAAGCTAATAAGATGTAAAGAAAGAATTAAAACGAGGAATAAATGATCGTATTCTCTTATAGGAGATTCAATCATCTTTAGCTGATTTGATAATCAAATTCAAATTATTAAATGTGTTAACACGAGAAAATCTATATTTACCCTTTTTTTAGTTGGAAGACTAATTTCATAGAAAAGTGTAAAGCAATATGTTATTGTTGCATCCATCATTGAAGCTAAGTTTAGGGCTTGCTTTGAGGCCACCATTTATAATTTATAGTTGTAAAACTTATTTCGAGACTTTGAATCATTAACAATGTTGTTAAATGAATGAAAAATTATTATGATAATGATGCAGCAATCTTCTTTCTAAAACAATGAGAAGTGTTTAAAGGGTACTGAAGATATAGAAATAAAATACTTTATTGTTAAATAAGAAGTTTGGAAATAAAGAATTTCAATTGAACACATTAGCATCAATCATATAATTATGAATCCATTAACAAAAGGGTTATCACTCCAGATATTTTATGAGCATGTCCAAAGAATGGGCATTACTACGTATCATAATATAAAATATTATTGTTTATGTGTATTGGCACTCTGAACTCGTTTATGTATTGTTTCTGATATTTAAATACCATGTTATTTATTTTTAGTGTATATGCATGAACGATTATATGAATCTTAAAAGGATTTACCTTTTGTACAGATATTATTGTTATACTATTTGTTGGTCCCGGGTTTCGATATGGATTTTATAGCTTTTACATGCTACCATTGGGATTTATTGGAATTAATAATAAATAGATTGGGAACTTATCAATAAAATAAAATATAACATTTAATTTAATTAAAGTCTAGAGAAGGAAAATTTTTGGGGGGACTGTTATGATATAAGCAAATAATAATTAAAATATCATATAATGATTTTAGACATGAAATTTAATTATAAGAAATCATGAATTAATATAAACAATTTATTAACAATAAAATAAATAAATAAACAATATTCTTATTCCTCGGCGGAAGCAAAATCAATACACGAACAATTAAAATAAATGGCCTAAAATAAGCTTGACAAGTAAATAAATTTAAAAGACGTCATGGAGGAAGCCCCTTTCTAATATATATACTAATAATAATAAAATAAAATAATAGATAATCAATAAATGGATAAATAATAGTTATGTTAAATAAATAAAATCCATAGGAGAAGTAAAAACAATATCTGACAATTTAATGAAAAATTATCATGGCAAAAAGTGGTCTTAAAGAAATTTGATTTGGGTGTTAAAAGAATTAATAACATTTTGGATTAACGAGTTAAAGGTCAAATTGTAAAAAGGAAAGAGTCATAGGCGTGACTCTTCTCTCACGCCTGTGACAAGTAGAAATAAAGCTTGAATGACATTTTAATTTAATGGGTGAGGACGAGGAAAAGTCACGGGCGTGAGTTTAATCTCTCACGTCCGTGAGAGAGAGAGAGACGTCACGATTGTGCTTGTGCACAATCACGACATATAGTGAACAGTAGCAAAAAATTGAGAGGAGTCACGATCTTGCTATGATGAAACCGCGACTTTTGAGAAATTCTGGGGTTATCACGATCGTGCTTCGTCGTGATTGCGACTTCCCAGTTGATTATCTACACTTCCAAACAACATAACTTTCAATCCAGAAGTCCAAAAATTACAAATTTTATATCGTTAGAAAGCTAAGAAAATAATCTACAACTTTTATGAAGACAGTTTTGTCTAATTAATCATGTATTGATATAGTTTAATCGTTTAAGTCAAGAATACCATTTCAAATATAAAAAAAATTTGCTACTGCCTATGCTAATGCCAATAATGTTATCTTATAAAGGCCATAACTTTTGCGTCCAAAGTCTAAAAATTTCAATTTTTATAGAAATAGAAAGCTAAAAGAATAATCTACATTTTTTATGAAGACCACTTAGCCTAATTCTACCTATATTAATGCAGTTTATTCTTGGCAGTTTCAGTTCACATTTGATCCTATTATCTGTTTTCCATTCATCTGTCCACATATATTTCTATTGCAAATTCCAAAAGATCCGAACCAACTTTCAATTCCATATATACAAAAATCATTTATTAACCAATTTACTTCAGATAAGTATATCCAAAGGTCTCCTAACATCTGACAATTTATTTTCAACACCAAGTCATCTTAACAGAAGAGAGAATTTGCACATATACATATATAAAAGAAACTTTGCAACATTACTGTCAATTTGCAACAAATAGAGTTGATGCTCATCTTCATACTTCATATCATAATGCCATATCAGTATCAAAATTACAAAATACATTCAAGAATATTTATGCTGATATGCTTCTAAGATCACCAAAAATGGTTCACACTAACTTAGTTACAAAAAGTCTGGAATTCTTGGAGATTGCCAAAACTTTGCAAGGCTCAATAATGATCTCCTGATTCTTTACCTAAGGAGTAGAAAATTTGTGTGGGGAGCTAGGAAGCCCAGTGGCTAATATGTTTATAGCCAGTGACAACGAACCACACACAATTCCAACGCGCGCGCACACACAAACACACACACAGATATATATATATATATATATATATATATATATATGTATGTATGTATGTATATAATTAATTTGGATTTCAACAGATCACAACATTCACATTATAAATTTGACAATTTTTCATAAACATAAAACACTTCATCTCACAAATCAGATTACAAAAAAAAAAAAAACAATTTATCATCAAACCATGAAACAACAATTCAAAATGTAATGCACAAACATAATGGCTCAAGAGTTCCATGGACGAAACGGAGAAACTGAAGTATACATTGTGAAACAAAACGAGTCCGATTTCTTAGAATCTCATGGCCTCAAGCGGGCAACCGAGAGAAGGCTATAAGTCATCATGCACGTGACTAAGGAAACAGTTTCTCTCTTTCCCACATAAATAGATCTAAATGTATATACATATTTAATATCTTAATCATAGTGCATGCTTAACTTTTCTGTTTTTCATTAACACAAAGCAATAAAATCTTTCAAGCATAACAAGTTAACAAATCACAACACATTTTTTCCACTTCCACAATGATTCAAAACAACCATATTTAACATATATACACTCAATTATTTCAGCTCATCATCACTAAAACCATAAACATATTACCCACCTATTTATTTGATACTTCCAAGATCAAGCTTGCTCTTCTCCTTATTCTTGACTTCGATATTCTTGATTCCCTAACTATCCATGAATAAACTTAAGTTTAATCTATTCTTAATTTTATCTAACTAGAAAAACTAGGATCTAGTTAAGGTTTACAAAAATCTAAAGAAAACATCAACCTCTTGTTCATCTTCTTTCTTGCTTCATCTTCATGATATAAGAAAAACCTAGTTTCTCTACTTCCCTCTTCAATCAAAACAAAGAACAATAAGGTTTACCTAAAAAGAAAGCTGAAAAATCTTCTTTCTATCCTTCCTCATTGCTCTTTTCTTCTTCTTTCTCCTTGCTTCGGTTTCTCCTTCTCTCCTTCTAGGTTCTTCCACGACTCTCACCTTCTTTTTTTCCCTTAACACACACGACTCTTCTTCTCTTTTGTCTTATTTGTTTAAAACAAAATTTTGAATTTCCCATCTTACCCTTCCTTATTACTTCTAATTCCTACTATCTCCCCATCTTCATTTACGTTTCATCCATGCTAACATACAAAATTAATAATAAACCATATTAACTCCCAAAAATTTTTTAATTCATAAATTCTAACTTACGTACATGCTTTCTAATTTAATAAAATAAATTCTAAGGAAAATTTGGGGTCCAACACTATTAAAATATATATCATATTGACTTTTGAACTAGTTTTGTAATATATAAAAGGTGGAATGTCACATTAACAAACATACAACAGCAATATATGATCCTCTAGTTTTTACTTACTTGTGATTAATATTTTGACCAAGAAAAGGATTTATCTTTTATTATACTCATATTATGTTATATTATTAAACTATAATTTTGTTACATGGAATCGAACAAGTAGGAGGTTATTAGATAAATTCATTAAGGGGCTCATATTTTATAGTTTAATTATCCATGTGTTCAAATCCTATTAGTCACTTGAAAAGAGATAAATTTCAAATAAAATAATAAATTGCAATGTTTATATTAGTGAATCATCAAATAAAAGAAAAACAATTAAAAGCATCATTTGAGTTTTAAGGGCTTCTTTCTCTCTCTCTCTCTCTCTCTCTATACCTATTAAAAATTTAGTCTTGTCTTATCATAAACATTGTACAAAAGAAGGAAACAAAGCCAGGAAAGAGACAAATAAAACCAAGTTTTATCAAAAGTTTATTTTGATTAGAATTTCAAGATAATTCATCTATTTTTATCAAGGTTTGAGGTATGTTATTTACTCTAATAAAATTATTAAAAATTTAAATCTAGAGAATTACAAATTTAAAAGTTTATGTGATAAAGCATTACCTATTCCAAACTTATATTTTGGTCCACCTTTTGCTTTTTGTGATTTAATATTTTTAATTTATTTTTTAAGCAAACTTGGTTGTTAACAACAATATCTTTAATAAATACAATTTTAAAAAAATTATTTTAAAAATTTTCTATTATTGTTAAGATATATTTAATATAAATTCAATCTCGGAAATATTCTTTATAAATATTTTTAACAAATAGTCAGAGCCTTACGATTATCAAATTGTTCTTACAACACTGTTATCTATCCCCAATCATACCCTTAAAATTGTTGATTCTTTGTTTTGTTATCAAGGGAGGCGTCTAGACATCATCGCATTGAGCGAGAAGACGATGTAAAGATGAATAATTCAACACGCACCATTCTTTATCTTCTTTTTCTTTTAGCGCTTTGATGACGGAGTGAGGAGAAGAAATCAGGAAATTTTCAAATACCAATGAGACTGCAACAGAAGTAATAATTGTCTTCAGAAATCAAGCATCTAATAATTGTGTTATATGCAAAGGAATTCTTTTGTTAGCCTCAGAGCTCCCACATGTACATATAGTGCACATTATGTACAAAGGAACCGAACCAGCGCTGGGCAACCAATCATACATATCATTGAATCAGATATGGAGTACTTACCCACTTCGCTTCTTTGCAGGACGTAGTGGAGCCACCCTGACAACAGTCACAAGACAGTGCAGGAAGGATTTAGGTCGTCGTATTCGTACCGGAATATTGGAACAAAAACGATTCTCTGGCACTGTGGACATGTGTGAGGCCCATATCCCAAAGTCTTCACGTCATTCTCCGCCATGTTACTTACACCGTCGGGCTTATTTTGAGTTGCTGGTTTCGGCGGTGGTCCGATGCTCGCAACCTTTACATGCTTCCCTGTTTTTCTTGTCCGGACAATAATGTCACAAGGGTCTGCTTCTGCTGTGACAGCTACATCTGCAACCACGTCAACTTTCTGAAGACAGACAAATCACGAGTTCGACCAAAATTTTGGATTGAAACTTTTGGTTATGTCAACGGAAAGTTTTTCCCGTTGAGCGCAAAGTTTTTAATGAGATATAATATAATAGAATGAAATGGAATAGTTTATAGTTGGATGAAACGTAAATAATTCTAATATTAGAAAATTATTTTTTAGAAGGGATGGAATGATTCATAATATAATATATTGAAATATTGTTTAGATGAAAGGTTTATAATATATTATATTATAAAGTTGTATATCATTTTATATTCTATCCTAAACTA
Organism: Erythroxylum suave; assembly: GCA_027563595.1. NCBI lineage: Eukaryota > Viridiplantae > Streptophyta > Magnoliopsida > Malpighiales > Erythroxylaceae > Erythroxylum > Erythroxylum suave. The sequence goes on along the minus strand of JAOSBN010000179.1, from coordinate 8,968,186 downwards.
CTAAATCAAAGATTTTTTATTTTACTATTCAGGATGAAATGGGATATAATATGAAACTCTCATCTTCCTTCTCATTTCCTTCTATCCATTTATAAACCCTTTTTATAAAAAATAGAATAATATTATATAATATTATATTTCATTCTATTAATAAACTCTCAACTAAATATACTTCTACTCGATTTAGTGTTTGTCTTAAGACTTTCATGTATACAACCAATTACCAATGGACAGGACTTTTACCTTCAATAGAAGATACTGCTTTCAAAACCGTCATTTTGAATTTCAGGCTTGAGATATCATCCTTCAAGATAGTTCTTTGTTCCATGGGAAACTTTTCAGTATAAAACTGAAATATTAATCTTTTTGTGCGATCTTTCACCTTCCATGAAGTCATCGAGCTATTATCTCATGTACTAGCTTGTCAGATGATTCGCTCTTAAACTTAATAGCATCAGTAATTTAATTAGTACTTGCGGAAACTTTGAGTATTTTACATATTTTTCGTTTCTTTTTTTTCTTTTTCCATCATTTTGACCTAATTAAGCTACTATTGCTGGTAACTATCCTGCACGATGATCATCACCTCGGTCACCATGTGATGACATTAGCAATAAAAACAAACCGACAACAAGCAAGAGATGTGCAAGTTGCGTGAAAATACCTGATAAAAAGAAAATAAATGAGGAGTAGATATTTAGAAAATAGAATCTGTGCATGAACGTATTGTAAATGACTGGCTTCAAATTCTTTGCTTTATAATGTTGACTCTCTTGTTTAAGTTTGTATAATGTATAAGGAGTTTCGTATTCGTTCTAACCACCATTGGACATGAAAAATTCAAGGTCGAAATTCTGCAAAATTGTTGTTTTGTCATGGTTACTTCTAACTAAAATTTACAGTTAATTCTTACAAAGTAATAGGGTGAGCAATTGTGATCTCCATAATTCTTAATTATGATATCCAAAATTCTTTTGAAAGCAAATAAATTAAGCGTCCAGTTAATAAATCACACACATAGAACACAAGAAATTTGTTAATGTAACTCGACACACACGACCTATGTCTACGAGCCCTCACCCAAATTAATCAACTTTCACTGTAATACAACAAACTTATAAAAGACTATTATGGAGCCAACATTACTCACTTCTTGAAACTATCTACTCGTACTCACCCTTGTGAGTGTATCTTACGCCCAATAGCATGACCAATTCAAGCTAACCTGAATAGAGGATTTTAAAAGAAAAAATGAAACAAAAAGAAGAATAGCTCAAGTGATTAAACCAAGAATAAGAGAAATAAAAATTCACTTGAGTCAAAAAAGGCTCTCCTGTATGTACAACAACATTAAAATATAATCACGGAAAGTCTTCAAAAAAAAGTTTGTTGTAAAACTTTGAAATATATATATGAAAAGACCTAAGCACAACATCCAAAAAATTGATAATCGTTATTCTGGCTCAGGATGAATGTTGGCAGCATGTTTAACACATGCAAGTCAGACGGGAAATATTGTTTCCAGTGGCGGACAGGTGAGCAATGTGTAAGAACCTACCCTTGGGAGGGGAGCAATAGCTAGAAACAGCTGCTAATACCTCGTAGGCTGAGGAGTAAAAGAAGGAATCCGCCCGAGGAAGGGCTCGTGTCTGATTAGCTAGTTGGTGAGGCAATAGCTTACCAAGGTGATGATTAGTAGCTAGTCTGAGAGGATGATTAGTCACACTAAGACTGAGACACGTCCCAAACTTCTACGGGAGGCAACAGTGGGATCAATTGCTTATAGATATCCCACGAGTTCTTCCTCCTTTAGAATTCTTTATTCTTTTAGGATTCCTTCATTCCACAAAAATCTTAACTTCTAGAATTGTACATATTCCAAGATAGAATCCTATACCAAATCAACTTTCTTATTACAAGATATCCTAAATAAATTATAATACAAATAATGCAAAAAATAAAATAGAGTATCTTAACAATATCCTCCTTTTTGGAGTCAAAAAATCACAGTCAATGTCAATGTCAAGTCAATATTCAACTGTCACCAACAAAACTATAAATACTAGCAAGTTTATATCTACCCCTTGGGACAATCAATGCCGAAAGAAGCTAGTGGCCATGGGGGGAAGCCAAACAAGTAGAGGACAGAGGCTACAATGGAAAAAAAATAAAATAGGGTAAAATACCCTTGTACCTTTTCTGTCAAATACCCTTGCCTCTTTTTTTGGTACATGAATAAGTTTCAAAGTTGTAAATAACAGAGTCCTAGCACCCTATAGAGAAGTTCAAACCTTATAGCATCAAGAGATTTCGTAAAAATATCAACCAATTGTTTCTCAATTGTTACATAAAAAAGAACTACAACTTTAGTCTTTACTAGCTCTCGAATGAAATGAAAAACGATCGTGCTTTTTTTAAAATTTCTAATCTGCACACATAAGTTTCTAAACACCTCAAAAGCATCTGATTTTTCTTTCAAGAAAGCTATCCATGTATATCTTAAGTAGTCATTATCATATGTCAAGAAATACCTTATCCAACCAAGATTAAATGTTGTGTTAGGCCTACCAAATTTATATGAATCAAATACAGTACTTGAAAAGTTGTAACATTTCTTACCTTTTTATATGATGCTCTCGTCAATTTTCCCATTTGGCAAGTGCTAGTAATAGCCTTGTCATATTTCTTCATCATAGGCAATCCTCTTACTACTTCATATTTGTTCAATTTATTGATGAGGTCATAGTTTGCATGACCAAGCTTTTGGGCCGTTAGAGTTATATCATCATACGTGGCTGAATTGCAGGAAGTGATAACCTGTAACATATAGTAATATCCACCAATCTTCGTTCGCTTACTGTATAATCTCCTTATTGGTTTAGAACCTTGCATTCATCACTGGTGATCTTGACTAATAACCCGTCATCATAAAACTGACTAATACTCAATAAGTTAGCTTTGAAAGCACTTTTTTTTTAATTAAGGTAATCATCCACGCAAAGAGTTCCTCTACCAATCACTACTGCTTTCTTTCCATCACCAAATGTAACGTGATCATCCATACATCTTTGATAATTCATCAAATAGCTTCTTTCACCTGTCATATTCCTTGACCACCAATTGTCAAAGTATCATTCATCGTGACAAGCAATGCGCATGGATTTAAGAGCCACAAGTACTTGCGGTTGGTTCTTTTTAACCAAATATGTTCTAAACGTTTTTGCTACTGAAAGTTATTCCATGAATGTTTGAATTTTCTGTCTTGAGCATTATGGAATAGCATTTGCCACAGCTTGTAGCAATTTAGCCTTTTGTGACCTTTTTCACCACAAAAGTGTCATGTAGGCACAAACTTTCTGCTTCTTTTTGAAATTTCTCCTTGCTTACTTGATCTAGCTTCTTTAACAAATCTAACTTCACCATTTAACTCATTAGACACCTGACAACATTCACCTTTGTCTCCAACATCTTGAAAATCCCCTTCGTTTTTGTCAATTTCCAACAACTCAGTTAGCCTCTCAGTACTACCATTTAAAATTCTTATTCCTCTCTCTATATTGATCAACTTTACCTTGGTTTCATCATGTTCATCTTTTGTTGAGAATAATTTTATCACTAGATTTTAAATAACATCTTTCATGGTAAAATTCTCTCTCTTTAACTTCTCATTTTGTTTTCACATCTTTAACTATTTGCTATACATTAGTTCATAAGCCTTACAAATATCTTCCTTTTTGAATTCTGAGTCAATAACATCACTATTGCTTGTTAAGTCAAGAGGATTTCACAATGTTTAATTTTGATGACATACAAATAATAATAATGTTAGAAATACATGCACATTTTGACAAGTGTGTTAAGTATGCAGATTAAGTACAAAGCATAGATGAAGTAGAAAACACAGACAAAGCGCAAAAAACAGGCGAAGCAGAAAACACAAAATAAGTACAAAACACAGACGAAATGGAAAACATAGACAAAGCGCAAAACACAAACGAAGCGCAAAACACAAACGAGGCGCAAAATATAGACTAAGTGCAAAATACAGACGAAGTGCAAGACATAGACAAAGCGTAAAACACAGACGAATTGGAAAACACAGACAAAGTGGAAAACACAGACTAAGTGGAAAACATAGGCGAAGTAGAAAACATAGACGAAGTGCAAAACACAGACGAAGTGCAAAACACAGACGAAGTGAAAACACAAACGATACAAAAAAGAAGTTACGCCAGTACATCGGACAGTTACTTAGTTGGAGTTAGTTACAGAATTCAACTAAATAACGATTTTAAAGATTCAAGAAGCAGTTATCAAGGATCAAGAAGCAGTTAGAGACTTAGGCTATAAATACTAGTCTTAGTCGAAGAT
>JAOSBN010000179.1:8929444-8963715 GCA_027563595.1 Erythroxylum suave | reverse complement strand
CGGTATGTTGTGAGTTATGGGTCTTCTATGCTTATGTGTGCTTGTGTGTTTCCGAATGTTGGGCCTCGGAGACGGGGCCCAACAACTAGCCCGTCACTTTTATCCTATGTTTTGCTTTTAGCTCTTTATATTATTTTGTCTTTTAATTTTATTTTCTTTTGCTTTAGGAACTTTTCTTATTAGTATTCATATTGTGGTTATTATTACTATTATTATTATCATATTGTAGTATGGTCCGAGTTACAATTATAAGGCATGCAGTTCAGGAAGTTTTCTAAATGTTAGAAGTATCACATGGTCATCGTTTCAAGCAGGTATGTGTTTATTCTTTTTCACGTTACTTCTTGATGTAGGGTAGGATAAGTTGCATCTCTTTAGCCTTTAAGTGAGAATACATTCATCAAGTACACATTCATCAAGTACGCTTTTACCTTTCGCTTATTTAATTTTTGTGATACTCCACTTACTAACCTTATGCCTCTACTAGCATAAAACAAGTCCAATAGATTTTTTTATATATAACTTGATACATCAACCTTTTCTTTTATTCTATTTTATCATATTTATTTATTTATTTTAATTTTATTTACCTACTTTTTTTAGCATATTAGTTTTAAATATCTACTCTTTTAATTTGCATCATTTTTTTCATTGTCACATTTGCATGTGAGTCTATCTGAAACAACCTCTCTACTTTGTGGGGGTAAGGTTGCGTACTATCAGATCTCCCCAGACCTCACTTTATTAAAGGATTTTGGACTAGGTGTGATGATGATGATATTGTTCGACCATTAAGGAATATTAATTGACTAACATTGCACATTTGTCAATTAATATTAACCAGTGCTACTATCATATTTACTATCATATTGATAATAATAAAGTATAAGTACTCCTAATGAGCTTATTATTTTTCATATAAATAATAAGCTCATTGGGAGTACTTATGATTTATTGTTATCAAAACATCAATTAGAATCTCTCTTAGTTTAACAATTGGTTTTACTATTGGAATGATAAAAAATATTAAAGTAATTATGAATCAAAATAATGGGAAGTTGATAAGTTATAAAGAAAGTATTAAAATGAGGAATAAATGATCATAAGCTCACTTATAAGAGATCCAATCATTAGGTGATTGGATACTCAAATTCAAATTATATTAAATGTGTTAACATAAGAAAATCTATATTTACCTTCTTCTTCTTTTTTGTTGGAAGAGTAATTTCATAGAAAGTGTGAAGCAATATGTTATTGTTGCGTCTATCCATTATAGAAGCTAAGTTTTGGGCTTGCTTTGAGGCTACCATTTATAATTTATAGTTGTAAAACTTACTTCGAGACTTGGAATTATTGGTAGTGTTGTTAAATCAATGAAAATTATTATGATAATGATGCAGCAATCTTCTTTCTAAAAAATGACTAGTGTTTAAAGGGTATTAAAGATATAGGAATAAAATGCTTTATTGCTAAAGAAGAAGTTTAGAAACAAAGAATGTCAATCAAACACAATAGCACCAATCATATATTTATGAATCCATTAACAAAAGGATTATCACTAAAGATAATTGATGAGCATGTCAAAAGAATGGGCATTACTACGTATCATAATATAAAATATTATTGCTTATTTATATTCTATATTTGGCACTCTGAACTCGTTTATGTATTGTTTTTGTTATTTAAGTATCATGTTATTTATTTTTAGTATATATAGATGAATGATTATATGAATCTTAAAAGGATTTACCTTTTTTTTACAAATATTATTGTTACATTATTAAAATATATCTCATTATAGATCATATCGACTTTTAAATTAGGTTTGTAATATATAAAAGGTAGTATGTCACATTACCAAACATACAATAGCCATATATGATCATGTAGTTTTTACTTAATTATGATTAATACCGAGAGAAGGATTTAGCTTTTATTGTATGCATATTATGTTATATTATAAACTATAACTTTGTTACATGGAATGGAACAAGTAGAAGGTTATTAGATAACTCCATTAAGTGGCTCACATTTTATAGTTTAATTATCCATATGTTTAAATCCTATTAGTCACTTGAAAAGAGATAACTTTTAAATAAAATAATAGTTTTTAATGTTTATATTGATGAATCATCAAATAAAAGAAAAACAATTGAAAGGCATCATTTGAGGTTTAAGGCCTTCTCTCTCTCTCTCTACCTATTAAAAATTTTGTTTTATCTTATACATTGTAAAAAAGAAGGAAACAAAGCCAAGAAAGAGACAAATAAAATCAAGTTTTATCAAGGTTTAAGGTACATTATTTACCCTAATAAAAATTAATAAAATTTAAAATCTAGAGAATTACAAATTTAAAAGTTTACATGATAAAGCATTTCCTATCCCAAACTTATATTTTGTTCCACCTTTTCCTTTTTGTGATTTATATTTGTATTTTATTTTTTAATTAAACTTAGTTGGTTGTTAACAACCATATCTTTAACAAATACAATTTTTAAAATAATTTTATTTTTAAAATTTTCTATTATTATTATTAAGATATATTTAATATGAATTCAATCTTGAAAATATTCTTTATAAAAAATTTTACAAAATAATTTAAATTTCAAAGTATTTTTAAAAATTTTGAAATATTTTACAAAAATAATTATGATGGTCATAACTTTTTATCAATGTATAATATTAAGCAACTCAAAAATATTTAGTTAATAAGTAATGAAATTATGTTATGATCAAAATGGAAATACAAAATCGAAATCATCTTTTTTCTATTTTCATAAATAAAAAGAAACTAAAAATAAAATAAGAAACAAAATCTTAAAGAACCTTTTTTTTTCACTTATATTTTTATTGTGCTTTTCATGAATTTATTTTTAAATGAAAATTTTTGGAGTTCTTAATGTCATTGTATCTATATATTTTTAAAAATATTAATAATAACTATACTATACAATAATTAGAGATTAAAAATTTTTGTTAGATATTTGGATAACTATTTTTATATTATGTGACTGTCATTAAATTAATTGTTAATAATAAAAAATATAAAAGAACTAATTACATTTTTATATAGCACTCAACACTTTATTCTTACAAATGATTAATTTTTAAGTTTATTTTTATATCCCAAAATGATTATTTATTCTATTTTCAATAATAAATTATAAATACTAGTAATTACAATAATTTATATTTTGAAATTCTTACTAGTTTAAAAATTAAACAAAATGCTCATTTTTTATTTTCCATGTAGTATCATTAATAAGTTTTACAATAATTTTACCATATTTTATTTAAAATGTTTAAATTAAATTATTTAATATTTAATATTTAAATTTAAAATATTATTATTTTGAAAATAATTTTTATTCTTGTAATAATTTTATTGTTAATAATTTCTAATTCAAAGGAAATTATGTATTGATATATTTCAAATTATAATGAAATATGTAGAGTTAAATAATTAAATAATAATATTCATAAATTTTTATTAGTCATTAATAATAAATAATATAATATATGTGTAATGAATAAAAATTAGGTTTAAAAAAAATAGAAAATCAAAAGCCCACATTTTTTTCTTAACTACGAAAGTTTAAAAAAATAGAAACAAAATGTACCACTATAAATCTATGCATTAATATGATTATTTTTATTCCAAATGTTTGGACTTTAATATATGTGAAGTTTTGAGGTTTACGAAGTTTTTGTAATTTTCTAAAAATGATATGATATTGGGAGGTTTAGAATTGGTTAATTATGAGCATAATGAAGAATAGACTAATTTTGGTTGAGGTTAGTGTTTATGCATTTTTTGCATTAGTTTTGGAGACTTACGAAGTGTATTGATTAACTAAAACTCCATTTGATCTAACGATGTAATAGTACTTCAAAAATTCTAGGCTGTTGGTTAAGACTAAGCTTTTAGAGGCAAAATCAACTTATTGAATCTAAACATTGGTTGATCAAATTGGAATTTCAGAGATATCAGTTGGTTGAACTAGTCATGGAATCATTTTTAAAAGGAAATTCTAAAGACTTAGTCAATGATTGATAAATAATGAACATACAAAAGATGAGAGAACATTGAGAGAAATGATGGGAGGTATAGAAGAAACAAATTCTAAGAGGGAAAAATATAATTTTAGCAGTTATATATCATCATTAATAGAAAATGACATAGTAATCGATCAATTTTTCATAGCAAAAAGAGTTTAAGGTATGATTCTTATAAGCAACAAGTTGTGTATAACAATTAGGGCTGTTAGAATTTGTGTTTTTATCTATTATTGAGTTCTTGAATGCAATTTTTAAGATTTATTGCATGTTACAGAAGTTGTTCATGATAAAGCAAACACACGTAAAAGGGGGTGAATTGTGTGTAAAAGAAATTGTAAAGTACTTTCAAATTGATAATATCCTTCTAAACAAAAAAAAATCTATAAATAGAAGGGTGCTATCAACTTTCAAAAAGATCCTGTTAACATTGAAAATGAAAGAATTTGTTAATTGTTTAAAAACGAAAGGAGTTTACTAGCGCTCAAAAGGAAAGGAGCCTGTTAATTGATAGAAGCTTGCTAGCGCTAAAAAAGAAATGAGACTATTAATCGATGGGAGCCTGTTACTACTCAAAATGAAAGGAACCTCTTGCGATATAAAACAGAAGGAGCCTATTGTAAAACTGAAGGAGCCTCTTGCAAGTTAAAAACACAAACACCATAATGCAAAATTTTAAAAGTTAAGAGAGAGAGAGAGTGTGGCATAGTCGATTTATATTGTTTCAGCTTATGTCCCCAATTATTCAACTTTAGTGTTTCACTATAAACTTCAAGCAGTAAATTTTCACAAGCCTCTCCTTTCAAGGTTCTTCAACCTTTTACACTCGTAGTGGTTAACAAACCTCTACAAACTCTCAACAAGTAATGTATAAAGGATTTAATAGTCTCTCCCAATAGAGTAATTTCACTTTTTAAGGCACAAAGAGTTTGATATAACTTTCAAGAATATTGATGATATTAAGGTATTTCACAAGTACATGTCTCTTAATTGCAAATGTTGTGGCTTCTTCTTTAAATAGACATTTTCTTCAACTGGTGATTTTTTAATCTTTGATATCATCTCTACTGAAATCTTTGATATTTAGATGTTAAGATAAATGTAAGGCTTCTGGAGATAATTGTTCGAATTAGTGAGATCCCTCCAGATGTCATGGAACCATTTCTAATTAGGTACATATAAGGTGATCTTCAAAATCATTAAACATAAACCTTGAGCTAACAATTCAATTATGGAGGAATACATATGCTTAATTGTTGTAAAATCTTATGATTGTTCACATATAATTATGGTAAATGTGTTATGTTTAAGGCTTCCTAGAGGTAGTATCTGTAAATTTTAAATTGTATGTAGGTTTCACATTATATTAGTGTTAATGTCTTATAATTTTTATGTTATTATGATTGACGATTGCAGTATTTATTATGTTTCAGAAGATATGTGGTAGAGTGCAATGATTGGTTGAGGTATATTAATTCGTACTAGATTAAGACATATTATGATTCCTTATTTGAGACGAATAAATTAGAACTAGAATGATGTGAGTACCCTTTTGTTGACCAATATTTATAATTCTGGATAATATTTAATAATTGCAAATTCATTGGTCGAGACAAAGTATTCAACATTTCTTTTAATTAACTACAAGGAATTGGATGGATATTGTGACACCATTATGTGTAGTTATTGCTATGATATTTTTATGATAGTGATGCTTAGTACTTTGTGACCATAAGATCATAGGTTCAAATCATAGAAGCTATTTTTTCATACAAATAAAAATGGAAGGCTCCGTATATTATGACTCTCCCCGAATCTTCGCAAAGTGGAAAGCCTTATGCACTGAATACGTTGACTTTTTGAGATTTAGCACTTACAAACATTAGATAAAACATATTAAGAAGTAGGTAAAAAGATTTTATAGTGCCATATAAATATGAATTATGAATTTTTTATTTTTTATTTTATATTTCATATTATGTTAATGTAAGATTTTTACCACTAGTTTATTTAAGTTTGTATTTTGTTGATATATGCTTCTTTGTGATAATTTTAAGGGTTTAAAGAAGAGCACAAGGATTTAGAGTGGATGTAACACTTAAATTGAATTAGGTGGATCTTATAGAGTTACAGAATTATTTTCTAATGTGATTATCTATATTTGTAGGTTAATTTTAGTGTTTAATAATTGAAGTTATTTTTTTGAGATTGTTTAATATTTTACATCATAATTAATATTTATGAAATATATTTCTCTTAATTATGCTATTGGAATTTTGTGAGTTGAGTATAATATTCTTAACTCGATGATAAGACATATATAACTGGATGTTACTATCAAATTTTGATCATTAATAAGCTTAATATTTTTGGTTTAAAATCGAAAAAATTGGAATGTAAAATCAAACAAATATGTTTTTATTTGATTTATTTTTTAAAATTCATAATAACAAAATGAACGAGGCTTAATGATTTTATTTTTTAAAATTCATAACAACAAAATGAACGAGGCTTAAATAAACCTTTCACAAAAACGCTTTTTTTACTAAATTATAATTGGAAACTAAATGAAAAACCGAAGGGGGTAGTAGTTTCGTAAACTTTCTGACTTTATCATGGTCATCTCTGGCACAAACAAAAACAAAACCAATCAAAAGAGAAACAATAAATGACACCAGAAATTTGGTAACTCAGTTCGGCACTCCTTGCCTATATCTATGGGGCTCTCACTCAGATTAATTCTTTCACCAAAGTACAATAGATTTATCCAAGGCTTTACTAAGCCGACACCACTCAACCTTTAACACTATCTCTCAACCTCACTTCTCGTGAAAGATTTTCACACCCAATAAGACAACCGACTCGTGTTAACCTCGTCAGAGGATTTTTCTAAACAATCTTATAACTAAACAACACTAAATAAATTATTCAAATGATTAAACAAATTTTAACATAAATAAAACTCTTGAGAAAGAGACAAGAATAACTTCCCAAATTTTTCTGCATTCCACTACAACAAGGATGATTCATGCAAGAGCCAAAACTCAATTACAGTTGTACCAAAAAATAATCAAAAAAACTCCAAAAGCCTTTTTCTTGAAGAACCACCCACGTATGTGTAAAGCAAATCAGCCATGTGTTATATATCACAAGCACCAAAGAGTTGATAGGGCGATGGAGTCACTAGGTCATTTGATACATCAAATAAATCAACGATTCTTCAGACAAGCTCCTTGCTTTATCAAGATTCTCATCAACCCCCAAATAGAGATATACACAGTACCAACAATAATGAACCACGCTTTAAATACATGAAACCACCTCATTTAACCTTTTTGCCGAGATGGAGCCATACGCACCTCACAAATCAGTCACACTACTCAAGAGAAAACATTAGCCGTAGATTCACAACACTAAGCCACCTCCGTGTATATTTTAGAGAACCACTTAATTCACCAACATAAACATAGGGATGTCCCACTTTTTTTTACTTTTACGTATATCAACTTAAATCACAATAAAACTTCCAACAATACGCTTCAGCCACTTCACATAATTAACCAAATCTCTAGTCAAGATAGAGTTCTATCACATCTAAAATATTATCCAACTAGTGTTTGAATCCAAGATGATAAAAAATATGTCAATTTAAAAATATGCCAAAATAAAAATAAAATAGATATATTTAACATATATCTAACAATCTCCCTTTTTTTGGCATATTTGTCACAAAAATGAAGCTCTCCTAAATCATGTAATTGGCTTATAGAAATCGAATCCACAATCTAAGAACTCCCCCTTAATCAAACGTCAAGTTCCAGTGAGCATCCATTAAATTCTTAAACATCCAAAGAACAATAATACCACAATTATTCAATCATCCAAATTTGTCCCCCTTTGGACAAAAGATGTTAAAAAGTAAGACAAATAGTCACACATGTACCTCTAAATCTCACCCTGAGTGGAACAGTCACCATAAACAATCTAATAACTCCCCTTTGGGACAACAGTGTCAAAACGAAGAATGCCTCCAACACAATCAATCCCAACGAATAAAGAAACATAAAAATCAATAGTAGTTGTAGCAGAAGAATCATACGCATGCCAAGATGACAATTTATCACCATTCAAAACACCGAAACATATGCCCGAAAGAGAGAGAGAAATACTCGAGAGAAAAACCCATACTGATGAGAGAGCTGAAGTGTCTTCAGTGGAGCCAAATAAAAATCACAATGCAAACTACTAAAAAGATGGGACGACAATGGCAACATAAAAACTAAAGAAGAGCTAAAGAAAACAATTTTTTTTACTTTTCTTTTCCTTTTTTTGCTTTTTATAAATAACAACAAACTATACTTCAAAAATGCAAAGCACACAGTCCCAGTGCTCCTTGAAGAAATTCAAACTTGGGATTAATTCTCATTGCATTATCTCAGTCACCAACTATCTGATTGATTTTTTCATTCGAAGTAACTGACTTATCTTCAATTTGAACAGTTGCTTCAAAAGTAGTAACTAACTATGAATCTGAACAATTTCTTGTTTTTCCTTCACTACATCTTTGTGCTTGTTCTTGACCCTTTATAACCCAAGTACATTTCGGCGCTAAAGGCTAATTTTGAAATTTATGTGACGAACATAGAATTTTTCAGTTTTGGATTCTTTGAAACAACATCTACAGTAACTGGTATCATCTTGGCCTTATATGCCCAATAATTCCAAAAAAATGACATGTGGGTACAAATATTTGATTCTTTCTCGATGTTTCTTCTTCTCAGATAGATCTGGACATATCATTTTTCTCCTCATTCACTTTAGAACATTTACCTTTGTAACCAATGCCTTGAAGATCCCCTTTAACTTTACCAATTTTGATCATCATTTCTAACTTTTCTGTGCCCCCATTCAGCATTCTTAAACCCTTTTCAATAATTACTAATTTCATTCTACCTTCACCAAGCTCATCTAATGCCAATTTCAATTTCTCTTCTAACCCTTGGATAATATTTTTCATGGAGATTTTCTTCCATCAATCTTTCATTCCTTCTACACATATTCTTCTATTTTTCATGCATAGCTTTGTAAGCCTCATAAATATTCTCCTTTCTATCATCTAGGACGCTTTCATCACTGTGATAATCTGATATTGGGTCTTGAGTTGAGTTGTTTCCGTTTTTCTAGAAATTTTTCTTTTTTTCTCCCTTTTACGTCTTCAGTTACTTCCTTCCTAGTTACTGTTAAGCAAGTAACTGGACTTTTGCTTTATAAAGCAACTACCCCAACGCTATTAATGATTTCTTCTTCACTACCATATTCACTCTTAGATTTGTTCTCACTCCAAGTGCTCGTATAGAATTTCTCTTTTTCTCTTTTTCAAGATGTTAGCACACTCCGCTTGAACATTTTCGAAGCCTTGACACTCATGACAATGAATTCTCTTTACCTTTCATTCTTCCTTTTGAGTTTTGGCTTGTTGTTTGAAATTGTTCTTCAATGAGCTCTCTTCGTTTTGCCTAAACTCGGGTCTGTCCATTTTCACTCTCTTTAACGACCTACTGAACTCTCGTGTTAGCAACTTCATATCCTCATTCTCGTCGGATTCATCTTCTATATTATTCATACCTTCTCCAATTTCAACCCATAGTGCCAATCCTTTGCTCCTTTCTTGTTTACTCCTTAACAAATTCATGTCAAAATTACTCATGTTCGTGAAACCAGGATCTCCACCAACTTGCTAACAAGTTCTAAAACGGTGACCCACTTTGATACCAATTGAAAAACTGAAGAGGGTAGTAGTTTCGCAAACTTTTCGATTTTATCGTGGCCGTCTCTGGCATAAACAAAAACAAAATCAATCAAAAGCGAAATAATAAATGACACCAGAAATTTGGTAACGCAGTTCGGCACTCCTTGCCTACATCTACAGGGCCCTCACCCGGATTAATTATTTCACCGAAGTATAATAGATTTACCCAAGGCTTTATTGAGCTGACACCACTTAACCCTTGACACTATCTCTCAACCTCACTTCCCATGAAAGATTTTCATACACAATAAAACAACCGACTCATGTTAACCTCGTCAGAGGATTTTTCTAAACAATCTTATAACTAAAAAATACTAAATAAATTATTCAAATGATTAAACAGAATTTAACATAAATAAAACTCTTGAGAAAGAGACAAGAATAACTTCCCAAATTTTTCTACACTCCACTATAGCAAGGTTGATTCACGCAAGAGATGAAACTCAATTATAGCTGTACCAAAAAATAATCAACAAAACTCCAGCAACCTTTTTCTTGAAGAATCACCCATGTATGTGTAAAGAAAATCAGCCATGTGTTACATATCACAAGCACCGAAGAGTTGATGGGATGATGGAGTCACTAGGCCACTTGATACATCAAGTAAATCAATAAGTCTTCAGGCATGCTACATACTTTATCAAGATTCTCATCAACCCCCAAATAGAGATATACACAGGACCAACAACAATGAACCATGCTCTAAATACTTGAAACCACCTGACTTAGAAATTTTTGTCGAGATGGAGCCATGCGCACCTCATAAATCAGTCACACTACTCAAGAGAAAACATCAGCTGTAGGTTCATAACACAAAGCCACCTCTGTGTATATTTTAGAGAACCACTTAATTCACCAACATAAGCATAAGGATGTTCCACTGTTTTTTACTTTTACGTATATCAACTTAAATCATAATAAAGTTTCCAACAATACCCTTCATCCACTTCACATAATTAACCAAATCTCTAGTCATGATAGAGTTCTATCACATCTAAAATATTATCCAAGTAGTGTTTGAATCTAAGATGATAAAAAAATATGTCAATTTAAAAATATGCCAAAATAAAAATAAAATAGATATATTTAACATATATCTAACAATCTCCCTCTTTTTGACATATTTATCACAAAAACGAAGCTCCACCTAAATCACGTAATTGGCTTATAGAAATAGAATCCACAATCTAAGAACTCCCCCTTAATCAAACGTCAAGTTCCAAAGAGCATCCATCAAGTTCTTGAACATCCAAAGAACAACAATACCACAATTATTCAATCATCCAAATTTCTCCCCTTTAGGATAAAAGATGCCAAAAGTAAGACAAATACTCACACATGTACCTTGAAATCTCACGCTAAGTGAAATAGTCACCATAAGCAATGTAATAACTCGCCTTTGGGACAACAATGTCAAAACGAAGAATGCCTTCAATATAATCAATCTCAACGAATAAAGAAACATAAAATCAATAGTAGTTGTAGCAAAAGAATTATACGCATGCTAAGATGACAATTTGCTACCATTCAAAACACCGAAAGATATGCCCGAAAGAGAGAGAAATACCTGAGAGAAAGACCCATATTGATCAGAGAGCTGAAGCATCTTTGGTGGAGCCAAATAAAAGTCACAACACAAACTACTAAAAAGATGGGAAGACAATGGCAACATAAAAATTTAAGAAGAATTAAAAAATACGATTTTTTTACTTTACTTTTCCTTTTTTTATAAAAAACAACAAACTGTACTTCAAAAATGCAAAGCACACAGGCCTGCTGCTCCTCAAAGAAATTCAAACTCGGGATTATTTCTCATTACATTATCTCAGTCACCAACTATCTGATTGATTTCTTCATCTGAAGTAACTGACTTATCTTCAGCTTGAACAGTTGCTTTAAAAGTAGTAACTAAATGTGAATTTGAACAATTTGTTGTTTTTCCTTCACTTTTTCTTTGTAATTGTTCTTGAACCTTTATAACCCAGATAGACTTCGGTACTAAAGGCTTATTCTGAAATTTATGTTACGGACGTAGAATTCTTCGGCTTTAGTTTCTTTGAATCAACATCTGCAGTAACTGGTAACATCTTAGCCTTATATTCCCAATAATTCTGCAAAAATGACACGTGGGTACAAATCATTGATTCTTTCTCGATGTTTCTTTTTCTCGGATAGATTTGGACATATCATTTTTCTCCTTGTTTACTTTAGAACACTCACCTTTGAAACAAATGCCTTGAAGATCCCCTTTAACCTTACTGATTTCGATAAACTTTTCTAACTTTTCTGTGCCTCCATTCAGCTTTCTCAAACCCTTTTCGGTACTTACTAATTTCATTCTAGCTTCACCAAGCTCATCTAATGCCAGTTTCGATTTCTCTTCTAACCCTTGGATAGTATTCTTCATGGAGAGATTTTCTTCCTTTAATCTTTCATTCTTTCTACACGTATTCTTCCATTTTTCATGCATAGCCTTGTAAGCCTCGTAAATATTCTCCTTTCTATCATCTAGGACACTTTCATCATTGCGACAATTTGATATTGGGTCTTAAGTTGAGATGTTTACATTTTTCTAGAAATTTTTCATTTTTCCCCCTTTTACGTCTTCAATTACTTATTTCTCAATTACTATTAAGCAAGTAATTGGACTTTTGCTTTGTAAAGAAACTACTACAGCACTATTAATGATTTCTTCTTCACTACCATATTCTCTAGGATTTGTTCTCACTCTAAGTGGTCATATAGGATTTCCATTTTCTCTTTTTCAAGATGTTAGCTCACTCCGCTTGAACATGTCTGAAGCCTTGACACGCATGACATTGAATTCTCTTTACCATTCTTTCTTCCTTTTAAGTTTTGACTTGTTGTTTGAAATTGTCATTAAATGAGATCCCGCCGTTTTGCCTAAACTCGGGTCTGTCCTTTTTCACTCTCTTCAACCACTTACTGAACTCTCGTGTTAGCAACTCCTTATCCTCATTCTCGTCGGATTCATCTTCTAAACCATTCATACCTTTTCCAGTTTCAGCTCGTGGTGCCAATCCTTTGCTCCTTTCTTGTTTACTCCTTAACAAATTCATCTCAAAATTAGTCTTGTTCGTGAAACTAGGATCTGCACCAACTTGATAACAAGTTCTAAAATAGTAACCCACTTTGATACCAATTGAAAACATAAGGAGGTAGTAGTTTCGCCAACTTTACGATTTTATCGTGGTCGTCTCTGGCACAAACAAAAACAAATCCAATCAAAAGTGAAATAATAAATTACACCAGAAATTTGGTAATGCAGTTTGACACTCCTTGCCTAAATCTGCGAGGCCTCACCCAAATTAATTCTTTCACCGAAGTACAATAGATTTACCCAAGGCTTTACTCAGCCGACACTACTCAACGCTAGACAATATCTCTCAACCTCACTTCCCGTGAAAGGTTTTCATTACCAATAACATAACCGACTCGTGTTAACCTCATCAGAGGATTTTTCTAAACAATCTTATAACTAAAGAACACCAAATATATTATTCAAATGATTAAACATAATTTAACATAAATAAAACTCTTGAGAAAGAGACAAGAATAACTTCCCAAATTTTTCCTCACTCCACTACAGCAAGGTTGATTCATGTTAGAGCTGAAACTCAATTACAGCTGTACCAAAAGATAATCAACAAAACTCCAGCAACCTTTTTCTTGAAGAACCACCCATGTAAGTGTAAAACAAATCAGCCATGTGTTATATCACAAGCACCAAAGAGTTGATAGGACGATGGAGTCACTAGGCCACTTGATACATCAAATAAATCAACGAGTCTTCAAACAAGCTCCTTGCTTTATCAAGATTCTCATCAACCCCAAATAGCGATATACACAGTACCAACAATATTGAACCTTACTTTAAATACATGAAACCACCTCATTTACCCTTTTTGCCGAGATGGAGCCATGCGCACCTCACAAATCAGTCACACTACTCAAGAGAAAACATTAGTCATAGGTTCACAACACTAGGGCTCCTCTGTGTATATTTTAGAGAACCACTTAATTCACCAACATAAACATAGGAATGTCCCACTTTTTTCACTTTTACATATATCAACTTAAATCACAATAAAACTTCCAACAATACCCTTCAGCCACGTCACATAATTAACCAAATCTCTAGTCAAAATAGTGTTCTATCTTATCTAAAATATTATCCAACTAGTGATTGAATCCAAGATGATAAAAAAATTCAATTTAAAAATATGCCAAAATAAAAATAAAATAGATATATTTAACATATATCTAACAATCTCCCCATTTTTGGCATATTTGTCACAAAAACGAAACCCCCCCCCCTAAATCACGTAATTAGCTTATAGAAATTGACTCCACAATCTAAGAACTCCCCCGTAATCAAACGTCAAGTTTTAGAGAGCATCCATCAAGTTCTTAAACATCCAAGGAAACAATAACACCACAATTATTCAATCATCCAAATTTCTCCCCCTTGGGATAAAAGATGCCAAAAAGTAAGACAAATAGTCATACATGTACCTTGAAATCTCCCCTTGAGTGGAACAGTGACCATAAATAATCTAATATATCCCCTTTGGGACAACAGTGTCAAAACGAAGAATGCCTTCAACACAATCAATCTCAATGAATAAAGAAACATAAAATCAATAGTAGTTATAGTGGAAGAATCATACTTATGCCAAGATGACAATTTACCACCATTCAAAACACAAAAATATATGCCCGAAAGAGAGAGGAATACCTGAGAGAAAGACCAATAGTGATGAGAGAACTAAAGTGTCTTTGGTGGAGCCAAATAAAAGTCACAATGTAAACTACTAAAAAGATGGGATGACAATGGCAAGGTAAAAACTAAAGAAGAACAAAAGAAATCAATTTTTTTACCTTTCTTTTACTTTTTTGATTTTTTTATAAATAACAACAAACTATACTTCAAAAATGCAAAGCACACAGTCCTGTTGCTCCTTGAAGAAATTCAAACTTGGGATTATTTCTCATTGCATTATCTCGGTCACCAACTGTCTGATTGATTTCTTCATCTGAAGTAACCGACTTGTCTTCAGTTTGAACAGTTGCTTCAAAAGTAGTAACTAACTATGAATCTGAACAATTTCTTGTTTTTCCTTCAATACATGTTTGTGCTTATTCTTGACCTTTTATAACCAAAGTAAATTTCAGCACTAAAGGCTGATTCTGAAATTTATGTGACAAACGTAGAATTCTTCGGCTTTGGCTTCTTTGAAACAACACCTACAGTTACTGATAACATCTTGGCCTTATATGCCCAATAATTCCGCAAAAATGACACATGGATACAAATCTTTGATTCTTTCTCAATATTTCTTCTTCTCGAGAAAATTTGGACATATCATTTTTCTCCTCATTCACTTTAGAACACTCACCTTTGTAACCAATGCCTTGAAGATCCCCTTTAACCTTACCAATTTCGATCAACGTTTCTAACTTTTCTGTGCCTCCATTCAGCATTCTCAAACCCTTTCAGTACGTACTAATTTCATTCTAGCTTCACCAAGCTCAGCTAATGCCAATTTCAATTTCTCTTCTAACCCTTAGATAGGATTCTCCATGGAGACATTTTCTTCCTTCAATCTTTCATTCTTTCTACAAGTATTCATCCATTTTTCAAGCATAGCTTTGTAAGCTTCGTAAATATTCTCCTTTCTATCATCTACGACACTTTCATCACTATGATAATCTGATATTGGGTCTTTGCCTGAGTTGTTTGTGTTTTTCTGGAAATTTTTTCGTTTTTCCCCCTTTTACGTCTTCAATTACTTCCTTCTCAGTTTCTGTTAAGCAAGTAATTGGAAGTTTGCTTTGTAAAGCAACTACCGCAACGCTATTAATGATTTCTTCTTCACTACTATATTCACTCTCGGATTTGTTCTCACTCTAAGTGTTTGTATAGGATTTCCCTTTTCTCTTTTTCAAGATGTTAGCAAACTCTGATTGAACATGTCTGAAGCCTTGATACTCATTACATTGAATTCTCTTTATCTTTCTTTCTTGCTTTTGAGTTTTGGCTTGTTGTTTGAAATTGTTCTTCAATGAGGTCCCACCGTTTTGCCTAAACTCGAGTATGTCCTTTTTCACTCTCTTCAATCACTTACTGAACTCTCATGTTAGCAACTCCATATCCTCATTCTCGTCAGATTTATCTTCTATATCATTCATACCTTTTCCAGTTTCAGCCCGTAGTGTCAATCCTTTGATCCTTTCTGGTTTACTCCTTAACAAATTCATCTCAAAATTAGTCATGTTCGCGAAACTAGGATATGCACCCATTTGCTAACAAGTTCTAAAACGATGACCCACTTTGATACCAATTGAAAAACCAAAGGGGATAGTAGTTTCAAAAACTTTCCAATTTTATCATAGTCGTCTCTGGCATAAACAAAAACAAAACCAATCAAAAGCGAAATAATAAATGACACCAAAAATTTGGTAATGCAGTTCAGCACTCCTTGCCTACATCTACGGGGCCCTCACCCAGATTAATTATTTCACCCACTATAACAAAATATGGAATTTAACGACATAAAAGGTGGAGTTTTTAGACCCTTTTTTGCGTTTTAAAAATAATTTTAGATGCTTTATAAAGCGAAAAAAACAAGTGTTGCAAAAACTATTTTTGACAGTTTTCTTAGACACATAGATGCGTTGAAAAAAACATAATTTTTTATGCATCTAAGCGTCGAAAAAATATAGCTTTTTTACGCATTTAAGCATCGAAAATCTATTTACAAATTGATGCATCAAAAACATGCATTTTCAACAATAGTTTTAGACACATAAATGTTATTTTAGACACTTTGTGTAAGCTTTTAGACACTTTTTTCTGTCGATATTTTTCACTTTTAGACATTTTTTATGTCGAAAAATTCCACCATTTTTTAATTGAAAAATAAATTTACAATTTGCTTTTTGCATCTTTTTTTAAGATCACTCACATTATTATAATAAATTTATTACTATAATAATAAATTATAATAAATTAATCACATATTTATTATTATAATAAATTTTACAAATTAATATAAAATTTGTATATGCATATTATTATAATAAATTAACACTTTTGTTAATCACTTATCGTAACTGTCACTTTGAATTGAAGTATCAATACATTTATTCCATTATTACATTACTTAGAAGGTCTTCCTCTGCAGAAGCTACTGCTGCTTCTTGAGAAGCCAAGAGAACTTCGAAAGGAACATTATTCCACATTGGGTTATAACGCTCTTTGCTTGCTTGCATGTTATTAGTATAAGTTCTCATTTTTGTTTCAATAACTACTTCCCAGTTGCAATTGGAAGGAGCCAAACGTGCATCCACCAAATTGCCATACGTTTGAGTAAAAACAGGAGAAATCCCCACTAGTCCAATCCAATTTCCTTGGTTTATCTGATTTCCCAGCTCATCTGCGACTCCTTTTAATCTTGTTAACCAAAATCCATTATGTGACTTTAGAAACTAGTTAAAAATCAAAACTTTTAGTCTGCTCCACCTCCCTAACTACTTTCAAGTAGAACCTTCCTTAAATGTTGACCGAGGTCCTGTCAACGGCAGAGCTCGAGTTGAAGTTCAACGTCCTGGGAAAAACCTCTTTTTCTGACACCGCATTTCCAAGAATTGTCCCGCACAAAAACACTAACCGAATTGAAAAGAGACATTAAGAAAAAGTTGAATGGATTACCAAAAAGAAAAACAGAAAGAGAACCTACTTTGCATGAATTAACTTTTAAGACATTGTTCACTTTGAATTACTACGAAACATTATCTTTATCTCCAAATCTCATAAGCAAAAACAGGTATGGATAACCAATCTTACAGATTCTCAACAATTACCTTAACTGTCTCTAATGGTAAGAGAGATTATCTTCAGTGGATTCCATCAACAAGAACGTCACTTGATTCGGTTATGTTATACTGCTAGTTAGATCAAGCAAAATCAAATTGTAACTGATGTAGAAAAGTGCAAAAAGATTATGGTACCAACAAATTTACCTGCAGATTGAGTCAATGCTGGAGAAAAATTAGGTAAAAGAAGCCAAACACGAAGACAGGAGCTTTCAACTGAAAAACAAAGTAAAGAATTCAAGGGACCTATAAACTGACTAACCCCCAAAACAATCGGAGCTTAGCAAACTTGAATTAGTCATTGGAATGGTTTAAGAATTATTTAAATAGACCAATAAATGCAACATGTTAAACAGTTTTGGTCTTTATTCACTGTCAATATCCTGTCAACTTCCTAAAAACTTTGCTACGTTCACTAAAGAAATTTAGGTTACACAGTGAAACCCGAGAAACAACAATCAGCAATCAGCAATCAGCAATCATATCTAGAATTAACTGCAGTTCAACAACAAACATCAATAAAAAGAAAGAGTGCCTTACTAGTTTAACGGTCGCCTTACCATTCAATAATAAAGAAGTTTCTGAACGTTTCAAAAACCTAGGAGAATACAACCATGTTAGTGAATTTCAAGCATGAATAAGACTTAACTATTAAAAGTTTAACAAATAATCCAAAAGAAGAACTAGAAAATAAGGGTGTATGTATGGACCTCAGAGCCCTGACTTTCTTTTTTTCTTTTTCCATCCTTCACTTTTAGTATCTGGAGCAAACCTTTCAAATCTCGCTTTCTTCTTTGCGTCCTCATCAGTTGGCACAAACTGCATAAGAAGCCCAACCCTAGAAATATAGTACTGAATATTAGTGGTACTCACCACTCCTATAAGATTTGGTCACTTGATAAGACCATAAACATGATTCAAGTCCGATCGCAACTTGATTAAAAAAAAGATATAGAAAGGACTGTTTAACAGCAAATAGAAAAAGCATGTTAAACTAATCAGAATAGACAGACAGAACAGCGAGACACAACGGTGATGATCTTGATCTTCCGGTGGGGTATGGGCTTGCAAGAAGCCTGATTGTTGGTGATGAGAGAGGAAGAGGTGGAGCTTGTCAAACTGTTCTTGCTAAAATTGCTCTTACTTAGCTCGTGATCAAAACCAAGCATGAGCACATATACACAAAAGGAAATCTATGAAATAAGTTTAAACATAAAACAATTTACTTAAGAGGAGAAGAAGCAAAAGAGGAGGAGTTAGAGAGGAGGCGAAGAACAGAAGCGACGGTGACTCCATTGGCTAACAGAAACCTCTTCATTTTCTTCTTCGCAGTTCAACTTCAAACTGTCGCCCTTATTCAAATATTTGAATTCCATTTTTTTCTTTTTCAATAACTTCTGACTTGTTATTTATATTTTCTTCCATAAATCTTTCTCTTGAAAATTTCATGGTTTTATAATTCTATTTGAATAATTTGATACTATAAATGTCTAAAAATTTTACCAATTTTTAGACATTTATTTTAGACAACAAAATTTTTCTAAAATTTATTGCTTTAAGTAATAAATTTTAGAGAAATTTTGTTGCCTAAAATAAATTTCTAAAAATTCTTAAAGTAATTAATTTTATAAAATACTTAAAGCAATAAATTTTAGACAAATTTTGTTGTCTAAAACAAATGTCTAAAAATTCTACCAATTTAGTTTAATAGTGAAAATTATTTAGTATATTTTTTAGATAAATTTTGTTGTCTTAAATAAATGTATAAAAATTCTATCAATTTTTAGATTATTTAAGACACTTATTAAATGTGCCTAGGCCTAAGTATCTAAAAACTCCTTATTTTGGTGTAGTGACCGAAGTACAATAGATTTATCCAAGGCTTTACTGAGCTGACATCACTCAACCCTTGACACTATCTCTCAACCTTACTTCTCGTAAAAGATTTTCACACCAAATAACACAACCGACTCATGTTAACCACGTCAGAGGATTTTTCTAAACAATCTTATAACTAAGGAACACTAAATAAATTATTCAAATGATTAAACATAATTTAACATTAAAAAAAATCTTGAGAAAGAGACAAAAATAACTTCTCAAATTTTTCTACACTCCATTACAGCAAGGTTGATTCATGCAAGAGCCAAAACTCAATTACAGTTGTACCAAAAAATAATTAACAAAACTCCAACAGCCTTTTTCTTGAAGAACCACCCACGTATGTGTAAAGCAAATCAGCCATGTGTTATATATCACAAGCACCAAAGAGTTGATGGGACGATGGAGTCACTAGACCACTTGATACATCAAGTAAATCAATGAGTCTTCAGACATCCTCCTTGCTTTATCCAGATTCTCGTCAACCCCCAAATAGAAATATACACAGTACCAACAATAATAAACCATGCTCTAAATACATGAAACCACCTAATTTACCCTTTTTGCCGAGATGGAGCCATGCGCACCTCACAAATCAATCACACTACTTAAGAGAAAACATCAGCTGTAGATTCACATCACTAGGCCACCTCTGTGTATATTTTAGAGAACCACTTAATTCACCAACATAAACATACGACTGTCCTACTTTTTTTTTCTTTTACGTATATCAACTTAAATTACAATAAAACTTCCAACGATACACTTCAGCCAAATCACATAATTAACCAAATCTCTAGTCAAGATAGAGTTCTATCACATCTAAAATATTATCCAACTAGTGTTTGAATCCAAGATGATAAATAATATTTCAATTTAAAAATAAGCCAAAACAAAAATAAAATAAATATATTTAACATATATCTAACACTAAACATAAAAATGAAAACAGGGTTCTTTAATACATTGTAAATCACTGTTTATTATTTAATAATATAATCTAACATGCTAAAGTTGGTTTGATACTCTTGATGGTTAGATTTAATAATATTCAATAAGAAATTTGTTTAAGAAATCACTAATTTTTACTATTATATTAATTCGTATCTACAGGAAGCCAAAGAGTTACCTCCCCTAAATTCTATATTTATTTTTTTTAACTTTGGGCTTTCGATTAAAATTTAAAAGAGAATTTGTCCAAAAACATTGAAACGAATACGTTATTAACAAAGATAACGAAAGGCTTACTTTCTTTATGGATTTTTTTTTGTAAAGATAAAATGTAATTAATAAAGAATGGGACAAAAGTTAGTCATCTGCCATGGTTACAAAACAAGTCGTTGCACGAACGATGTCGCCTAAGTTGCAAGTGAACAAAACAACTGCGTTAAGACATTAACAAAATACAATGACTCTATCAGTTAAGGTAAATTCGTTTGGTCGTTTCATGGTTTTCTCCAGACCCTTCCAAATTAGGGTTGCCGCATATCTTCTCGTCTTCCAGTAGGAGGTAATCGATTGTCTTTAGCCCTGCTGGTTTCCTTTAAGAAATTAATAACTCGTCCGCGATTTGATGCAGTTGGTCTTCCTTGTGTCTCATCTAGCTGAGCTTCTCTGTGCTTGACTCCCGAAGCATTGTCCCCGCTAGACAAATCCGTCCCTTCTCTGCTACTCCGAGAATCTTCCCGGGCCCTGGGGTTGGAAGTTTCTCTCAAGGTAAGAACTATTCTGAGTCTCTTCTCCTTCAGCTAGCTTCACCATAGGTGCAATTACTGACTCACTGCGATTTCTTGTTTCACATGAGGTTGCGAATTGGCTCGGAAATGGAGAGAAACTATCAACCTTGTAGGGCTCCCTTCCTGCATTCGACGAATCTAAGGGAATAGAGGTAACAGCTATGATTTCCAACCCCTCTTATGTTGCCGTTTGTTTTTAGATTCACCTGCCTACCTATTGTGTTTGACTAGAGTCAGGTGTGTTCATGTTGGCATTGTTGAATATAAAATTTGCTTTCTGATCATTAAGATCAGAGAGTTGGTAACTGCTTCCCTTATGTATGACTTATGCTGAAATCTCCTATAGTTCCTCTCTCGCCAAATCTCTTTGACGTAGGTGGCGAAAGCTATTATACAAATATGTTCTATATTATTAGGAGTGTGGGAACGCCTTTGTAGCTAGCCCATGGCTTCAGTAAAGCAGATACCTGCATTAGACATGTAGCGTGTATCTTTCACCCTCTCCCAAATGGGTTGGGAGTGATCCCTTGATTCAGATTCTAGTTCACAAAGAACACATTCTATGCTAGGGGCCAAGAAGTGTAGATGGTCAGTAGTACTTAACCGGTTCAATACTGCAAGCCACAGTAGGATATAAGAACTAGGCCTGAGAGACTTGTGCCAAACAATTGGGAACCAGTCCTGTCGTAGGTTTCCACTAGCAGTCCACTTCCTAAACTTGGAGATACTAAAGGTGTTAGGAGACTGATTGAGACATTGGAAGGTGTCCACACCTGTTTCACTTGGATGGTAGCTAGGTGGCAGGAAGTGTAGTGTAGGAGGGATGTTCCATTGCCCTCCTCTTATGATTTCTTTGACTTTAGCCCTACTAGGGATTCCATGCCAGATCTGAACTGCCTGAGGGTTGGTAATTAGTGCACCTCTTCCTGTCCAATTATCATACCACAGGAAAGCCCGACTTCCATTCCCCACTGTACATGACACAATAGGTTCTAGCAGTGGTCTGAGCTTCAGTAGTTGAGTCATATGTCAAGAAAATGAGGGTTTTATAGGTATAAACTAGAGGCTATTTCCTTTGAGTATATAACTATGCACCCATCGAATCCATATAGACTGCTTCTCGGTAAGAAGATTCCATAAGTTCTTGACTAGTGCTGCCCTGTTAAAAGAGGCAATGGAAATCACACCTAGTCCCCCTTCCCCTTTACTCTTACACACTTCCTGCCACTTCACTTTAACAAAATGATTATCGGAGTTCATGTTGACCCATAAAAACTTTCTGAAAAGTTTCTCAATAGCTTTAATGACTCCTTTTGCCAAAGAGATATTAGAAGACCAGTAAATATGAAGGAAATTAATGACTGATTTTATAAGTTGTAACCTTTTGCCAATGGAAAGCATTCTGTTTGTCCATAGGCCCAGTCTACTCTGAATTTTATCAAATAAAATATGACATTCTGCATAGTGAATTCTCTTAGTAGTTATAAGAAGACCCAAATATTGTAATAGGGCTTGTATCCTCTACATACCCGTTAGTTGTAAGATTCGGTGCTCCATTAAATCAGCCCCTATGGCTAGCACAAATTGACTTTTGGAAAATTTTATCTCCAAGCCTGATAAATCTTTAAACTCAGCCAATAATGTCATGAGTAGCTCGATAAACTTACCATGGGCCCGAGAGGGTAAAAGTAAGTCATCCGCAAAGCATAAATTATTAAGACCGACTATCTTGCATTTTGAGTGAAACTTAAACTCCCTGTTGTTACCAACCTTGTGTTGAATTAGTATACTGAGTACCTCCATACAAATGATGAAAAGGTAAGGAGAAAGAGGGTCACCTTGTCTAAGCCCTCGTACTCCTTTAAAGGGTTTAGTCGGTTGACCATTGACTAAGACAGAATATATGGGAGATGTGATACATTCCTTAATCCATTTGATATACTGAGCTGAAAATCCTATTAGACTTAGAGTCTTTTGTAAGAAACCCCAGTCTATATGGTCAAATGCTTTCTTGAAATCAATCTTTAGGATGCAGTTGGGAGGACTATTTTTCCGTTGGTACCCTTTCAGCAGTTCTTGAATAATGGAGTAGTTGTCACCTATATTCCTACCTTGTAGGAAAGCACTTTGATTGTCAAAAACTACATAATCCAGAACCGATTTCATCCTATTAGCTAGGACTTTGGAGATAATTTTATATAGGACATTAGTGCAGACTATAGGTCAGTAATCCTCCAGTGTTGAAGGACAAAGAGTTTTGGGAATCAGACATATGTGAGTTTTCTTGAGCTCCTTTAGCAAGGTCCCATTATTGAATAACTCCTTTACTATTGCTAGAACCATAGGGCCTGTAGTTTGCCAAGTCTTTTGGTAGAAGTAACCATTACATCCATCCGGCTCGGGAGATTTATTCAGTGCCATCTTAAACAATATTTCCCTAATCTCTGCATCCTCAACAGGTTTAGTAAGAGAATCTACTTGTTCCTGGGAGAGTTTTTTCTGAATGATGATATCAAGAGAGGTGGGGTTAGCAACTGTTCTAGAGGTTCCATAGAATCGCCTGAAGTAACCCTCAGCTTCCTTTAGCATAGCCTCTTGCGTTGTGATTTCTCTTCCATCAGTTAGTTTAAGGGAGCATATTCGATTTACATTCTTTCTAGCCAATACCGAGATGAAGAAAAATTTTGTACACCTTTCTCCAGCTTTAAGCCAATTCACCTTGGCTCTTTGTTCTAGCAAGCTATCATGTTCTTTGGCTTTAGTGAGATAAAACTATAGGAGGGTTTTCTCAGCTGTCAATAGATTGGTATTGGTCAGGTCCTCTCCCAAAAGATGTTGGACCCTTTGCAAATCCTCTCTTGCTAAGGTAACTGCTTTCTGAGTGGATTTAGGTCTGCTGAGCATCAAGAGTTTCATTTCCTTTTTAATTGCTTTCAATTTCTACATGCAAACAAACTGGGAAGTACCTACGGTAGGAAACCCCATACCCTTGTGAATTGCCTCATCAAAACCCTCGTCTTCAATCAAGAAATTGTTAAACCTGAAGGGACCTCATCTGGGTTGTTATTGGGGAAGATTAGCAATCTGCATTGGAGAGTGATCCGAAAATAGGGGATCAAGGAATGATGTCACACTATTTAGAAATTGTATGATCCATTCTTGGTTGACCAATGTTCGGTCTAATTTCTTCCTTAGGGCCCATCTACCTTTCTGTTTGTTACTCCACATATAGAAGTGTCCTAGGGCTTTTAAGACAAAAATACCCAATTTTTCCACACACTCAAAGAAGTCTGTTAAAAAGTTGCTCATCCGAAAATGGCCCTCTGCTTCATTTCTGTACAGTATGGAGCTGAAGTCTCCTGATAGTAACCATGGTCCATCTATTAAGTTTTGGAATTGAATTAGACTGTCCCATAACTACCTCCATTGGAATGCATGGTTGGAGCCATAGATAATGGGGACAAAAAACTCAGCATTCGTCTAAAGAAGAGTACATTTCAGATGTAAGGCTTGAATCTCAGTAGAACATACATGTAGAGTCACCAGGGAGGCGTAATACCCAATTATTATTCTGCCGTACTGATGAGCTTGATGGTTGGAAATAAATTTCCACGTTAAGCCTAGCTTATTCAGATATTTAAGATTCTCATACCTAATTTTTGTCTCTAAAAGAGCAAAAAACTATGGATTAGTGTTATAAACAAAATCCCTTAAAGCCGAAAGCTTTTTTGGGCAGTTTATACCCCGCACATTCCATGTAATGAATTTCATAAATCAGGCCTGAGTGGTTTTGGAGCCTTTCCCCTTGCTCCGGTTAGTTTTCTTTTTAGCAATCGCCAGAAATTCACCTATGGTAGGGTCTGCTTCCTTAATTTCCTGTGTAAATCCTCCCCTTTCGGAATCATGGTCCTTCACTACAGCTGCTATAGGTTCAGCTTGAGAAACATACTCAGTATCACCATTATTACTACTTACTACTGTTACATTGTCCACTGAGATTAGCTCCAGTGCACATTCATTTCCTGCTCCCTTTGCAGCATCTAGTTCCACCATGTCTTTAGCTTCGGTGAGGGGAGCTATCCCAGAAGTTTCAGGTGTATAAGGGTCAGGTTTTCCTTGCTCTACATCACAATTATGCCCTGACCCCTCTTCAGCAGCTAGTTTTCCCTCATTGCTCATTACATGTACAGAGTCATGCTTTTCTTCATCTGCTTCAGGGATCCTCATAGGATTATGAGTTTCAGCCGTATTAGCTAAAGTTTTTGCAGTACCTATGCCCATAAGTTCTTCATAGTTGCCCCTAAGGAAAGTCTTTCCTGTAGGTTTCCATTATTTTCCTTGAGCAATAGGGGAGGGTTTCCATTGGTATTGTGCTAAGACTGTATCTACATAAAGGGAACCATCCATCCCCAATCTCATAATAGGAATAGATTCTTGGAGATTTGACACATCCATACTAATGCATACTCGAGCAAAACCCAATCTTTTACGATTTGCAGTGGTCTCATCTAAGCAGAGTGGGTTCCCTAGGTAGCTAGCAATCATACTTAGCCCTTTCGTGGTCCAGTATTCAAGAGGCACGTTATAGAGGTTTACCCACATTGGTATTAGTCGTCGTACCTTATTGTCCAGCTGAAAACTTGGCTGCCATGGCTATAGGAAAAGTGGGAAGTTTGCTATGTGCCATGACCCTTCTTCAATAACTTGGAGAGCTTGGCCCTTAGAGGAAAATGTAAACAGAAGATATTTCTCCTCCACAATGATTGCTTTTTCAAATCCTTTATTTTTCCAAACCGTCTTTGCCCATCTAGATATCACTGGGAATGCTGGCCTTTTGTCCTAAAAAAACCCTATAAGTGAGTTCTCCCAAGATTTTGCCCCTTCTTGAAGTATTTCATTGTCCAGATGGACAATAGGGCGACCCTCATCCGATTTGGGTGGGCAGAAGTGTAGTGCATGGTCAACTGAGCCTCCACCCACCACTTGCTTCCAGGTCCATCGAGGGGGTTGAGAGAGGGAGGTGGAAGTGGTTTCTAAGTTTAAAGAAGGCCGTTCAGCTGGGAGGGTAGAGGTTGAGGGTGGAGGAGTGGGTGATGGGGGAATATGGTGTGCAGGTGTAGGAGCGGACTGGGATAGAGGGGGAAAGGCCTCTTTGTCCAGAGCAGGTGGGGAAAGTCGTAAGTTTGGCATGGTGAAACCCTAGATCTGGGTCTAGTCAAGTGTGGAAATATGAGCAGATCTGTTGTGAGGAAGGGGTTGTAGGGAGAGAAAAGAGAAGGAAGTAGGGTAAGAGCAGGGAGGTGAGCAAGGGGCATCAGTGGGGAAGGTGAGCAAGTGAGGTGAAAAGAAGGGGTAGAGAGAGAGCAGAGCTTCTCTCGCTGACCCATGATTATGGATGTTTATTGATATCATACTGAGTTACAGAAAGAAGGGAAAGGTGTAAAACAAATGGACATTGTCCACTCAATAATTTCATGTCACCTAAAACAGTTGCTGTGAACTTGCAATATATTTGAAATGGGGAAATTGAATATCTATGATGCAGTGAGCGTTATTGTCCCACATCGCCTGAGAGTATTAGTCAAAATGACCTTATATGTTGGCTGGATAAATATATCTGCTAGACTACTCTTTTGGTTAGTTAGATCTAGTCTTACATCATTTGGTATTCCCTCCATCACAGAAGAACATACACCTTGCATGTGGTTCGAGTCAAATTCTACAAGAGGATCGCCCCAAACTAACCCTATAGATCTGTGTGCACCCACATGCGTGAGAGCCCAGCTCTGATACCAAATGATGCAGACTAGACTAGCTAACCAAAAGACTAGTTTAGTAGGTAGGTTTGCCTAGCTTACAAATAAAGCCATCTCGACCAATACTCTTAGGGGATGTGAGACTATGATGCTCACTGCATCAATCTACTTCTCCAATCTCAAGTCTTACGATTTATCAAACTGTTCTTATATCACAGTCATCTATCCACAATCATACCCTTAAAAATGTTGATTCTTTGTTTTGTTTATCAAGGGAGGTGTCTAGACATCATCGCATTGAGCGAACGTCAAGAAGAATAATTCAACACGCATCATTCTCCATCTTCTTTTTCTTTTAGCGCTTTGATGACGGAGAGACGGGAAGAATCAGGAAATTTTCAAATACCAGTGAGAATGCAACAGAAGTAATAATTGTCTTCAGAATCAGGCATCTAATAATTGTGTTACGTACAAAGGAATTCTTTTATTAGTCTCAGAGCTCCCACATGTACGCAGTGCACATTATGTACAAAGGAACCGAACCAGCGCTGGGCAACCAGACCTTCAATCATACTTATCATTGAATCAGACATGGAGTACTTACCCACTTTGCTTCTTTTAAGGCCGTGGTGGAGCCACCCTGACAATAGTCACAAGACAGTGCAGGAAGGATTTAGGTCGTCGTATTCCTACCGGAATATTGGAACAAAAACGATTCCTGGCACTGCGGACATGTGTGAGGCCCATATCCTAAAGTCTTCACGTCATTATCCGCCATGTTACTCATGCATACCGTCGGGCTTATTTTGAGTTGCTGGTTTCGGCGGTGGTCCGACGCTCCCAACCTTTACATGCTTCCCTGTTTTTCTTGTTCGGACAATAATGTCGAAAGGGTCTGCTTCTGTTGTGACAGCTACCGTCCCCTTCTCTTCGTCAGCCTCGATTCTGTTAGCTCCTGCACAACAATGACAAGACATCTGTAACCACATCAACTTTTTGAAGACAGACAAATCACGGGTTCCACCCAAATTTTGGATTGGAATCACAGACTCAACTATGATAATTTTTGTCTTAACACGTACTTGTAGACAACCAATAATGGACTCTTATCTTCAATAGAAGATACCGCTTTCAAAACCTTCGTTTCGAATTTCGGGCTTGAGATATCAACCTTCAAGACAGTTCTTTGTTCCATGGGAAACTTTTCAGTATAAAACCGAAATATTAATCTTTTTGTGCGATCGCTCGCCTTCCAGGAAGTCATCAAGCTAGTGTCTCATGTGCTAGCTTGTCAGATGATTCACTCTTAGACTTAATAGCATCAGTAATTTAAGTAGCAGCCGCGGAACCCTTGAGTATTCAACATATTTTTCATTTCTTTTTTTTTTCTCTTAATTTTCATCATTCTGACCTGATGAAGCTACTATTGCTGGTAACTATCCTGGAGAATGATCGTCACCTCGGTCACTATGTGATGACATCAGGAATAAAAACAAACCGACAACAAGCAAGAGATATGCAAGTTGCGTGAATAATACCTGATGGAAAGAAAACAAAAGGGTAGTAGATATTTGGGAAATAGAATCTGTGCTTGAACATATTGTAAATGACTGGCTTAAAATTCTTCGCTTTATAATTTTGACTCTCTTGTTTAAGTTTGTATGATATGTAAGCAGTTTCGTATTGGTTCTAATCACCATTGGATACAAAAAACTCAAGGTCGAAATTCCAAAAAATTTATGTTCTGTCATGGTTACTTCTAACAAAAATTTACAGTTAATTCTTACAAAGCAACATGGCAAGCATAAGTGATTTCCAGAATTCTTAATTGTGATTTCCAAAATTTTTTTGCAACCGAATAAATTAAGCAGCCAGCAAATAAATCACACATAGAACACAAAAAATTTGTTAATGCAATTCAGCACACGTGACTTATGTCTACGGGCTCTTACTCAAATTAATCAACTTCTACGGTATTACAACAGACTTCTAAAAGACTCTTCCGAAGCCAACGTCACTCACTTCTTGAAACTATCCACTCGTACTCACCTCGTAAGAGTATCTTACACCCAATAACATGACCAACTCATACTAACATGAATAGAGGATTTTAAAAGAAAGAATGAAACAAAAAGAAGAATATCTCAAGTGATTAAATCAAGAATAAGAGAGAGAAAAATTCAATTGAGTCAAAAAAATGCTCTCCTATATATGCAACAACATTAAAACATAATCTCATAGAGTCTTCAAACAAAAGTTTGTTGTAAAACTTTGAAATAGATGTATGAAAAGCACCCAAGCACAGCAGCCAAAAGATTGATAATCATTTTTCACACCATCGATTGTTTATAGATATCCCATGAGTCCTTCCTCCTTTAGAATTCTTTCTTCTTTTAGAATTCCTTCATTCCACAAAAATCTTAACTTCTAGAATTCTACAAATTCTAATATAATTAAAATCCTATACCGAATCAACTTTCTTATTACAAAAGCTATCCTAAATAAATTAAAATACAAATAATGTCAAAAATAGAACAGAGTATCTTAACAATATCCTCCTTTTTTGTATTATCTGTTGCATCAAAATCTCCCCCTGAACAAGAGGAATGAAAACTTCCCCTGAAATGAACAATCATGATAAAAGATATTGAAAAATAAAGTCAAGGTCAATGTCAAGTCAACTGTCAACTGTCACCAATAAAACTATAAATACCAGCAAGTTCATAGCTACCCATTGGGATAATCAATGCCAAAAGAAGCTAGTGATCACAGGAGGAAGCCAAACAAGCAAAGGACAGAGGTTGCAATGGAGGTAAAATAATAAGGTAAACTACCCTTGCCCCTTTTCTATCAAATACCCTTGCCCTTTTTTTTGGTACATCAATAAGTTTCAAAGTTGTAAAGAACAGAGTCCTAGTACCCTGCGAAGAAGTTCAAACCTCATAAAGTCAAGAGATTTCGTAAAAATATTAACCAGTTGTTTCCGAATTGTTACATAAGAAAGAACTACAACTTTAGTCTTCACTAGGTCTTGAATGAAATGAAAAATGATCGTGCTTTTTTTATTTGTAATATGCACATATAAGTTTCCAAATGCCTTAAAAGCATTTGATTTTTCTTTCAAGAAAGCTATCCACGTAGATCTTAAGTAGTCATTATCATATATCAAGAAATACCTCATCCTACCAAGACTAACATGTTGTGTTAGGCCTACCAAATCCATATGAATTGAATTCAGTACTTGAGAAGTTGCAACATTTCTTACCTTCTTATGTGATGCTCTCATTTGTTTTCCTATTTGACAAGTGCTACAATAGCCTTGTCATCTTTCTTCATTATAGGCAATCCTCTTGCTGCTTCAAATTTGTTCAACTTGTTAAATGAGGTCATAATTTGTGTGACCAAGCTTTTGGTGCCATTAGAGTCATATCATCATATATGGCTAAATTGTAGGAAGCAATAACCTACAAAATGTAGCAATGCCCACCAATCTTCGTCCCCTTACTATACAATCTCCTTGTTAGCTTTACACCTTGCATTCAACACTAGTGAACTTGAAGAACAACCCATCATCATAAAGCTAACTAATACTCACCAAGTTAGCTTTTAAATCATCCATATAAAGCACATTTTTTAAATAAGGTAATCCATCCATGCAGAGAGTTCCTCTACCAATCACTGTTGCTTTCTTTCCATCCCAAATGTAACGTGATCATCCATACAGCTTTGGTAATTCATCAAATAACTTCTTTCACCTATCATATGCCTTGACCATTGGTTGTCAAATTATCATTCATTGTGAGAAGCAACGTGAATCTTTTTAAGAGCCACAAGTATTTGCAGTTGGTTCTTTCTAACCAAATCTATTTTGATAGTTTCTGCTGTTAAAAGTTTTTCCAAGAATGTTTGAATTTTCTATCTTGAGCATTATGAACAGCATTTGTAGCAACTTGTAACAATTTGGCCTTAAATGACCTTTTACGCCACAAAAGTGTCATGTAATCATGAACTTTCTGTTTCTTTTTTAAATTTCTCCTTGCTTACTTGATCTTGCTTCTTTAACAAATCTAACTTTACCATTTTACTCATTATGCACCTAAGAACATTTACCTTTGTATCCAACATCTTGAAAATCTCCTTTGTTTTTGTCAATTTCCAGCAATTCTTTGAGCTTCTCGGTACTGCCATTCAAAATTCTTATTCCTTTCTTTGTATTGATCAGTTTTTCCTTGGTTTCATCAAGTTCATCTTTTCTTGGCCATAACTTTATCTCCAGATCTTGAATAACATCTTTCATGATAGAATTCTCCCTTTTTAACTTCCATTTTGTTTTCACGTCTTCACTCATTTGCTATACGTTAGTTTATAAGCCTTGCAAATATCTTCCTTTTTGAATTCTAAGTCATTAACATCACTATTGCTATCAAAATTAGAGTTTTATACTGGAACATCTTAATCTTCATCTTCAGTTTCTTCACTGGTTACTATCAAGCAAGAAACTTAACTTTCTTTATATAAAGCAGCCAATGCATCATGATGACTTACAAATTCTTTTGCTCTACCATACTCACTTTCAAATTCGTTTTCACTCCAAGTGCTGGTGTAAGACTTCCTCTTTCTCCGTTTAAGGGTGTTAGCACACTCCGCTTACATATGCTCGAAACCTTGACTCTCGTGACATCATATCTTATTTGCCTTCTTTTCACCTTTTTACGCTTTTGTTTGTTGTTTTAAATTATTGTTGGATGAACTCCCACCATTCTTACTGAACTCATATCTATCTTTCTTTACCTTCTTTAGCTACTTGCTAAAATTTCTTGTTAGCACCACCAGATCTTCATTTTCATCAGAATCGTCTGTTGAACCATCCACAAGTTTAGCAACTTCAGCTTGAAGTCCCAATCCTTTATTCTTCTCACACTTGTCTCCAAACAGGTTCATCTCAAAGCTTGTGAGAATTCCAATTACCTTATCCAAAGATAACTCATTAATGTTAGGAACTTCTTCAATAGTTGCAATCCTCGGTATGAACTAGGAGGCAATGATCTTAAAGTTTTCTTGACAAGTTTTAGATTTGAGTACTTCTTACTAACTTGATGTGCTTGATTAGTGATATCATGTAGTCACTCATGAAAGTCTTCAATAGTTTCACTTTCCTCCATCTTAAACTTTTCAAACCTAGTGGTTGACATTTGAATTTTTGATGCTATCACCAATTTTGATTCTTTATGTACGGTTTGTAATGTATCACAAGCTTCTTTTGTTGATTCACATGCTGATATCATACTGAAACGTCCTTCATCTACAGTACTAAAAATTGCATATATTGCTAGAGAGTTACCAAGCGCTCCCTTTTCTTTAACCTTTATCGACTCAGATGGATCTTTAGCTACTGCTTCATTCTTTTCATTAACTGTCATAGGATGAGTCTAGCCTTTCAACACAAAAGTCCAGGCTCTAGTCTGTGCTTGAATAAACACTTTTATTCTTGATTTCCAAGTAGGATAGTTAGAGCCATCTTCTAAAGGTAGCCTAGTAATCGACACTCCTTCTCTAGTAGTCATGAGTGCAGAATACTGATCTACACCAACTTGACACACTAATTAGTTTTGATGAGATGGACCCAGCTTTGATACAAATTGAAAAACCCAAAGTCAAAATTTTGTAAAAGTTTTGTTTTCTCAAGGTTGTTTTTAATTGAAATTTACAGTTGATTCTCACAAAGCAACTGGACAGACAACTACCATTTCCAGAATTCTTAATTGCGATGTTCATAATTTTTTGCAAGCAAACAAATTAAGTACCCAACAAATAAATCACACAACAGAACATAAGATAGTACAATAGGCTTATACAAGGCTATTACGAAGCCAATATTACTCACTCTTTGAAGTTATCCACTCATACTCACCCCATAAGAGTATCTCACACGTAATAGCATGACCAACTCATGCTAGCCTCCGCAGAAGATTTTAAAACAAAGAATGAAACAAAAAGAAGAATATCTCAAGTGATTAAATCAAGAATAAGAGAAACAAAAAATCACTTAAGTCAATAAATACTCTCCTATGTGTGTAGCAACATTAAAACATAATCATTGAGAGTCTTCAAAGAAAAGTCTATTGTAGAACTTTGAAATTGATCTCTGAAAAGCACTCAAGCGTAGTAGCCAAAAAATTGATAATCATTTTTCACACCATTGATTGCTTGTAGATATCCCATGAGTCCTTCCTCCTTTAGGATTCTTCATTCTTTTAGGATTCCTTCCTTCCATAATCATCTTAACTTCTATAATTATATATATTCTAAGATAGATAGAATCATATACAAAATCAACTTCCTTATAACAAAATATATCTCAAATAAATTAAAAATAATACTAAAAATGGAATAGAGAATCTTAGCTAACTATTGACCTTTGGCCATGCTATTGGGTGAGAGTGTCAAAATAAAGCATATCCGGGCAATACAATAGGAACACAATGTAAAGTGAGAAGAAAATGGTTAGAGAAGTGGGTCGAAAAGAGAGAAAAGGAAACAAAGGTGCTACCACCAACTCATCGTGCCACCCATTTTCTAGATCTGGGACGCTCCAGATCTGAGGGTCATCGCCATTCTCATCTACATCATCATCAACAGGAGGCGACTATTAGCGAGGCTCCAGATCTTAAGCAACTAACGGATAGTGAGGATCTAGATCTGAGGCAAGGTTCTAGATTTGAGAACGAGGGGTGGCGAAAGTAGTGGTGAGAGCAATACCCAATTTCAGATATGACGAGAGAAGCCAAAGGATGACCCATGTGAGCTCTATAGCAGTGTCCATAGTGTTGGTTTCTGCTACTACTAATGATGGTAGGCCGCCTACTCGAGCTATAGAGGAGTTGCTTGCTCTCTTGTATGGGTTTGCACAGAGAGCTAAACCTAAAGATGGCATTGGTGTTGATGTCTATAAAGTCTCTAAGACCTATTGGTCTTCCCTGACCGCTAGTGCATGGAGCAAACAACTTAAATTCCACCAACATAATGTCTAAATGAAGCATTACCCTGATGTCATGAAGGATGGCCTCGTTTGTCGGGGGGGGGGGGGGGGGGGGGGGGGGGGGGGGGGGGGGGGGGGGGGGGGGGGGGGGGGGG
>JAOSBN010000179.1:8911300-8929344 GCA_027563595.1 Erythroxylum suave | reverse complement strand
AGAAAAGAAGAAGAAAAGAGAAGAAAGACAGAAGAAAGAAGAAAAACAGAAGAAAGAAGAAAAGTAGAAGATAGCATATGTGTATTTTGTTTGTTGTCTTCTTATTTATTTGTTGTTTTCTTATTCATTATTTGAATAAAATTTCATTCACTTTGATCTTTCTAAAATTATGATTATTCGTTATCATCAAAAAGGGGGAGATTGTTAAGTTAAGAGGACTTCACGATGATTAATTTTGATGACAAACAACTAATAATAATGTTAGAAATAAATGAACCTTTTGATAAGTGTATTAAGTGTGCAGACTAAGTACAAAATACAGACGAAGTGGAAAACACAGACGAAGCGCAAAATACAGACAAAGCGCAAAAAACACAAACGAAGCAGAAAACACAGACTAAGTGGGAAACACAGATGAAGTGCAAAGCACGGACGAAGCAGAAAACACAGATTAAGTACAAAACACAGACGAAGTGGAAAAAACAGACAAAGCACAAAACACAGACGAAGTGCAAAACATAGATGAAGCGCAAAACACAGACTAAGTGCAAAACACAGATGAAGTGCAAAACACAGACGAAGCATAAAACACAGTCTAATTGGAAAACACAGACGAAGTGGAAAATAGAGACGAAATGAAAAACACAAAAGATATAAAGAAGAAGTTACGCTAGTACGTCGAATAGTTACTTAGTTGGAGTTAGTTACAAAACTTAACCAAATAACGGTTTTCAAGATTCAAGAAGCGGTTATCAAGGATCAAGAAGCAGTTAGAGACTTAGGCTATAAATATTGGTCTTAGTCGAAGATCTTACGAACCTTACGATCTTTGAAAAATCATTTGATCTTTGAGCTTTCAAGTGCTTACTTAGAAAAGAGAAATTCTGTAGTGCGATACTAAGAGAGCTAACCCTACTGTAACAAAAGCTCACAATATCTTTCTAGTGAGAGGAAGAAAAGACTGAGAGCCTAGAGAGGCTACGTTAGCAGAAAGAATATTTTTTGTAAGAGACCTGAAGAGGCTCTGGAAGGGAAGAAAGAATACTTGTAATTGTTTGAAATATAGTGAAATACTCAGACGAACTCTGAGAACTGGATGTGGCCCACGATTTGGGGTGAACCAGTAAAAAAATCGCAGCGTCCATCTTCTATCATTTTACTTCAGTTTATTTTATTGTTAAACAATTATATAGAAGTTATTTGCGATTTAACTATGTAACAATTATGGTATAAGTTTTGTGATATTCTTTTAACAAGTTAGAGAAGTTATTAGCAAGATTTTGTATTCACGAAAAGGATACACAATTCAACCCCCCTTCTTGTATAATTAGTTTCTTGTACGTAAACTTTATGCTAATGTGTGATTTACTTCATTGCTATTATAATTAGAGTTTAATACTGAAACATTTTAATCTTCATCTTTAGTTTCTTTAATGGTTACTATTAAATAAGCAACTTAACTTTCTTTATATAAAGCAACCAACACATAATAATGACTTATATTACAATTTCTTTTTCTCTACCATACTCATATTCGAATTCATTTTCACTCCAAATGTTGGTGTAAGACCTCCTCTTTCTCTTTTTAAGGGTGTTAGCACACTCCACTTGCATATGCTTGAAACCTTGACACTCATGATATCGTATCTTCTTTGCCTTCTTTTCACCTTTTTACGCTTTTGCTTGCTATTTGAAATTATTGTTGGATGAACTCTCACCATTTTGCCTGAACTTAGGTCTATCTTTCTTCTCCTTCTTTAGCCACTTGCTGAAATTTCTTGCTAGCACCACCAGATCATCATTTTCATTGGAATCGTCTCTTAAACCATCTACAGGTTTAGCAACTTTAGCTTGAAGTGCCAATACTTTATTCTTCTTACGCTTGCCTCTCAACAGGTTCATCTTGAAGTTTGCGAGAATTCCAATTATCTTATCCAAAGATAACTCATTAACGTTATGAGCTTCTTCAATAGTTGCAATCTTAGAAATGAATCTAGAAGGCAACAATCTTAAAGTTTTCTTGACAAGTTTTAGGTTTAAGTACTTCTTACTAAGTTGATGTACTTGATTGGTGATATCATTTGGCCGTTTATGAAAGTCTTCAATAGTTTCACTTTTCTTCGTCTTAAATTCTTCAAATTTAGTAGCCAACATTTTAATTTTTGATGCTATCACTGATTGTGATCCTTCATATATGATTTGTAATATATCACAAGCTTCTTTTATTGATTCACATGTTGATATCATATTGAAACGTCCTTCATCTATGGTACTAAAAGTTGCATATATTGCTAGAGAGTTACCAACTGCTCCCTCTTCTTTAACCTTTCTCCACTCAGATGGATCTTTAAGTACTGCTTCATTCTTTTCATTAATTGTCATAAGATTAGTCTAGCTTTTCGACACAGAAGTCCAGGCTTTAGTCTATCCTTGGATAAACACTTTTATTCTTGATTTCCAAATAGGATAGTTAGAGTCATCTGCTAAAAGTATCCTAGTAATCGACGCTCCTTCTCTAGTAGCCATGAGTGTGGAATAATGATCTACACCAACTTGGCATACCAATTAGTTTTGATGAGATGGACCTAGCTCTAATAACAACCAATTAAAATACCTAAGGTTGAAATTCTATAAAATTTTGGTTTTGTCACGGTTGTTTCTAATTGGAATTTACAGTTGATCCTTACAAAGCAACTGGGCAAGCAACTACAATTTCCAAAATTCTTAATTGTGATATTCAGAATTTTATTTTGCAAGCAAACAAATTAAGCACCCAGTAAATAAATCACACACACAAAACACAAGAAATTTACTAACACAGTTCGACACACTCAACCTACATATGCAAGGCCTTCAACCAAATTATTCAACTTTCACAATAGTACAATAGGCTTATACAAGGTTATTACAGAGCCGACACCAATCATTCTTTGAAGTTATCCTCTCTTACTCACCCTTTGAGATTATCTCACTCCCAACAACATGATCAACTCATGCCAGCCTCAACAAAGGATTTTAAAACAAAGAATGCAACAAAAAGATAATTATCTCAACTGATTAAATCAAGAATAAGAGAAACAAAAAAATCACCTAAGTCAATAAATACTCTCCTAGGCGTGTAGCAACATTAAAATATAATCATTGAGAGTCTTCAAACAAAAGTCTGTTGTAGAACTTTGAAATTGATCTCAGAAAAGCATGCAAGTGCAGCAGCCAAAAAATTGATAATCATTTTTCATACCATCGATTGCTTATAGATATCCTACGAGTCTTTCCGTCTTCAGGGTTCTTTATTCTTTTAGGATTCTTCCTTCCACAAACATCTTAACTTCTAGAATTATATATATTCTAAGATAAATAGAATCCTATATCAAATCAACTTCCTTATTACAAAATATATCTCAAATAAATTAAAATACAAATAATACTAAAAATAGAATAGAGTATCTTAACAGAACTATTGACCTTTGGTCATGCTATTGGGCGAGATTGTCAAAGGAAAGCATATTAGGGCAATATGATAGGAAAATAATGTAAAGTGAGAAAGACAATGGTCAGAGAAGTGGGTCAACGAGAGAGAAAAGGAAACAAAGGTGCTACCATTAATTTATCGTGTCACCCATTTTCTAAATCTGAGACACTCTAGATTTGAGGGCCATCGCCATTCTCATCTACATCATCATCAATAAGAGGCGATTATTAGCGAGGATCTTAGGCAATTGACGGATAGTGAGGCTTTAGATCTAAGGCGAGGTTCCATATCTGAGACAAGAGACAGCGTAGGTAGTGGTGAGAGCAATAACCAATTTCAGATATGACGAGAGAAGCTAGAGGACGACCCATGCGAGCTCCACAGCAATGTCTATAATGCTGGTTTTTGCTATTATTGATGATGGTGGGCCGCTTACTGAAGCTGCGGAGGAGTTCCTTGCTCTCTCGTGTCAATTTGCACAAAGAGTTAAACATCGAGATGGTGTTGGCGTTGATGCCTTTGAAGTCTCTAAGACCTATGGGTCTTCCCTGACTGCTGGTGCATAAAGCAAATAACTTCAATTCCACCAATATAAGGTCCAAATGAAGTGTTACCTTGATGTCATAAAGGATGGCATCGTTTCTTCATCACCCCCCCAACCGCCGTGGGAACTCCTGTAAGCGGGGGAAGGAGCATGGTTGAACACATTGGTGGGATCTTTCTAGAGTGAACGTCTTGCATTTCCAATTATCAAGGCCTGGGCTAGTGCACAGTGAAGTAATCAAGGTTTGGAGAAAACTCTACCCACTAATGATGGCATGATTATTTAAAAATTTTATTCAAATGGTAATCTGGAGGAAATAATTAGAATGATTCCTTGGTATATTAGGGGACAACCCATGTTCCTGTAGAGGTGGAAGATAGGAATTGCATTTAGTAGAGAATATGTTGAAGTTTTTCCAATTTGGGTCCACTTCCATAATGTACCGCTTAAATTGTGGACTATATAGGGGTTAATTTTTCTTGCTAGTTCCTTGAGTAAACTAGTAGTTGTGCATTAGTATATGTTTTTTTAGTTAATTGGCATCTGTTTCTTGCATAATTGTCGATTATTGTTGTAGTTTAGGATTCATTTAGTTTGATTTCCCTTTTTGTTCTTTTATGTTTGGTGTTAATTTAGGGTAAGAATTGACTATTTTTATGTAGGAATGAAGATGGAGCAATTTGGAGATTGAGCTAAGAGATTAAAGAGGAGAAGAGAATAGGAGTCTTTCTGCTACCAATTCCCACGGTCATGGGAATCATCCCAATTCCCACAATTGTGGGAATTCAACATTGAACCTTACTTTATAGAAAACCAAGAAATCAGGAAAGAGAATGAAGAAAAGAATGAAAACCCTCCCTATTATTCACCAATTCTTGATATACCACATGTGAACATAAAAAAATCTTGGGTAGATGTTTGTGAATAGAACTCTATCTTTTGGATGGATGATGATCAAATGACATTCGACATAAATGATGTATTTAAGAATCTAAAGGATGGTAGCTCATTCAGGATAATTGATGTGTTTAAATCTTCTGAAGAACAAACAGATGAAAAACATATGACAACAGACATCAAGTTTGAAGAAGTTATGAAAGTTTTTGTTCGTCAAGTGGAAGAAGCAGAGGAGGAGAAGGTGATTAAGGAACAAAGAGAGGAACTTACCTTCGTACAGGACAAACTGTTGGATTCGATGGAAGATTTAGGGAGTTTTGTTATTCCCTATTTTATTGACAGTCTGTTAATGAAAAGGACATTGATAAAATTAATTAGTCTCCTCAACTTTGTCAACATTGTCCTTCTGTTTGTTTTGCAATTTGTAGCTTACTTACAGGTTACAAAATCAATGTTGAATTAAAAACATGAAAGCAAGCAGCTTATAATTGATCCTGATTGAGTTTCCAAGGATGAGCGTCAAGCTATCGACATTAAAAGAAGTGCTATATGGGAGGCAACCCATGAAATTTTACTTTCTTTTGATTGTTTCTGTTTATTTATTTATTGGATTTCATTAGTTATGATTATGTTTGATTTGAGTTGGATTGATGTTTATTTTGTTTTTGTTTCAATTTCAACTTGTTTTCTTTTCAAATTTCTAGT
This sequence comes from Erythroxylum suave, assembly GCA_027563595.1. NCBI lineage: Eukaryota > Viridiplantae > Streptophyta > Magnoliopsida > Malpighiales > Erythroxylaceae > Erythroxylum > Erythroxylum suave. Next base: position 8,923,726 of record JAOSBN010000179.1, on the reverse strand, counting down.
TGATGATATTATTTTGATGTGTTTGTAGGTTTTGGGATCATAGAGAATACATTTAAGGTTAGAAGAAGGTTTAGAAGTGGAAGAATCACCAATTCCCACGTTTGTGGGGATTGAAGTGATTTCCACAAGCGTGGGAAATCACTTTAGAAACTTTCTGGAGAGAAATCCCACGGTCGTGGGTATTGTGGTGATTCCCACGAGCATGGAAAATCTCTCTAGAAAGGGAATTGTAGTGATTCCCACAAGCGTGGGAATTCACTCTAGAAATTTTCTAGAGTGTAATCCCATAATAGTGGGAATTGTGGGAATTCCACCTGGGAAATTTAAACTTCCCTCCCATTTTCTTCTTTCATCCGCTTAACATTTTTCACTCCTTCTCTCTAACCCACGAATATCTAAATCTCTTCAATTTTCCTCTAGATTATTAGTATTTTCTTCAACTCTCTCATTAATTTTATAATCCTTTCATCTTTTCATGCATTAATCATTCAAAAACATAAAGATTTGGGTAAGATTTTGCTCTCTTTCTCTCTAAAAACTCAAATTTCACTCTTTTTTCTCTCTTTCTTATAGATTTTCCTCTTACAATGGCACTAAAGAAGATTATGGCTTAGAAATCAATTGACGAAGTCCACTACCAAGTTTCTGGTGAAGGCTAGAGCGATTTAGCAACTTACTGCTCTATCCTCCCAATTTACTTGGAAAAAGAAGGTACATGCCTATGTGACTTTAGGGCTAGAGCAATAATCACTCATAGGTATTTAGATTTTAAAATTTTAGAAAACATATGAGTGAGGCCAAAGATTGAGCGACTAGCTGAAAACGTAAGTTGGAATAGGTTCACTCTATGTGACATACCTATCCATCGAATGATGACTATTGAGTTTTTCACTGCTGTCCATTATACCCCTAAAATGGACATTTTCTAGTTCAGGTTATTCAATAATGTGTATAAATTGGACCATAATGTCATGCGTCATTTTTTCAATTTGCAAAATACAAAAATTTTAGACAATCACACTGATTTTGATGGTGATTCATACTGGAAAACTTTAAAAGGGGAAGACAATTTTGACTTGCGCAATGCACTGAATTCTTTAATCTGTAGTGCCTAACATTTTTTGTTACATAAATTTATGTGATTAATTGTATTCAATAAAACTGAAAATAGCAAATGTTCAGCCAAAGAACTTTTCTTCTTATGGTGTGTAGATCAAAACGTTAGAATCAACATGCCTTTCAAAATTTTTTTATCAATAGTAAGTGTTGTCAATAAAAAAGTTCATATTTTGGAATGGGGCATATTTTTACTGCTTTAGCGCATTATTATAACCTCAATGTGGAAGAGGTGCATACAACGCGACATGATATATCTGACATATCGTATTGGGGCACTCCGAGACTGTAGAGGTCTATTCTATGGAACTCCATAATCCTCAGATGCGTGCTGCTGTGAGGAATAGGAGAAGCACCAATACAGCTATATCCTGACCTTCCACATTCCGAGCAACTCCGGAGCTAGAGGAGGAAGCAGTAGAGACAGAACCAAGTGCACCTGCGGCTGTCAACTGATTCCAATAAATCCTCGACCAGATGCCACTAATCAACAGTAGATGACATCCCAAATCAATGAGCTAGACACTCAAATGCATCGAGTCCATAAGAAGCAGCGTAGTTTGAACAAGAGGTTCCCCAACTTCTCTCGGAGGAACAACTTTGAAGCTCCTACACGAACACCATCACCACTATCATCTGAATAAGTTTTTCCTACCCTTTTAATTTTTCAATTCTGTTGTTTGTTTGTGTGATTTCATTTCATTTCATGTTTGTTTGGTTTCATGTCATTTTCTTTTATTTGGTTTGATTGTATTTGTTTATTTCAATTTCTTTTTTTTGGTTTAATGTCATTTTCGTTTATTTAGTTTAATGGAATCTTCCATTATTTACTGAGTGACTTGTCACATTGGGGACAATGTGAATGTTAAGTGTAGGGATGTGGTGACATTGACTTTCTTAATTGCATTGTGTGCATTGTGTTAATTAGGATGTATGTTTAGGCATAGTATGTGTTTTGTGTCAGCAATAGAATCTTGCTTGAGTCATTCTGATAAATATTGCCTGAAATGCTATCATAATAGTTGTAATTAGATTGAATGCATGCTTGAACTTGGATTAGGCTATTTGAGTAGAAAGTGAACCATATAGAGTGATGAAAAGTAGTTGGTTATATATGCTTATTCAAAAGTTGACATTTAAGCAATGAGATAGTGTAGAGATGCATAATGAGTTTTCATTTGAGCCAAAGTGAGGATTGAGCCATATGACTCCATCTATAGTCATTTCATTTCTTTGTTGAATGTTATTTCCTTAGGTTACTACCTTTAAAACTTGCTTTGAATCATACTGGATGTACGCTTAATAGAGGTGATTTAGGCCCTTTTGTGTTAACCCTTGACTTAAATGACTTACTCGTTGTTATCCTTTGCTACTCCTGTTGAGCCTTAACCTTTTGTTTCTTGAAAACACCTGAAATTTTAAAACTTTAAACCCCATTATCCTACCCCTTCACAACCTTAGTCAAGTATTAAGTAAAATATTAGTTGGGATTGTGTGAAATTTTTACTGAGATAAGTTGAGTATATTTATGCATGTGGATTACAGTGTACATAGTTGCTTTTGTATTCATTGTTCTTCCATGTATGAAGAAAAAAAGAAAAAAATGAAAAAGAATAGAAGAAAGGAAAAGAAAAAGGAAGAATAATTAAGTAGCAGAAATCAGTGCAGAGTACTACATTAGTTATGATTGTTTATCTCGGAATCATGTTTTAATATCCCGTTTTATCTACTTGTTATTTTATGAATGCTTGTGCTTGACCCTTTCCCCTCTTTTGACCCACCTTAACCTTGACCACATTACAACCCTAAACAAGTCCTTTTGATTTATTTATGCATGCAATCATTGTATAGGAGAATTGGTGTATTAGCAAGCCTATGGTAGAGTAGTTCCTTATAAGAACTTTGAGCGAAACAATAAACCTTAAACACTTGAGAGAAATAAGTGAAAACCGTGAGGAAGATTCATTTTTGCATCTTTACTTATCTTTAAGTGATTATGCCAATTGTTGAGTTTGCTTATGTACATCAATGAAAAAGTAGTCATGATATGTGCATTAACTTAATATTTGAGTTGGCTTGAATTTGAGGGAATGTATGTTTTGATCTTTGTGAAAATGAAGTGGTAGAATTGATTGGTTGTATTTATTTTGCTTGAGGACAAGTAAAAATTTAAGTGTGGGGATGTTAATAGATTTGCATTAGTATATGTTTTTCTAGGTAATTGGCATGTGTTTCTTGCATAACTATTGATTATTGTTATAGTTTAGGACTCATTTTGTATGATTTCATTTAGTTTGATTTCTTTTGTTGTTCTTTTATGTTTATTGTTAATTTAGGATAAGAATTAACTATTTTTATATAGGAATAAAGATGGATAAATTTGGAGATTGAGCTAAGAGATCAAAGAGGAGAAAAGAATAGGAGTCTTTCTACTGCCAATTTCCATAGTCATGGGAATCATCCCATTTCCCATGATTGTGGGAATTATAATCTGAGACCTTTTGTGGGACTTCATTAAACTTAAGGTTTTTGGACTATTAAAGGAGAATTAAGCCTCCATCTTAAAGAGAGACGACACCCTTCCATAGAAACACCATCTTTAAGGGAAGAACACATGTTTGGAGCCCTGAAAAAGGATTGAAGATAAGGATCATCATCAAGATTGGGCAAAATAGCACATCAACACCAAAATACTAGTTTTTGGCAAAGAAGAGAAGGAGCCTTTATATTCAATTTTCTGTCACTTTGATCTCTTCCTTTCTTTGTAAAAATGGTTTATTTGAGTATTGATGATGTTATGGAGACCATGTTAGGTTGATTTAGTTTTAAAGATTTCTTTTGAACTATTATGTTGAACTCCTATTCATTGAATTGAATGAACTTGACTTTGTTGATTGTTGTTTTTAATTGTCATCTTGCAACAAATCGAGAGAGTGAGTAAGATGAAATTTGTGTAGGATTGTACAACGAGAGTTGGCAACCAATAGACTAGCAATCATCACGTTAATTAAATAGTTAGAAGAGAGATCTTGGCTAATCAATTGATCACCCATAGGATAGTTTAATAACTAGCTGAATATGTAGAGTCATTGGGTAGGTTGAGAGATCGTCCAATTGGTTCCCGTTAATTCGATTATAACAAATAGTTACACTTTAAGTGTGGGTAATTAGTACTCTTGGAAATCCAGGGCAAGACAAAATTCAATAGATAAAATAGGAGGGAGACAAAATAGGGAAAAAGTAATCTCTAGTCTTTAGATTTTCGGATTCCACTTTTCTGCAAATTCGGTATTGTCTATTGCTTTGCGTTAGTCTTTTAATTTTAATTTAATTTTCTAGATTATTTGCGTTTAACAATTTTGTTTCTTAAACAAAGTTTCATCTAAATTAGGTGGTGTCTAGTCTTCAATCCCTGTGGGATCAATATCCGCTCTTTTTAACTACAAGTCACGACCTATTCACTTGTAAATTTTGAGCGTAAAATAAGTAGATAGATTTTACCATTAACAAAAACCATTGGGTATTGATGCACAGACATCAGGTACAGATAGGATAGGATATGAACAAATATGTATAGAAGTGATTCTAAAGGCTAAACTACCAGATTGTCTTCCAATTGTACACATAATTAATGAATTTAGGGAGAGGGTGAAAGAACAAATACAACTATCCTATCCTTGGAAGACACACAATCCTGGTAACAAATGGGTTCCAACTGAGAAGAAGTATAAAACAGGTTGGTAAGAGGAGTTAATGGGGATTGAACAATCAACAATCGAAGTTGAAGATGGTACCGGAGTTCAGAAGAAGGTTCATGAGTAGCCTACACAGATTCCTCCAACAGAGAGGGACATAAGGGAGCATCTTGAAGTGGTTGCTAGCCAAAATAAGGGTGATCCTAGTTCTGAGAAGGAACAAACAATAGATCATAAAATCTTTACGCAGAGTCTGAAGTTGTCAGAGTATGCTAGTACTGATGATGTAATGCAAAGTAATACAATTGAATTTTCTGTAGAGAATGAGAAAGGGCCAGTCAATTGCAAAAGTTCAGATCATACACAAATCACTTAGGAACCAAGAACTGAGATGGCTATAGAGGTTACTCATCAGATTGTTGATGCAGTGCCAACACAGACAACTATGGAGAACTCTAGTGCAGACAATGTGGAATGTCTAGATATTACCATGGAACACTTCAACTCACAATATTTGGAGCAACATCATACAGAATGGGCCAATAAGTTGACTCCAATAGCAGCTATTCGACAAAATGATCAGACCTCTAAGGCTAGGCTGCAGTCTGAAGAACAAGTAAAATCCAGTGATAATTGTGTGGCAAGCCAGGGGACTGGGGTTATCATCTCTCACATTGCAGAACATCCTGGGGTAGAGCACGTCTTGACATTGAATTATAATTCTTCTGCTTATGTGACAATAGTTTCCCTCGGGAATGCAATTTACATTTGGCGGTAGAGGAATGTGGTTCCTTATCAGCCACAGCCCAAGTCTATAACATTCCAGGAGATTTTTGTGTAAATTTACTTAGTGATTGTTTATTAATCACTATCGTATCTATTCAATAATCATGATACTAAACAATTGCATAAATTATTTTCTATTTTTGAAAAAGTATTATATAAATTTTCGTACATAGAGGATTAGTTTTTCAATATTTGAAGCTAGAATATTTCATCATTTAACTAAAAACTACATCAATTATTTATTAACTTGTTATTATTTCTCATAAATATATAGAAAGAGAACACATAAACTTTTTTCTTTCTAGGGTTACATTGAAATAAAAAATAAAAAACTCATTATAAGCGGCTCATAATTTCATTTTGCGCTAATGGCCAAAAAGAATTAAAGGAAAAGTACTACCAAGAAAATATGTTTATAGAATATAGTCTAATTAAATTAAATAAATCATATAAACATTATCAAAAGAATTATAATCATATAACTCATCTTCTCTATCTAATTCTCATAAGATACAATAATTTAAAAACATTTATTTACTTACTTTTCAATTTTAACATAAAAATTTATTAATTAATTTAAGAGTCGATGTGTCCTACAGAAATAAGATTTAAATATTTAAAATTTTAATCGAGAAGGGAATGCCCTAGCTAAATAATATTTTTGACATCATCGACACATGAAATCCTCTATTTCAATTACGGTTTTTCAATCCAGTATCATTTAATTTTATCTACATATTTATGTAGACCTTATATAAATATATGAATGAGATTTAATAAAACATAATAAAAATATCATAACCAGAACAACAGATTTGTTCCACATCTTCAAAGCCTTTGTTGAAACATTGAATCAAAGATCTTAAAATTTTGATTGTCATTTGTGTTTACTCATAGTTTTTCAGCTTTTTGCTTTGGCTTTTTTCTTGGAGGTTGAAGATTCTCCTCGGTACTGTATAAATTTCGTCGTGATGGTTTTGTAAGAGTACAAGAATTTTGCAAAGGAACGGAATATATTGACCACAAGAAATTTGCATGACATAGCAATCGTAACTTTTTTGAATTGTTTCTTTCCCATCATCAATTCTAGGTGAAATGCAGCATCTACCACAGGGGAACTATGATCTTTACTAGAGATAAAAGATAGACAAATTATAAAAAATTTTAAAATTTCTTAAACTATGAGATAATATTTTGCATATTAGATATCGATTACAAAACACAAGAAAATTTGTTATGATAATAATTCCATATTAAACTGCCTTTTACGGTGAAAACTCGCATTGTATTTAACATGTTCGTCTATTATATAGTTGCCAACAAAACATTTTCCGGCATGTATCTAGGACAAGCTCATTTAACCAAGCAATTGGCTTGATTTTTTCATTTTTATTTTTTAGCCATTGACCAGCTAAGGGACCATCAACTAAAGTCGACGTTGACAAGAAAAAGATTAATGTCGACCACAAGAAGTATATAGACACGGTGGAGGATTTACGGGCAGCTCTTATCTCTTAAATTGTTTTCCTTCTTTTCTTGTTATCTTATCGAAATTTTGCAAGATTCACTGCGGCAAACTTATGCCGGCCACCTACCGGAGCAGTATGATTTCGTGGTCAGAAACATGGAGCTCCTGGATCTGGAACCCAATGACTTTCAAGTTTCAAGTTACTTCACTACATGTCAGATAGTTTTCTTACTGTAGGGATTTAATCTCTTTAAAACACAGGATCCGTTCATATCAAATCATCAAGAATTAAATAAAAGCGGAAGCATACTTGAATCCATTGTGAAATTTGTACTGGAGTTTTGCGATTTGTCTTCCAAATTAAAACGTAGCCCTTTCAACAAAGTTTTCCCTTGATTTCTCTGTTTTTCTCTCTGATGATGGGATTTCAGACAAGAATTAAGCATACGTTTAATTTGGGGACCATAATCACCTTTTATTAGGGTAAAACCCTAATTTAATTTCTAGTTTGGCCCATCACAAAACTAGAAATTATAGCCCGGTCTCTACACATATGAAGCCCACAGTTAAAATAGATACATAAAGCCCAAAATACAATAATTATATTAGACCACTTTAATTAATCGGGCTCAACTTTATATGATAGCCTTTATACCTAATTATACACATATGAGCCCATATGTTTGTTTAAAAAATCCTTACAATCTCCCATTTAGGCTATATGTGTTACCTTAAAATTGTGTATTAATGATATGAGTACTCAAAATTTTGCTATCATATTGTATGCAACCCTAAACAATCCGATCCATCAATCATATCAACATAGAATCAAAGTGTCTTTCGCTACAATTAACGTAACTAGAACCACCAATGGTCACATATGCTGATATAATCAAATGACATGGGTCAAGCATGGATGTGTAGTATGGAAATTATAAGCAGCATGATCTTCGCATGCTTATTTCCAACTGGTCCAACCTTATACTTTAGTTAGATCAATTTCAAACAAGTTCAGAGATAAAATAAACCAAATATCTTGAAGCTGAAAATAATCTCGAACAAATTAACCAAAAACTATATCCAAAATGATAGTGAAAAAATGTCTAATCTTAAAAACATCTACAATACAAACTCCCACTGAAACTATATATTTTGAAAGGATGCAACACCCATATGAGCAGTGTGCTCATGAAAGACTTTGGGTGGCACTCCTTTAGTAAGCGGATCTGCAATCATGGAGTTTAATCCAATATGCTGTATAGACAACTGTCCATTATGAACTCTTTCTTTAACAATTAGGAACTTGATGTCAATGTGCTTTGACTTTGTTGAGCTCCTATTGTTAGTGGAATATAGCACTGTCGAGTTATTGTCACAAAATAACTTAAGTGGTCTTTCAATAGAGTCCACAATGTGCAGCTCGTGACAAAGTTTCGCAACCATATCCCGTGGTTGGATGCCTCATAACATGCTATAAACTCCGCTGCCATAATGGAAGAAGCTATAAGTGTCTGCTTAGCACTCTTCTAGGAAATAGCTCCTTCAGCAAGCAGGTAGATATAGCCTGAAGTGGATCTCCTACTATCTTGGCATCCAGAAAAATTGGAATCAGAATAACCAATGATCTCCATCTTATCCGATTTTCTATATGTGAGCATATGATCTTTTGTTCTCTGTAAGTATCGCATAACCCGTTTGGCTGCTTTTCAGTGATCCAATCCTAGGTTACTTAAATATCTCCCTAGCATTCCAACAATGTACGCAATATCCGGACGCGTACAAACACATTAGACTTCCTACAGCCAAAGCATAAGGAATCTTCTGCATTTCCTTAGCTTCAAAGTCATTCTTGGGGTATTGACTTAAACTGAACTTATCTGCCTTAGACACGGGGGTATCACCTAGTTTACAATCCTACATGCCAATCCTTTTAAGTACCTTCTCGATATAGCTCTTTTGTGACAATCCAAAAATACCTTGAGAGAGTTCCCGATGTATCTGAATCCCCAAAACAAAAGAGGCGTCACCAAGATCTTTCATTTCAAATTTCTTTGACAGAAATCTCTTGGTTTTGTGCAATAAGCCTATATCATTAGTGGCAAGCAATATGTCATCGACATATAAAACTAGAAAAATGTACTTAGTCCCATTGAACTTATGGTATATATAATCATCAGCCAAGTTCATCTTAAAACCGAACGAGATGACAACTTAGTGAAATTTGTAAAACCGTTGACGAGATGCTTGCTTGAGTTAATAGATGGATTTCTTTAGTTTGCAAACCATTTGCTTTGCATCTCCTGACACAAAGTTTTCTAGCTAAACCATATAAACTGTCTCATTAATATCACCATTAAAAAACGTTGTCTTAACATCCATCTGATATAACTTAAGATCAAAATGTGTCACTAATGCCAATATTATCCTGAAAGAGTCTTTTGAAGAAATCGAAGAGAAAGTCTCTTTATAATCAATGTCTTCTTTCTGTGTAAAGCCCTTTGCGACAAGATGAGCCTTGTACCTTTCTACATTGCCTTTTGAATCCTTCTTGGTCTTAAATATCCATTTGCAACCAATAGGTTTCGCACCTTTAGGTAATGGTACAAGGTCCCAAACATCATTGTCCTTCATGGACTTTATCTCTTCATTCATGGCATCAATCCACTTTTGAGAGTTAGAACTTTCCATGGCCTAACGGAAGTTGATTGGATCATCTTCCACCATACCAATGTCAACTTCATATTCTTGAAGAAATACAGCATAATCATCTAGAATTGCATTTCTCCTCTCTCTAGTGGATCTCCTTAATGGCATAGGTTCTTGAGGTTACAGAGTTTGCTCTTCTGGAACAAGTTGTTGAACTTGGGGAGGAGTTTCCATGACATTTTCTTGATCCAGAATTGCTCCTTGAACAATGTCAGAAATGGAAACCTGACTCTAATCATTGTCAATAGCAATTAGAGGAATTTCAATGTGTTCCTCTTTAAGAACAAAGTCTTTAATCCTTTCTCCCATCACAAACTCAACATCCTCAAAAAACCGAGCATTTCCCATCTCAAAAATTTCCTTAGTAGTGGGATCATAAAACTTATAACCTTTGGATCTTTCAGAATATCCAATAAAGTAACAGCTGATAGTCCTTGAGTCAAGTTTCTTTTCATTTGGCCTATAAGGCCTTGCCTCAGCTGGACATCCCCAAATGTGTAAGTGCTTTAAACTAGGCTTCTTGCTCGTCCAAAGTTCATAAGGGGTCTTATCAGTTGCTTTAGTTGGAACTCTGTTGAGTATATATGCTGCAGTATTTAGTGCTTCTACCTAGAGTGATTCTGGCAAGGTAGAATGACTAATCATACTCCTCACCATATCCTTGAGTGTTCTGTTTCGTCTTTTAGCAATACCATTCATGCTAGGCAAACCTGGCATAGTGTATTGTGGGACAATACCGCATTCCTCTAGGAATTTAGCAAACGGTCCTAGACGTTGTTTACCTGATCCATCATATCTACCGCAGTACTCACCACCACGATCAGATTTGACACTTTTAATCCTTTTGTTGAGTTCGTTCTCAACTTCAGCCTTAAAGTTTTTAAACACATCCAAAGACTATGATTTGTTATGGATGAGATAAAGGTAGCCATATCGCGAAAAGTCGTCTATGAACATTATAAAATACGGTTGACCATTCTAAGACGCCGTAGGGAATGGCCCACAAATATACGTATGAATAAGCTCTAAGACGTCTGAAGCCCTATTGGCACCCAATCTCCTGACGTTTGTTTGTTTCCCCTTAATGCAATTAACACAAGTAGCAAAATCTATAAAATCAAGGGGATCGAGAATTTCGTTTGTCACAAGTCTCTCAATTCTCCATTCAGAGATGTGACCTAATCTCTTGTGCCACAACAAGGCAGAATTCTCTCTAGTTAATTTGCACTTTAAACTTCGTGTACCCAAATACAGAGCTTCACTAAATGAAGCATTAGTGTCAAGCATATATAGATTATCGTAACCTGATAAAGAACCGGTACTAACCAAATTTGAATTTTGAAAGAGACTAAATATTCCATTTCCAAATGAACAACAATAACTAGATTTGTCCAATGCAGAAATAGAAATCAAATTTCGTCTAAAAGACGGTACAAAAAAAGTCTCAACTAAATCAACTAAAATTTAGTCCTTAACAATAATCTAAAAGTCCCTATTGCTTCGACTTCTACCGACTTGTCGTCACCTACATAGATGTACCTTTCACCATCACTTGGTTTTCAGTAACTCAGGTAACCCTGCATAGACACACTGATGTGAGTTTTTGCACCAGAATCAAGCCACCATGTATGTCTAGGTACCAAAGTCAAATTAACCTCAAAACAAACCAAAATAAGAAGCATACGTTTCTTTGCACGCCATGCGTGATAGTTGGCACATTGCTTCTTTACATGACCTTCAGCGTTACAAAAGAAACAGCCTTTTAGATTTCCATCCTTTTGTTGTTTCTTTTGTATTATCGAAACCGCAGCTTAGTTTTCTTTTTTTTTGTTCCTTTTGTCCTTAGATGTTATGGCTAAGTGAGCACTTTCTGCCTTATCATGCTTCAACCTTTCCTCTTCTTGGACACAATGTGAGATAAGTTCATCAAGAGACCATGTCTCCTTTTGACTGTTATAGCTCACCTTGAATTGACTGTATTGTGCCGAAAGAGATATCAAAACCAAATGCGCTAATAAGTCTTTGGATAATTCCAACTTAAGTGCTTTCAATTTTGAAGCAATGTGAGACATTTCCATACCGTACTCTCTTATGTTTCCTTTTCCTACACACCTCATTAATATAAGCTTTGCCAAAAGTGTACTTATTTCAGCCTTTTCATTTTTTGCAAACCTTTTCTCAAAATCCTCAAGGAAACCCTTAGCCGTAGTAATCTGATCAAACATAGTGCCCCAAAAAGCTTCTGAAATGGCACGTTTCCTGATCATCAAGCTCATACGATTTGACCTTTCCCACTTTTCCATCTCCCTCTTTTGATTAGAGGTACTCTCACCAGTAAGTGGTTGATCGACTCATAAAGCAAGATCTAAGTCTATGACTCCGAGAACAATCAAAACGTTCTCCTTCCATGACTTAAAATTGGTGCCATTAAACATAGGAATTGAATTAACACTAACAGAGATATTTGCAGTAGAACTAGGAACTGAACAGAGAACAAAACAAACAAAATCTAATTACTCACACAACAACACTATAATATGTCAAATTAATTATATACAGATAATGGTAGGGCCCCATTATAAGATACCTTGCACAACATTAATATTTAGTCTTTGGACAGAAATACTAACTTGTAAGTGGTACCTTGGTGTAGTG
>JAOSBN010000179.1:8872703-8900385 GCA_027563595.1 Erythroxylum suave | reverse complement strand
AACCCTATAAACTTTATCCTAAATAATTCGGTTGATAAACTTAGGATTAATTTCTCTTAGATTCGAGAGAGCTATTATCATAATTCCATAATCTAATATTTAATAATATAACTGGCCTAATGCAAAACCCAGTGTCTTCTTCTCCTCTCACTGAAAACCCACACCTGCTATATCATTTTCACCAAAACTTCACCTAGCCTTATTTACCACAAATCTTCCAATATCAAAGCAATCTTTTGTGGTTTTGTGTCTTCTTTCTTTCAATTCCAGGTATATGCATTCATAAAGGTTGCCATAATTCCAAGGAAGAAGAGTGATTCAAGAAGGATAGCATCTTCCATTACACATATGGCAACAATCCCAACCTAATTGAACACGACAACTCCATTAACACTGGCTGAAACATCACAACCAGTAGAACCTTTGATATCCGCACCAACACTAGGTCCATACACAAGAAGTTGAACAAGGAAGGGGAAGCAAGTTGAACACCATAGCAAATGGAACTCAAGCAGTGCAAGATGCACTTCATTTATACTTCCATGAGACGATGAAAAATTTCAAAAACTCAATGAACAAAAATTTACCCATATAAGTATTTTCTTCTCGACACTCTTCAAGCTTTAGAAATTCATGATTCTTTTGAACAGATGTTGGGACCAATATGTTGGAGTATATTTGCTAGAATTAATTTTCCTACATTTGTTGAGTTACCTAGAGAATTTTATACTACCTTTCAGTTTAATTCCCATAAAGAATTTGACTTGTTTACTGAAGGGATTGTTGAATTTAGGCTTATGGGTAAAGAGATTGCATTATCTTTTACTGAGTTTAATATGGCTATGAGTTTTATTTCTATTGATGATTTAAAGAATGAACCATGTTTAACCTCCTGTTGTGATCATCATAGTAACTTTAAAGTATCTGAACTGTGGAGTCAATGGTATGTCAACCCTTATCCATATAGCTCTAATACATCTACGAGTTCATATTTGTAAAATCTTGTTTTCAAAATCATTCATAGACTCTTAGCGTATAATTTTTCAAGGCCTAGGGATTCTCCAGGTACCCTTTTAAGGTTGAATTTCATTTCTTACGGTGTATGGATAGATGTATTCCTGTTAATTTAGGTTTTTGGTTTTTGACTCAATTTCAATCTGTATTAAAAAAAATCCAAACCATTGATATTAGTGTCTTATATCACTCAGCTGGTGATTAATTTAAATGAATTAAACCTTAATAATACTGATATGATGGTGGCTTATGCCATAAAACCTTTAAATTTGGACTATTTATGTAGGATGGGAATTGTCGACATGAGTTATGGAAGAATATCCTTCACCAACCCAGGGCTAACTACTTCTTTCCACCCACGCCCAACTATAACAAGTGGGGTTGCAACTAATGCACCACAGGGCCATGGTCAACCCCTCTAACCCAATTTGGACACTCGTTTAGCTTCACTTGAATGTCGAATGCAAAGAATGGAGCAAAATTTAATGGCATATTGGGTAGATCAAAGGTTCCAACCTCCTCACCTACCAACTCCATGACTTCAGATTTCCAAAAATAGAGAAGCATTGTTTTCTCTCTTCCTTTATATTTTTGCTTCGTTATTCTTATATTGTAACATTGAGGACAATGTTGAATTGGTGTGGGGGGATTGGAATACATGTGTGTGACTATGTGGTCTTGCCTTTCTTTGATTCTCTCTCTTTTTTTTAATTTTTATGTTCCTTACATGCATGTGTTGTGTGTTGTGCCATGAAGCTTTGTCATACTAGTTTGGATGAGATTGAGGGTGTGCATGAAATTAAACTGGGCTATGTGAGTCTAAGGTGAACCATGCTGATTAATCGCAATAACTGGTCTTATACACTTAGTCAAAGTTTAGCATTTGAGTGATTAGGTAATATGTGGAATTAAGGTGAATTTTTGAATTAAACCTCTTATGACAGAATTTGAGCCTTAATAACATCATTTTTATGTGATTCTATATTCTTGATGTGTGATTACCTTCTAAGGTGAATTTTTCTCTAGAACTTGCTTGGAATCGACTTGAGACCATATCTATGTTTTAACCCTTTAGCTTAAAAAGCCAACCTAATTCAATATCCTTTGTCAAACTTTTTGAGCTGAAACTTTTTCTTCATAAACCCACAATAAGCAACTTAAACCTCTCGTATCTTTACACATCATAAATGTAAGTAGGCATTCTAACCATAAATCATGTCACACTTATTGGAGAAATATGGAAAGCAAGGAAAAGAAAAAGATGAAGGAAATTGAAGAGGTTTAGTTTTGAAATGTATGTGTACTACTGTTAAAAAAAACAAAAAAATGAAAAAGAGAAAAATATACAACAGTGAAAAAAAATTTTTCAAGTAATTTACCTCTGCAGAATGATGTGTTGATTCCTTTGCAATTAAAATTGTGTCTCTATAAATGGTTAGGTGCTTTACTAATGTTTATGAGTTTTTCTTTTTTTTTCCCATTTATCAATCCTTACCTTGATCTTTAACAATACAACCTTGAAAAAACCCTTTTGATTTGTGCATTTTTGTATTTCAAGTAGTGAAGAGTTGGTGAAAAAAGCAAGCATATGGTAGAATATTTGCATTAGAAGATTTTGAGTGAAACACTTTAGCCTTACATACTTGAGCGTAAGAGAGAAATTTGTGAGAAGAATTTACTTTGGTTTCATACTTGCCTTTGAACAAAGAATGTTTAATTTGACTTTGTTTATTTGTATCTATGAAAAATGATTATCATGTATATTTCAACCTAAATATTGTTGGCTCAAGTTTAGTGGATTGTGCGCACTTAATCTTATGAAGGAAGAATTGATAAAGTGTAGTGATTTGGCATATTTGATCAAGGGTGAGCAAAAGTTTGGTGTGGGAGAATTTGTTAAGTTGTTATTTTTGTACTAATTCTAGGATAAATTTCTTTAATGTGTTGAAATTATTGTTCGAAATTGATGGACTTGTTTCTAAATTGTTCTTAGGTGGTTTTTAACATATGAAAGATGAAATTGGACCAAAAAGATGAAATAAAAGAAAGACAAATCGAATTTCCAGCTAGCAGAAAAAATAATTGACTAAGTGTGGGTACGTGAAAGGAAAGGAACTTAGCTACAGAATCTGATTTCAAATCAGATTCGATTCAACCAAAATCTTTATGATTTTGAAATTCAAATGTTGCCTTATGGATGGGGATTTACCAACTGAAGATGTGGGAGACATATCTGCTAAAGATTACTATAGAATGGAGGGGAGAGAGAGTTCGAAATGATTAAAAACATATACTGTTCACGTTATCACTATTTAGGCATAGATGTTGCGCTCTAAACAAAACAATATAAATTAAATTCTATCTAGACCAACTAGAGGCAAGCATACCCCATCGACAAGTAATAGAAAATGGTAAGAATCGGATATCATACCCAAGGGAATTCCAACACGCAAGATAATTAAATTAAATGATGAAAAATTACTCGGACGATCAAAAATTGATTGATTTGAAAATAAAATAAATTAAAGTAAGCAAATCAAGGAAATATGAAAAATGCAAGGTATGAATTAAAACGACTAAATTTAATCAAATGATAGAAATCGGTTAAGGTATTAGATTTCATTTGGATTAGACATTAAAAATTGTAATGATGGATTCAAGGAATTACTTCACTTAAGCAAGTCGAACCCAATGTTCATGAGGATTCCCTTTTCTTCTAAATCCGAGTCACTCACTTGGTTCATAGATAATTCGGAATAAAAGGCATTCAATACAAGAAGCCTAAAACTAAGTTCCTTAATCCTAGGTATCCTCACATAAGATCCTAAGGTTGGTCTACACTTTAGTCTCAAGTATGTCGCTTGATTAATTTTCCGACAAATTAAATCCCATTGGTTATGGAATTTAATCATCTAAGGTCTTAATCTAGGTGATCAAGCTAAATTAGGACTAAATATGCATTCAATCAAGCAAAAACTAATACCAAAAAAATTGTCCCAATCCAATATCAATCCTAACCTCAACCAAAAACAAACTTACTCGTACATATCCATCAATGCAACACAAATCACAGTCATAGTATATAATTGCATTAAGTAAATCCACAAGAATTAAAATAAATAAGGAATAAATATAAATTAAATCCTAGTATAGTTGCTATTGTCCAAGGAGTGCTTCTCTTCCTACTCCAGCTCTCTATCACGTTGTTCTCTTTTCTCTCATTTCTCTCTACTACTGTGGCTGATGGGATTAAAAATCTGGTGGCAAAAACTTGTTCAAGTTTTCTGCTCCAACCCTCTCTCACGCAGCTCTCCTCTTACGCTAACGCTACTCTTATTTTTACAGACCACATCACGCACACTTCTCTTCTTATTTTTCCAGACCACTCATGCACACTTCTCTTCTTATTTTTCCAGACCACTCACGCACACTTCTCTTCTCCAAACAACACCTCCAGACCACGTAGAGAGAGCCTCCTAGCTGCCTCTTATCTCCTTCTTTCTATTTAAAACCAACGCACATTTCTCTTCTCCAAACAATGTCTGCGTTGTCGCTCCTCTTTTCACACTGCCCATACCTCCTTTAGCTGATGTGACGATTTTTTTTCTTGGTCTGGTCTCTTCTTTATTTCACATGCTATTGTCTCCATTTTCTAGCCTGCCCTTCCCAGCCTTTTCCACGTTGTGGTTCTGCGTCTTTTTCTTCCCACTACTGTGCATCATGTGGTGTGGGCTGTGCTCTTCCCCATTTCTGCATTGCATGGGCTCCAGCATCATGGGTGTTTTTCTTCAGTGATATTTGCATTTTGCTTCTCTTTCAATAGCCTCTTGCATTGCCGTTTTGTCCAGCTGAGCACTGTCATTTTTGTCTTTTATTTTGGGCTGCTATTTTTGTATCTTTGTATTTTAATTTTTCCCAAGTACCCAGCTGCTTTCTTCTTTTCTTATTCTCTACGTCCTGGCCCATTATTCTTGCACGCAAACACGTTAACGTTTTCTAGCAATTTTTTTTGGTTTATTCTTTTGAACATTCCAAATCCAATACGTGCCTAATTAAAACAAATAAACTCTTAATTAATGCAATTCAAACATTAAATGGACAAGAGTTTAGCAAATTATGTGTCTAAAATTAATATAAAATGTCCATTAATAATAGAATAGGCTGGGCTTTACGTTTTTCTGAAGAGAGTTTCTTATTAGATTTTTCTTTTTTAGGCTAGAATTTTCGTATTTTTCATAAAGGACTAGGGATAGAGACCTTATCTTTTGTTATTATTCTATTTTCTCTTAACTTTGTTATGAATAGCTAAACCTTTTTTCTTGGTTGAAGGGAACCTCGTTATTATCTGGTATAGTGAGATTCTAAATAAAAGTTTCTTTCATTGATGAATACTAAATGTCTTTCGAATTGTTTTTCATGTTGAATTGATTGATTTCGAGGATATGCAACTAAGAATTTATTTGTTTAATTTATACCTAGATTCGTAGGATATGACTTTCAGTCTTGCTAACCACCAGTAGCAATTAGGATTGTCATCTTTACGTTAGAGCTAGAAATTCTAAGAAGACGCTTAACTAGATTAAATGCATGTCGTACATGTGTTATCTTGTTCATTGGTTTCTTAGTTCTTAAAGCTACTAATCAATTAAACTTAAGATCCTATCTAAGTTGTTAACTAATAAGAATGTTTAGAATACATGTTTCTATTCATTTAATCTTAAGAGAAAACAACCCCTTAATGAATGTTTGTTAATGGAGTGAGTTTTATATCAAGGATCCATATCAGTTTGATAACGTCGGTGACCTGAAACTAAGGTTTGTTCATTGAATTTTCAGATTTAAATATTTTTGTCAATTTTCATTCTCAGCTGATTTTAAATTCTTTTAATTTACGTTAAAAAAGACCAAGGGGCAAGGACCATAACTTTGATTAAGGGGAAAGAAAAAAGAAATAGAGTCCTTAAAGATCTTCTCATCTGAATTATTGAAAAAAAAAATCAACCAAATGACTAAAACTAAAACCGACAAGGAGGTGAAGAGTTGAGTGTTGATTCTATTACAAAGCCATGACTGTAACGAGAAAGGAACTAAGGTTGTCCTATATACGTGATTGTGTATATAATAGTGAGTATTGATTTTATTATAAGGCCCTGCCTGTAATGAGAAAGGAACTAAGATTGTCCTATATGCGTCATTATGTGTATAATAGTGACTATTGATTTTATTACAAATCTATGCCGGTAATGAGAAAGGAACTAAGGTTGTCCTATATGCGTCATTGTGTGTATAATTTATTTCCATGTTTTCACATTTCATCAGATGTACCAAACCTTATAAAGTGGCATTTCGTAAGTATATTAAAAAAATGGCGCAAGGACCAATCAATCTAACCATATTGAAATTGCTTATCTTTGACATTAAGGTCATTAATCTCCCTCTTCAGTGAAACTTGAATAAATAATCACTAAACTTAGTGCAGATATCGTATCTATTCAATAATCATGATTCTAAACGTTTGCGTAAATTGTTTTCCATTTACTACAAACTATTGCATAAATTTTCGTACGTAGAGGATTACCTTTTTAATATTCGAAGCTGGAATATTTCATCATTTAACTAAAAACTGCATAAATTATTTATTATCTTATTATTTGCCATCAACATATAGAAAGAGAATACATAAACTTCGTTCTTTCTAGGATTGCATTGGAATTAAAAAAATCAGAAACTCATTCAATTTTGAACCTCATGATATAGGCAGATCATAATTTCATTTTGCGCTAATGGCCAAAAAGAATTAAGGGAAAAGGACCACCAAGAAAATATGTATAGAATATGGCCTAATTAAATTAAATAAATCATATAAACATAATCAAAAGAATTACAATCATATAACTCATCTTCTCTATCTAATTCTTATAATATACAATAATTTAAAAATATTTATTTAATTACTTTTTAATTTTAACATAAAATTTTATTAATTAATTTAAGTTTCAATGTGTCCTATAGAAATAAGATTTAAATATTTCAATTTTTAATTGAGAAGGGAACGCTCCAGCTAAATAATATTTTTGACATCATCGACAGATGAAATCCACCATTTCAATTACGGTATTCTAATCTTGTGTCATTTAATTTAATCCACATATTTATATAGCCCTATATAAATATATAAATAAGATATAATATAATATAATATAATACTTAACCAGAATAAAAGATTTGTTCCAAATCTTCAGAGCCTTTGTTGAAACATTGAATCAAAGACCTTAAAATTTTGATTGTCATTTCGGGTTACTCTTGGTTTTTCAGCTTTTTGCTATGGCTTTTTTCTTTGAGGTTGAAGATTCTCCTTGGTAACTATATAAACTTCGACGTGATGGTTTCACTACAACAAACTAGCTTTTTAGCGACAATTTTAATTGTCACTAAAGAAATAAAATTCGTCACTATTACTAATTTACAATGATTACATTTTGTCACCCAAATCGTCACGGACTCTAGGTAGCAAAACACCATCTGCGACGTTTCAAATAACTCGTCGCAAAAAGGTTTTGGCGACAAAAATAATTTGTCAAGAAACATTATTACCGACGATGTAGTAGAACGTTGGTAATGTTTTTGCGGAATGTATGATTTTGGTAGATAAAAGTCTTTTCCCACGAAACAATAGACGTCGATATTCAGTTTTAGTGACGATTTAGTTTTTGTAGCAAAAAACTTTTAGCTACATATTCTTCCTATAGGGAAATGTTTTTGGAGATATTTTTTGAATTTAGATAAAAAAATTTTTATGACGAATTATTTTTGGTCGCCAATAATTATTAGTGACAATTTTTCTTTAGTAGCGAAACAGTCTTAACTATGAAATACTTATTGTAGCAAAAAAAATTTTCCCGATGTTTTCTATACGTAGGGAATTAGTTTTTGTGACGAATTTGATTTGGTAGCTAATAGTAATTAGTGACGAAAATTAATTTTTAATTTAATAATAAATATAAATTTTATAAATGAATTTATTTTAATTTATTACAATATTTACATTTTTTTGACAAATTACTTTTGATAGCTTATTTTATTCAAAATCAAATTTTTATTTGAAATTAATAATTATTATAATTGTTAATATTTTAATTTATTAAAAATTTTAAGACATTTGTAATATTTTGTAAATAATCATAAATTGAAATTAAATAATCATATATAATGGAATGCATGCCATATATAAAACAATGTTTACATTATTTACAAACTAAGAGTCTGAATCTTCGTCAGTAGCACTATGATAAGAAGAACCTAGCATTTGTTTAACCAATTTTTTAAAGTTGCTAATTTCTTTTAGTCCTCGATTTAACTTGTCTTCTGTACATTATAATTTGTCTTCTTTGCATTGTAATTTTGTCTTCAGTAGCTGGTTCTCCTCTTGAAGCACTGTCAACAATGTTAGTCATGAGGAAGAGGCTCCAATCGGCTTAGGGCCATACCCAAGCCCTTTGATATAACCTGATCGTATACCAAGGACATTGTTGCAAATGTCATCAACATTGAGCTGATTTCCCTAAGCCAATGACGCTTGCAACAACTCCTGCATCTTGATCTACAATATAAAGAAGAAAATGCGGTTAACTTAAAAATTATTAGTTAATATTTTATTTAAAAATTGTAATATTAATTTATTTGTACTTACATAATTATTTTGTGCCTCATCCGACATCCAGCCTTGCCCTTCCTTGTAGTGTGTGTGCTTGTACAGTATGATCTGATCTCACTGTTACCCTTGGAGTTGTATTTGACTCTACAATAATTAAGATTAAATTGAACCAAATTAAATTTATTGTGTTAGAAAATAGAATAATAAATTGAATACGTTATACTTACTAATTCTTGTCGGACAACGACAAATGATCCGGACCTAGTGTTATGCGGAGTTGTCATTTTTGCTCTGTTGGCCTTCGCTTTCTAACACTTGTCCTAAATAAAGAGAATTTGTCATAAAATCGATAAATACAATTAGTGGGAAAAAATGAAGAGAAGAAAACAAACCTGAAACTGCGGTGAAGCCCAATAATCACACAATTTATGCTAATTTGCTTCAGTCACCATTTTTGACACGTCTTCTGGCCTCTTTATCAGATGGGAAGGACTGATAATTTTTATGCAGTTGATAGAAATGATACTTCAACCTTTGTTTCAGCAGTGAAGAGACGCTGCTTGAAATCTCAGGTTGCCCGATATCTACAATATTGAGCTTCATTTGTAAAAACACGTATCAGATAAGGTATTAATTTAGTTAAGCAAAATTTGAATACTTATAATGAAATCAATCGAAATAATACCGAAACTTTATCCAAAGCATTTTACAGCAAGTTGTCTTCTTTCAACTGTCTGACATGCTGAAGGCAAGGCAATTCATTCCGAACAGCAACGCCCAACTCACTAGCCAATTTTGCTGCTTGGATCTTATCAATTAGGTGCCCTTGTGTCATATCAATAGTCACAGACAACTTGGAATTCATTGCAACATTCATCTGTTGCAACTCAACATCTTTTGTCTTTCCTCTACCTCGTTTTCTAAGGCCAGTATTGAAACCTGAAAAACAACATAATAATTAAAAAAGACAAAACATTTAATGAGAATGTAAATGTATATATGCTTGGTTATCAATAACAAACCTGAAGATCTCTCATGACTACAAGACAATGTTAGTAGAGGTTGTCGTTGCTGACTTCCCTCATATGATGATGCCATTGCTGGTTGTTCTATTAGAGAGACTTCATCGCCCGTAACCACCCTCTTTCCTTTGTTATGACCAGGTACCATAGTAATCAACCTGTGTCAAAATCAATAATATCAACAACATCATAAAAGAGGCAACAAATAAATAAAATGATAAATTACTGCAAAAACATAACTAAAACATTAAAATTATGCTTATAATCATCGTAAATCAACATAACTACAATATCAACAATATAAGACCTATAATTATGTTATTAACATTTTAAAGAATAAAAACAATGAAACTTACATTCAATCATTGTCATCAAGAAGAAGAAAATCATCATCATTAAGATGATGTTTGTTTGATTCTTCATCACTAATATATTCTAGCAAAGTATCGTCATTGTCATTGAAGTCATCCTAAGTATAGTCTTCATATGTTTGAAAGATAAGATGAGATTGGATTTCCTCTAGTTAAACTATATGTGGGTCGACATCTCTCTTATAGAATGAAGATATATCTGCATCTTCTACTCTAATGCCTTCGTTATTGATCTCTAATCCACTATCTTGATAGACTTCATCAACATCTTCATCTAATTCACCAACATCCCTTTCACAGAAATCAAAGACATTCCTTTGTTGAAACTTTTGAACAACCTTCAATTGCGACCCATTATAGTATCGTTGAAGAAGAAAACTTGTTTAGCTTAAGTTGTAAGGATAAAAGGATCATTATCATACCATGTCTTACTAACATTAATGCTAGTAATATGCCCATTCACTCTCATGCCAATTAGATCAAACCACTTGCATTTAAATAGACCAACCTTCTTATCCTTGATGTAGTGCAACTCTATAATTTCATATATGACACCGTAGAAGTCAATTATTTCGTCGTCATGACATCCTTCAACAACAACCCCACTATTTTGACTTCTAACTCAACTATCTCGTTCTTGAATGTGATATCGCACCCCATTAACAGTGATTTCTTCCCATAAATATGAAGCCCTCATACCAGACTATATAATGTTGTTGTCGCTTCTTGCATGTTACAGTTACATAACCGTATCATCTGTGCAATAAATTTAAAATAAATGTGAGGATGAGACATTTTCTTATATATACATATTATGTAAATATTATGAAACTTACTCGATTTCTAAACCATGATATGAACTTCTCCCTATGTCTTTCTTCAACATTAACGATCCTTTTGCTTCAAATTGTGTCCATGTGCTATCTAATGGGGAGAAAAACATGGTAACATCGATGAGTTAATAAAAGAAATTCTAATATGATTGTTTGAATGAAAAGGAATATACGTACTCCATGTATGTATCGACATTCTCGTAATTGTTCAAAATATACCAATGGGCAATTTCAAATTCGTCCTTACTTAACTCCACATATTTACCCGCACCAAGTGACCTCACCTTTTGCGAGAAAATAGACAAACCATCATCGTCATTAAAATCAAAGTTACGTTCTGTTCTATTAAATCTTGTCTCCATATCAGTTAAGTACATTAAGCAAAATGTCAAGCATTCATTTGCTATATAAGCCTCTGCAATAAACCTCTCTAGTCGAGCTCTATTACGTACATAATACTTAAGAGAACATAAAAACCTAAACATAAACAGTTAAACAATTAGGAATTGTTACTAATAAATAACATAGCAAAAACTTATTGAATTTAACATAAATTACCTTTCAATTGAAAACATACATCGAAATTGAACCGGTCCACCAAGTTTTGCTTCATATGGTAAGTGAATTAGCAAATGGACGATAACATCGAAAAACAATGGGCGGAATAATAGTTCAAGCTTACATAGAATCAATGCTATGCCTTTCTCCAATTTATCAAGCTCCTCAACTTGAAGTGTCTTGCAACATAATTGCTTTAAAAACTCTCCCACTTAACCCAAAGTGACAAACACATCCTTTGAAAAACACCCACGTATTCCAACTGGAAGTAACCGTTGCAAAAGTACATGACAATCATGACTTTTCAACCCTGACACTTCCCTTCTTTAACATTCACACAATGACCTATATTAGATGCATGCCCATAAGGAAATTTGACTGATTTGAGGAATTGACAGAATGCTTATTTCTCACTTTTTGACATGTTGTAACAAGAAGGTAGAATATAGTATGATCCATCATCTCTTCTTCTCAAATGCAAATCTTTTCTAATATTCATGTCTTCCAAGTCCAGTCTAGCCTTAATAGTGTATTTCAATTTCCCAGCAGTCCACATAACAATCCCTAAAGTGACCTCACAAATATTTTTCTCAATATGCGTGACATCAAGATTGTGCCTCAATAGTAATTCCTTCCAATATGGCAAGCTGAAAAATATGCTTCTTTTAGTCCAATTCAGTTCAATCTCATTTCTCTTATGCTTTCTATTACTTGGATGTTTGCCTGGTGTAATGTCAACCAAATGTGATAGCTGGTAAACTATGTCATCACCTGACAACTGGATCGGAGCTTCACCCAACTCAACCGTCCCATTAAATTGTCTACTTCTGTGCCATCTACGCCCATGTTCCAAATAATGACGATGACCTGTATAACATATTTTACTTCGTATCCTTGTTAAATATGTTTGATGATTACAGACAGGACAAGCCATATATCTTTTAGTGCTCCACCCCGACAAATTCCCATAAGCTAGGAAATCATTTACAGTCCACAATACGACAAAACGCATTGTAAAGATGTTGCCTTCAACAACATCAAAAGTTTCTATTCCATATTCTCAGAGATCATTTAAGTCATCAATTAATTGTTGCAAGTATACATCGATGTCCTTATTAGGAGCAGTAGGCCTTGGAATAAGCAAAGACAACAACATAAAAGGTTCCTTCATACACTTCCATGGAGGTAAATTATATGAGACTAGAATCACCGGCTACATGCTATATGAATTACCCATATTACCGAAAGGATTAAATCCATTTGAGGCCAATCCAAGTCGAACATTACGACAATCTTGTCCAAATCATGAGAACTTTCTATCAAGCTCTTTTCATGTCATTGAGTTAGCTGGATGACGCATTATGTTATCATCAATGAGTTTCTCTTTATGCCTCGTCATAGCTAAGGCTGTTTTTGTTGACATAAATAGCCTTTGTAATCGTGGCTTAATAAGAAAGTATCTAAGGACTTTCATTGGTATCTTTTTCCCTCTCCCATCATTCACCCGCCACCTTGATGTACTACAAATAGGACTCTCTTGAAGTTCTTTACTTTCCTTCCAATAAAGCACACTGTTATACTTACAAGCATGAATTGAAGTATGTCTCAATTCAAGATCCCTTAATAATTTCTTTGCGTCATAATACGATTTCAGTAAGTTATGTCCCCCAGGTAATGCATCATTTAGTAAGTCAATTAACATGTCAAACAAATTATGCATAACGGAATATATCGACCATAAGAAATTTGCACAATCGTAACCTTTTTGAATTGTTTCTTTCCCGTCATTAATGACCAGCTAAGAGAGCATCAACTAGAGCTGTCGTTGACAGTAAACAGATTAATGTCGACCACAAGAAGTATATAGACACGGTGGAGAATTTACGGGCGGCTCTTATCTCTTAGTTTTTTTTTCTTTCTTTTCTTGTGGTTCAACTTTTATTTTATATACATTTTTAGGGAACACAAGTCAGCATCTATCAACCCTAAATAGGATCGTTTGTTGTCTTATCGAAAACTTGCAAGATTCACCGCGGAAAAGTTATGCCGGCCACCTACCAGAACGGTATGATTCCGTGGTCAGAAACGTGGAGCTCCTGGATCTGGACCCCAGTGACTTTCAAGTTTCAATGCACTTCACTACGTGTCAGATAGTTTGCTTACATCATCCACGGTGAAGTAATCGGGTTAATAAGTGGTGATGGAAGCACTTGCACGCAAATGGTGGGTAAACAATAAGAATCATCAAATGTCACGGTAGCTTCTCTCATATCTAGCTAAAAAATGGGGATAGCTCCATGATTTTCGAGTCAGTAGTCAATAGGATAGGTTTTATTTCTTAAAATTGGAAAGAATTGTAGCTAAGTTCAATCAATGAGCTGATATTCTTATCAAATTAGCCAAAATTATTCTATTAAGAATCAAATTGAAATTGCAAGCATGATATTGTCAACGAAAGTAGAAGAGTTCCTTTGCAAATATAAAAATAAAATAAAATAAAAATTTACAATTAATTTAGACTATATTTTAATTAGATTAACATAATTTTTACTTAACTATCTTATTCAAATAATTATTATGTTATATGTTGTTAGTATTACTTAACAATTTGTCCTTTCAAGTAATCTGATTATGTTTTTCTACAAGCTCATGATTTGGAGAAAAAAGATTAAGAGGAAATAAAATGACTTGGGTAGGCCCTGAATGTGAAACACGATGGCAAATAAATGATCTTTTAAGGTTTACTTAACAAAGCGAGCATATTGTGTAAAAGTTGCAACGAATGCATCTTTTAAGGTTATTAAAGATGAGAAATAGTATTCTTGCAACGAATGCAAGAAATAAGCGGCTAAAAGTTGCATTTCCACATACAAAGAACCAAAGATATTGAGATGGTTGTGTCGTCTAAAACACGTGGTTTAATTCAATGCAAATTCATGAACTTGCAACCCACGAAACCCATGCATAAAATATGTGTTTTAATTGACTTCAAAAAATTTATCAACTAATTTAAGAGTTTAATTTGTTTTGTCGTTAACTAATGTATATAAAAAAAATTAGTCACATATTAATATGTGTACTTAAGAATTAATGCAAAATGTAAGGATGCTAGTTACGCGTTAACGTTATAAAAGAAAAACCTGCGAGATTCACCGAGGAAAAGTTAAGCCGGTCACCTACCGAAATAGTATGATGCGTCAGAAACATGAAGCTCCTGGATCTGGACCCCTATGACTTTCAAGTTTCAAGTCACTTCACTACATGTCAGATAGTTTGTTTACATTATCCATGGTGAAGTAATACGTTTAATAAGTGGTCATGGAAGCACTTGCACGCAAGTGGTGGCTAGACAATAAGAATCATCAAATGTCACGGTAGCTTCTCTCATATATAGCTGAAAATGGGGATAGCTCCATGATTTTCAGACCGACTCGAAGAGTCAGTAGTCAATAGGATAGGTTTTATTTCTGAAAATTAGAAACAATTGTAGTTAAGTTCAAACAATGAGTGTGCTACTTTTAGGTGAAATCTTATACTGAGCTGATATTCCTATCAAATTAGCCAAAATTACTTAATTAAGAAGCGAATTGAAATTGCAAGCATACTATTGTCAACTAAAGTAGGAAGAGTTCCTTTCCAAATATAAAAATAAAATAAAATAAAATTTCACAATTAATTTAGACTATATTTTGATTAAATTAACATAGTTTTTACTCAACTATCTTTTTTAAATAGTTATTATGTTATATGTTGTTAGTATTACTCAACAATTTGTCCTTTCAAGTAATCTGATTTTGTCTACAAGCTCATGATTTGGAGGAAAAAGATTGAGAGGAAATCAAATGACTTGGGTAGGCCCTCAATGCGAAAATGATCTTTTAAGGTCTACTTAACAAAGCGAGCCCTGATTATTAACGATGAGACATAGTATTCTTGCAACGAATGCATGAAATAAGTGGCTAAAAGTTGCATCTCCACATACAAAGAACCAAAGATATTATGTAATTTTGTTATCAATAGTCACTACAATAGATAAGGTTATTCGCGATGAAGTTAAACGTCGCTAAACATGAAAACATTGTCGCAAATACTAATTTGTGACAAAAATAATTGTCGCCCCAATCGTCGCTGAATTCTAGTAGCAATAGAACATCGGGAACGTTTTAGGGAAATCGTCGAAAAAAGATTTTTCATCGCAAGAAATTTGGCAGTAAAAAAATAACCGACGATAATAAAGAACGTCATTTATAGGGTTTTGCGACATTTTTGTTTTAGCTAAAAGTTTTTCCCTACTAAACTATAGCTGTAGATAATTATCTTTAATGACAATTCCTTTTCTGTAGTAGAATAGTTTTAGGTATTAATTTTTTGTTGTAGCTAAATATTTTTAGAGACGTTCCCGCAAATGTAGGTAACATCTTTTTATGATGACTTCTTTTTGGTAGCTAATAGTTTTTAGTGACGATTTTGTTTTTAAAGCAGAATAGTTTTACCTACTAATTTGTTGTTGTAGGTAAATGTTTTTAGAGATGTTTTTGTAAATATAGATAATAACTTTTTACGACGATTTTGTTTTGGTAGCTAATATTATTCAGTGACAAAATTTTAATTTTAATTTAAATATTATTATAATTGTTAAAAACAAATTTATTTTAATTTATTAATATTTTTAAGACAGTTTGAAAAATAAAAATGATTCATTTTATAATTAATGTTGGTGGCATATTTTTAAATAATAATAAATTGAAATAAAATGAACATATAATATGGAATGCATTTTCTATAAAAAAAATATTTACACATCATTTACAAACTAAGAGTCTTCATCTGAGCCACTACCACTAACATCTGTAGAACTAGTAATTGTTTAACAATCTTTTTAAGCTTGTTAACTTCTTTAATATTACGATCTAACTTAGTCTTTAGTTGTTAGTTCTCCTCTTCAAGCATCATCACATATGTTGGTTGTGACGAAGATGTACCAACAGGCATAGGGTCATACTCAAAACCTTTGATATAGCCTAATCATATATTAAGGATATTGTTGCAAATGTCATCGATATTGGGCCGATTCCTCTCAGACAATGACGTCTGCAATAACTCCTGCATCTTGTCCTACAATTTAAAGTAGAAAATCGGGTTAACTCAAAACTTATTACATACTATTACAAAGAAAAATAAATTGTAATATTAATTTATTTGTATTTACATAATTACTTTGTGCCTCTTCAAACATCGAACCTTGACCTTCCTTGTAGTGTGTGTGCTTATAGAGTGTGATCATATAACACTCTTATCTTTGGAGTTGTGTTTGGCTCTATTATATGCATTTAAAAAATTATAAGCAATTGAAATTTATTATATTAAGAAATAGAATAACAAATTGAACACGTTACACTTACAAATTCTTATCGGACGACAACAAATGATATGGAATCGGTGTTATGAGGAGTCTTCATTTTTTCTCTGTTCACTTTGGCTTTCTCACCCTTTTCCTAAATTAAAAGAAATATTCATGAAATGCAAAAACAAAATTAATGGAAGGAAAATATGAAGAGAAAAAAACAAACGTAAACCTTCGCCGAGACCCAATAACCACAAATTTGACTCTGATTTTCTAGAGTCACCTGTTCCAAAACATGTCTCCTTACCTCTTTATTGGGAGGGAAAGACTGGTAATATTTATGAAGTCTATATCGATGATCCTTCACCCTTTGTTTTAACAGTAAACTAACATTGCTTGAAACCTCAGGTGTGCCGATATCAACAATATTGAGCTTCATCTGTGAAGAAGAAGACGTATAAGTTAAGTTATTATTTTTGTTAAGTAAAATCATAATACATATAATTAAACGAATTGAAATATTACCAAAACTTTGTCTAAAGCATTTTGGAGCAAGTTGTCTTCCTTCAAATGCCTAATATGATTAAGGCAAGGCATCTCATTCCTCATAATGACGCCCAACTCATTGACCAATTTTGTAGATTGGATTTTATCTAGAGGGTGACTTTGCGTGGGGTCAATCGTCAAAGATAACTTGCTGTTCATTGCAACATTCATCTATTACAACTCGGCTCCTTTTGTCTTACCTCTACCTCATTTTCTAATGCCAGTATTGGAACCTTAAAACAAAAAATTCATAACATGAAAAACACACTAAACATGTAATTAGTAATTTCAGCATTAATGTAAATATGTTTGGTTAACAATAACAAACCTGAAGATCCCTTATGACCAGCAAACGATGTTAATAAAGGTTGCTGCTTACTTTCTTCATTCGATGATGCATTTGTTGGTTGTTTTGTCGGAGGAATGTCTTTGGTCATTACCATCCTCTTTCCTTTATTTCTACTAGGTGCCCTTATAATAAACCTGTGTAAAACAAAATATGAACATAACATATAATCTTAACTCAAACATCAATTTTTCATATAACTATAAGGAGATCAGTAGCCAAATACTAAACTTTCGGCATAACATTTTGCAAAAACATAAGTGAAACATTAAAAATATTCATCTACTCATCGTAAATTAACATAGTAAAACATCAACAACATAAGACAATTATGAACATAACATTTCAAATAATAAAAAAAATTTTATTTACATTCAATCATTATGATCAAAATTTTGAAAATTATCATCATTAAGTATATTATCTTTGGATTCTTCATAACTAATATATTCGAGCAAAGTGTTGTCATTGTTATTTATGTCATCCTAAGTATAGTCTTCTTTTGTTTGTAAGATAAGATGGGTTTAGACTTTATCCAGTTGAACTATTTTAGGCTCTACATCTCTCCTATGGAATGATGATATATCTGCTTCTTCTACTAGAATGCCTTCTTATTAAACTCCAATCTAATATCTTGATAGACTTCATCTGCATTCATCTAATTGACCAATATCCCTTTCACAAAAATTAAAGACAATCCTTTATTGAAACTTTTGAACAACCTTCTAATTGCTACCTACACTACAAAATGAAAAGGATTTGGTGTCGAATTAACAATGTTGCTATAGATGTGAAGTTCG
This sequence comes from Erythroxylum suave, assembly GCA_027563595.1. Classification (NCBI taxonomy): domain Eukaryota; kingdom Viridiplantae; phylum Streptophyta; class Magnoliopsida; order Malpighiales; family Erythroxylaceae; genus Erythroxylum; species Erythroxylum suave. The sequence goes on along the minus strand of JAOSBN010000179.1, from coordinate 8,881,897 downwards.
TTACTAAAACTTGTGGTGACGGAAATTGACTCCATCACATTCCGTTTCTGTAGGGGTTGTTGCCAAAGGTTTCGTGACAGATTTCCCATGTCCGATACTAGATAAACTATCGTCTTGCTTCGGAAAATTTTCCCGTTGTGGATTCTATACATTTAGTAACAAAACAATGTGTCACTAGAATAGAATATTTTTGTTGCGAAAGGCATTTCCATTTTGCTAAAATAGTTGCTATAGCTAACATATAATTACGCAAAAACAGAGTTGTTGCAAGAAAATTACCTTTTGCAATAGATTTATTCGTTACAAGATTCAATGATATCCATGACAAAATATGATTGTATGCTGAACATTATTGTTACAAAATATTATGTTTAGCAAGAAATTAATTTGCTATTATAAAATCATTAATTAGTAATGCTACAAGAATACGTAATTAAATGCTTAATTTTGTAATAACTTAAAGTTTGTTACTAAAAGTAATAGCTTGTAACAAAACTTGCTAATACAAAAGGTTATTGCTAAAAGTTCGATACGGTGATGATATAGTTTTTGTTGCAAATTAGAATATATTGTTCGAATAAGATGTTTATAGAAGCTATAATATCATCTAATTAACTGAAAACAAAAATGTTCAACAAGATAATAAACCAACTTCAATGAACGATGCTAGACTTTTCCTTCAAGCATCCGCATACACATCTGCATCCTATAACAAATAAATAAATAAGTAAAAGTAATATGATAAGTAAAATTAATATTGATTATTTAAAAACAATAAAATAATTTATACACAAAATTTTAGATTAAGACTTACCACATTTGTGTCATTGGTATGAGATTTTGAGGAGTTAGCGTTATTAGATGAGGCTCCAAACATCTCTTTTAAAGAATCAAAATTAAAATCTCCATTCTTAGCTGCTTCGCATATTCTTGAAGTTCTCCATCATTTGATTTTGCACATCCTTCACAATTTGTTCCTTCGTTTCTTGAAATTGAGTTGTCATTTCATTCTTCAAGCTCTGAGCGTACTTTTTGGTTTCAGCAAGTTCTTTTATAAGCTCACGTTTTGAAGGTCCATTTTCCTGATAACTAGATGGGGTGGTATTTAGCAAGTAGCTTCTAACACAACCATGTTTTTCTTCACCAAGAACTTTCTAAAAAATATCATTTTCATCAAGGTTGATCAGTCCTGCTTTTTTTTCAGCTTTATATTTCTTCAACTCTTCCTACATGAATATAAATAATTAAATACATGAATAGATTAAAATTATTATATTTCTAGCTTTATATTTTTGCTCACATTGCATCACCATAATAATGACTACCGGCCTAATATTAAACCTTCTGTGCATAAAGCTGAGGACACTTTGCTGCTTTAGCTACTGTCGTAAGTATCATCATTCATCTGTATCAACTACAGCATAAATCATCACTATGAGCACGATCTCTTAGACTTGCCAAATGTGCAGTTGAACGGAAGAATATGAATTAAATATATTGTTTTTTTACGCAATATCTTAAAAAATGCATTTATTTTACCAAAAGATTATACCTTTACTGAGAATTTATAAAACCTTTTATTGTTTCAACAATAGCATACCATTGGCTTCCATCCAATATATGCTCATTAGTATTGACAAAGTCAAAATCATAAAAATTGTAAATTCTCCAAATTATCACAGGGGATGAAAATTCTTTAGCTCATTGAAGACAATAACCTTTTACCTTTGAAATACTTTTATTCCAAAAGTACAGGTTATTGGTTATTCCACAACAAGAAAATGGTAACCATCTTGTCCTAATATTGAAAGTTGCTCAAAATTTTGAAGAACTAACCATAAACATTGATATCTAGGTATGAGATCCTATAGCAACCACAAGTGCAATGTCTTGAAAAATAAACTATAGTTCATACTTGTTTAACCATGAATAATAGAAGAAATTTAACATTAGCAGCAAAAATATTATCACAGCACTGACAAGCTTATCCTTTGTGGCAAACATGATTGTGCCCGCATGCTCAACAGCATTGCTAACACACCATTCAACAAACTTTAAATCAAAAAGCTAAACTCTCATGTTAAGTCTGGACAGACAAATACTAGAATGAAGGTCTGCAACTCATAATACAGATCTTAGAATGAAGGTCTGCAACCCACAATACAGATCTTGAGGGTTGAAAAGTAATAAAATAAAATACCTCATCGTTCATATGAATATACATATCATGAGGGGTTTTGAGTTAAAAGAACAAGTAACTTCCATACGCGACTAACTTTACACAGCTAATAAATCTTGAAAGAGTCAACTCTGACTTTCCAAATTGAATTTCTATATGTGTAAAGTGAAGCACAGCAGGAAACAGTATCCCCATTACTGCCATCAAAAGCAACCCAGAGTTCACAAGAGCAGCTGTCTAATGCAATGACGATCCCACTTCAATATCAACTGAGACATAAGAGAATAATAGGAAAGGAAAACAACCCCTCCATCCTTAATCTAATCAAATATTGGGGATGTACCTTGCTAAAATGCTAAATCCTTTTATAAACTATCCCTCCAACAAAGAAATAAAACCCAACAACCAAGAGCATATTTGACAAGATGGAGCCCAGTAAAGATTGTTGAACTACCCTTATCATTCCAGTCTTCAATGCATAAATAGATATGATCATTTCTGTTGCATTTCCAAAAGTGGTATTCAAGAGACCTCTAACTGCATTTTCCATTAGAAAGGAAACAAGAACCAAATAAACCAAATGAAAAACATAATAAGAAGAAATAAATATAAGTTAATTTCTCATGAACAACTGTCATCATAGCTTTAACTAGTACCTAAATCATACATTTAGTATTAAATTAGTAAAATACCTGTTGGTCTAGTGTACATTGCAAGCTGCCCGCAAATATTGATAAGCTTAGCATTGTGCAAAATAGAATAAATGTCAAAATCAATTTAATTGTCGACCACTTTTAAAACGAGTAGTGAATGCTTACTCAATTGTGTAACCCAAATGCTCTGCCAAAGAAATGATGCCTAGTAAGCTAAGGAAGAATACCCACCTCCCCTCTTTTTAACGCTTTTGTAAAAGCGTCGGACCACTGACCACACGGTGGAGATCAGCGCATTAATGGATTAGACCACCACTGAGCAGCACTGATTAGAACCAATGGGCCTTATATGATGGCAAGCCACGTCTTCAGGTATTGGTGTATCCCAAGCCATTGGAAACCTCCAATTCAAGGTGGTCGGAGATTGCTTGCGAAAGGGCAAGGTGGTGGTGGCCTTTTTGGAGCTGTACGTAAGATGGCATGTCGATGGGTCTTAAACATCGGACACCGTCTGAGTTTAGGAGGATGAATAATGTGAAAGGGAAAAGTTGAGGAGTGGATTATATATGGGAAGAAGAGGGATATAGGTTTAGCTTAATTAGATCCACTTGTAACTATTATCTATTTTGCTATAGAGTATCACTAAAACTAGCAAGGATTATAGTGACAAATGGTTACTAGAAATACTAACACAACCTTTTTTTGTAATATGGTGTCACAACAAAATATTATCACAAGAAGTTTAGTAATAGGGTGTCAACAAATTGTAACTAAAAATAGCTATATCACTTTTTTATGATGGGTTGTCACAATAGCTAACATTATAACTTATTTTGCTACAGATTGTCACTAAAGGTAACTTAGAATATAGTGATAGATAGTCACTAAAAAAAGCCAATGTGGCATTTTTTGCAACACGTTGTCATAATAAATGTCACACAAACAATTCTAGTAACAGAGTGTCACAAAACATCTATTATTTTGGTGCCAAAATAGTCCCTGTATAATGGAACCAAAATTTCCATTCTTGTTGCAACACTAACTAGTGACAGAATATAGCTACATATCTGTTATAGTGACGGTTCATTGCAACATCTCAATAAGTCATGTGGTCGAAATACAAATTTATTCTCCTCTCAATAAGATGTCACAAAAGCTTAATATTTAATAACGATGCATTACAAAAAATTGCTAGTAGCAACACACATTAAAGGTATTGTTAAGATTTTCATTGCAATAGCCATGTTGTTTTGTAGTGTTAATACAGTATCGTTAACGAAAAACTTACTTGGCTTGACTTGCAAGGAAAAATGGATCATTGTCATACCATGTCTTACTAGCATTTATGCTAGTAATATGCTCGTTCACTCTCACGTCAGTTAGATCAAACCATTTGTATTTAAATAGAATAACCTTCTTATCCTTGATGTAGTACAACTCGATTATTTCAGAGATGACATCATAGAAGTCAATTATTTCATCATCATGACATCCTTCATTGACAACCCCACTATTTTGACCTCTAACTTGACTATCTCAATCTTGTATGTAAAACTCACCCCACTAACAATGCAACCTGGGTATTTCTTCCCAAAAATATGAGGCCCACATGCCAAACTATGTAATTTTGTTGTTGCTTCTTGTACATTATAGTTATGTAACCATATCATTTGTATGACAAATTTAAAATAAATATGGGGATGAAACATATTGTCATATTTTCATAATATATAATCAATATGAAACTTACTCAATTTCTAAACCATGATACAAACTTCTACCTATGTCTTTCTTCAACATTAATAATCCCTTTGTTGCGAATTGTGTCTTTGTGCTCTCTATGCCAAAAAAGACAATGACAGTAAGATCTCAGAGTGAATGAAGAAAATTGTAATACGATTGTTTAAATGAAAAGGAATATAGTACTCCATGTATGTATTGACTTTCTCGCAATTGTTCAAAATATACCAATGGGCAATTTCGAATTCATCTTTAGTTACGTAACTTTTTGAGAAAAAATAGACAACCTACCATCATCATAAAAATCAAAGTTGCCTTCTAGTCTATTAAATCTTGACTCCACATCAGTTAAGTACATTGAACAAAAAGTCAAGTATTCATTTGCTATATAAGCCTCTGCAATATACCCCTCTGGTCGAGCTCTAGTACGTACATATTGCTTAAGAGAGCATAAAAACCTGAACATAAATAGTTATAAACTTAGAAATTGTTACAAAAAAAATAAAAAATACTTATTAAATTTAATATGAATTATTCCATCGAAATCGATTTGGTCCTTTATATGGTAAGTGAATTGCCAAATAAACTATAACATCAAAAAGTAATAAGGGAATAATAGTTCAAGCTTACATAGAATCAATGCTATGTGTTTTTCCAATTTATCAAGCTCTTCAACTTTAAGTGTCTTACAACATAATTATTTAAAAAACTCTCCCACTTGACCCAAATTAATAGACACATCCTTCGGTAAGCACCTACATATTCTAACAGGAAGTAGTCATTGCAAAAGTACATGAAAATCATGACTTTTCAACCCTAACACTTTTTCCTTTTTTAAAATTCACACAACAACCTATATTAGATGCATAACCATCAGGAAATTTGACTGATTGGAGGAATTGACAAAAAGATTATTTGTCACTTTTTGATATGTTATAATAAGCAGGGGGAATAAAGTATGAGCCATCATCTCTTCTTTTCAAATGCAAATCCTTTCTAATATTCATGTCTTCCAAGTCTAATCTAGCCTTAATTGTGTCTTTGGATTTCCCATCAATTCCCATGACAGTCCCTAAAGTGAACTCACAAATGTTTTTCTCAATATGCATGACATCAAGATTGTGTCTCAATAGTAATTCCTTCCAATATAACAAGTTGAAAAATATGCTTTTTTTTCCTATTCAGTTCGATATCATTTCTCTTGCGCTTTTTATTACTTGGGTGTTTGGCAGGTGTAATGTCATCTAAATGTGACAGTTGATACACAATATCATCACTGGACAACTGCATTAAAGCTTCACCCAGCTTAACTGTGCCATTAATATGTTTACTTCCTCGCCATCTATACCCATGTTCCAAATAACGACAATGACCTGTATAACATATTTTACTTTGTATCCTTTTTTAATATATTTGATGATTACAGACAGGACAAGCCATATACCCTTTAATGCTCCATGCAGACAAATTCCCATAAGTTGGGAAATCATTTATAGCCACAAAATAGTAGCATGCATTGTAAATGTGTTGCCTTCAACAATATCAAAAGTTTGTAAATTTAAGTTTCCATAGATCATTTAAGTCATCAATTAATAGTTGCATATATACATCGATGTCCTTACTAGGAGCAATAGGTCCTGAAATAAGCAAAGACAACAATATAAAAGACTCCTTCATACACTTCCATGGAGGTAAATAGTATGGAACTAGAATCACTAGCCACATATTATATGAATTACTCATATTACCGAAAGGATTAAATCCACCTAAGCCCAATCCAAGTCGAACATTATGACAATCTTGTTCAAACCATGGAAACTTTCTATTAAGCTCTTTCCATGCTATTGAGTATGCTGGATGACGCATAATGTTATCTTCAATGCATTTCTTTTTATGCCAACTCATATCTATGGTTGTTTTTGTTGACATAAAAGGTCTTTGTAATCATGGTTTAATAAGAAAGTATTGAAGGATTTTCATCAGTATCTTTTTCCCTCTCCCTAATTCATTCCGTTGGGAGGAATGTGGCAAAATTGTCCATTTTGAAAAAATAAACAATACAAAAAAAAATCTCCACTTCATATACTAATCATCATTTGCCTTCCATGAAAAAAAAAATCCACTTCATATACTAATCATCGTTTGCCTTCCATGGCCGATCTTTTGCTTCAAGGTGTTTAGGATCATCCGAACAACATCACTTTCCTTATTATGTACATCTTATTTCCTTTTATGAAGCTATTATATATATTTAAATTTGATGGTATATACTACACGTTGTTTTAAGCTCCCTTGAGTCTCGAAGATGAAATGTATGCCCATGGAGGCAGAAGCGATGTCACAATAGTCCGTAAAGGATTAAGGAAGTTATTTGTTTTGGAAAATTCTTCAATTCCACATACTTCGTCTGGTCATTCACATATGCATGTCACTCCAATTTCGATTCGTTTAACGGTTTATTGATGTAACAATATCTAAGTTCTATACTGATTGTGGCTTAGGTAAACCATTTCATACTGACGTTTCATCTGGCTAACTTATCTTCCATACTAAATCTATCGACTCATTCACTATATTATCTACAAGTTTAGCTATAGCAAAAAATTTGTTGCAAGAGGGTGTAAAAAATCCCTGTAATTGAGGGAAGCGCTATTATTATTTCAATTGGTTCCTTCACACGTGCAAGGACCCTTCTCAGGAATCTAGAAATCAGGGACTCATTTACCTTTACTGACTCTCATGTCACTTAGAACCTAAAAAATTAATTATATCATTGATATCTATTGATGCCATCAACTAGACTCAACTTTAAAGTTGATTTATTGTTGTATCTGTAAGAGTTTGTCAAACAACCTCTCTATAAGTTAGGGGTTCATCTACGTACTATTGAGTGTGGACTGTTCTTGTTCTTGTTCTATGACTATATGAATTGTTAAACTTTTAATTCAAAGTTTGTACTACTCGATATATCATATTATTATATTGATACAATTATTTAAATTTGTTATAACTTTTTGTTGTAATGTTAGTAAATATTAACCATTAATTAATACTATTGTTTAACATTAAAATTATGTTGTATATGTTTTTTCAACTATACGTTGTAAACATTGAAAACAAATCTCCTATAAAACATATCTTAGCTATGATAAATTATAAAAATGTTAGTTTAACAATTTTGGTCAATGTAAACCTTTTGGTGACGATTTTGGGCAAATGGTCACCAAATCCACCATTTAGTGATGATTTTCAGAAATCATCACTAAATGTGTAACATTTGGTGATTTTCAAAATTCGTCACCAAATGTTGATCTTTTTCCAAATATCGTCACTGAATGATAAATTTTAGCCACAATATAAAAAGTGAAGCAAAAACCCAACATCTTTTTACTATTGATTTCACATAATCGTCACAAATTGTTGCAAAATTAGTGACAATTTTTGGATTGGTCAATACACGTTTCATAAATTATGGTGACAATTTCTAAAAAGCATCACCAAAAGTTCATTTAGCAACGAATTCATAAAACCGTCACCCATTGTGGATCATTTTGTGATGATTTTCTGTAATCATCAATAAATGTTCAATAGTTGGCGATGATTTTAGGAATTCGTCACTAAATGTTGTACCTTTCTAAGGCTCTTTCAGTTGGTCACTAAAGTCTTAGTTTCAATGAAGATTGTTTAAAATCGTCGCAATATGTTAGCTTTTTCCAACGATTTTGGTAACATCACAAAAGAAAACGTAGCTAAAGGTAGTATTTGTTGTAGTGAGAGTAAAAGGAATCAATTTCATATTTAGGTTGCGTTTGAAGCTGTTGTGCAGTGAGGATAAGTACTTATTTACCGTAGTTTTTAAATGCAATTGCATGTTTGGATCTGCGGTGACCAACCAAAGGTTGGAGAAAAGTGCGGTGCTACCACAGAAATCAATAAGTAGAAAGAGGGTTACGATAGGAAATTGCTTATCATTTCAACATGTTGATTTTAACATGTTGATTTTAGTTTAACATGTTGCTCAACATGTTTATTTTAATTTAATATTTTATTGATTTTAGTAGGTTATCAACCGCCACCACTCCCCAAATTAAACCAAGCGTTAGTATCGAATTAAATAATTTGAGAAGGTTGCGTCATCTAAAGCACGTGGTTTAATTCAATGTAAATTCATGAACTTGCATCCCACGAAACGCATGCATAAAATGTGTGTTTGAATTAAAGTATGTGGCCACATGTAGAAACTTGGTCCCAGTAATGCTTCTATAGTTGTATTCATTTACACTTCAGCATAATTTATTATAAGCTGATTAGATAAGAACCGTTAATTATGGTATACAACAACGTTAATCCAACAATCCCAAGATTATCGTCTACTGCCTGTAAGATTACTACGTTGTATGATTACGCAGACAGAGTGATCAAAACCCACACCCTTGTTATGCAATAGCTTAACATGATTAAGCTTTCATCTTAATTAGTGCAAATAGCTGGCTTGGTCTATATATAGAGGAGCATTTCCCTGACCATATTGTTAGCAAACCACAACTGATATAAGGTAGTGTTAAGTGTGGTCCATTGTTTGAATAAACCTGTTAAGGAAAATACAGGTGGTATAAGGCCGG
>JAOSBN010000179.1:8829383-8862057 GCA_027563595.1 Erythroxylum suave | reverse complement strand
GTGAAAGATTTGAGCAATTAACTATCTTTCAAAATATTTTTGGATTCTTGTGTGATTCAGATAAGTTGAAGTCACTGAATAGTAATGAATTAAAAGAATGTTGTGTTAAGTTTAGCAAGACTTTTTCTCACAACAATGTGCCGGATGTTGACATCGATGATCTATTTTTTGAGTTAAGAGTGCTGCAAAAGACTTTGCTAGATAGGCTAATGTCTGCCATTAATATTTTGGTGTTTGTCAATGCAGCAGAATACTATCCCAATGTTTCCATTGCTTGTCGAATCTTATAGACTGTTCCTGTCACGGTTGAATCAGCTGAGAGAAGTTTTTCAAAACTGAAGATATTAAAAAACTACTTAAGATGTCACAAGAACGGCTGAATGGTCTTGCAACTCTATGTATTGAGAAAGATGTGCTTGAATCTCTTGATTTAGACTCCGTTATTAGTGATTTAGAAATGCTCGTAGAAGACATATTGTTTTATTATATTTTGTGTATTGATGAGTAAAATATTTTTTTACGACATAATAAATATTGAATTTTTTTCAATTTATTTTTAATTAAAGTTAGTGAGCCCACATCTTTTCTTTCCCTCCGAGCTTACAAAACCTCAGGACCGGCCCTGTGATCATGTTATTATGTGTGAAATGCTTTTACAGGATGTGAGAATAAGTAGGTAGCGTCAAGAGGTGAGTGGTGTCGACTCACTAAAATCTTGTGTAAGACCATTAGTACAAGTGAATAGTGTCAAAGAGTAAATGGTCTCGGCTTAGTAAAGCTTTGTGTAAAACTATTGTACTTTGATGAAAGTGATTAAGTTGAATGAGAGCTCCACAAATGTAAGTTGGGTGTATCGAACTACGTTACTAAATTTCAATTGTTGATTTATTTGTTGCTCATTTAATAGTTTTTCCCGCGTCTTAATTCTGAAATATTGATAGTTGCTTTTTATTAAGCAACTGTCATAATCAAGTCAAAGTAACTACGGTAGAACTTATAATTTGTGTAACTACATCCTTCGGATTTTGCCACAAACTTATGTGTCCATGTATTAATGTCTATGTGATGTTCATGCAAACCCTTTAACTCCAAACTTTATTTCCCTTGGAAACCTTGATTTCTTAAGTAATCTCAAAATAAAATGGGTAATATGCAGCTCAACTACAAATTTATTGTACATTAACTTAACCATAAACTTTTTTCTCAAAGGGTATAAGATGTCAAACTTTTCAATAAATTTACTCATTCCAATATTTTTCATAAAATATTTAAGATGAATAAAATATAATTTATAATTCTTTCAAAAACAATTATTTTATAATATTTTTCAATAATCAATTACATAATAATTTGTATTTGAATAATTTTTAAAATTCATATTTATAATAAATTAGTTTTTGAATAATTTTAATCATAAAATAAAATTTAAAATTAGTTAAATTATATAAAAATTTTGAACGAAGAAATATTAATATTTGAGACCAAATATTTCCCACAATCTTAGGCTTGAAGAGCCAATAATTGTTGAAAAGTAGGCATACACTTGTTGAAGGACAGTAGACATAATAATTGTCTGGCGTTATATCAGAAGAAGCAAAAGGTTAAAAGAAAGAAAAAAAAGAACAGCTAAAGTTAAGTGATACAGCGACATCGCGAGACTCGTGAACATTCAACCTTCTCTGGTTTTTTTTTTTAAAAAAACTTTTCGCATTCTTTATTGTTTTCTCTTTTAGGTGCTCCTCTTTGTGCGGTGCGTATGCCCGTACTAATTCTAATGGATGGTGACAAAACACACAATGGAGGAGACCCCCCACACCCCCCTTTCCATAACTGCTTAATAATCTCAATTTTTCATGTATTAAATTTTGCTTATAATCACTATCTCTTTATGCCATTCTATTCACCACTTTGCGTACATGTCTGTAATCTGATGCATTTATAATCTCAAATTGTTGCATGTTCATGTACAATAAAATGTCTTCTTCTTCGCTCCCTATCCAACCAATATGTATATGATATGATCAACTCCTTTCTCGTCACTTTGACGGTAAGAGAGAAAAGAGAGCTATCTGTACTTTGTATGTGCGTGGGCATTGGGCAGTATTACGAGGAACTCGTACTTACCATTTCGACGTCGAGAGTCGATATCACTTCAATATCTCACCGTCGGGAAAAGCAAGCTTGTTTATAGATTTTTAGTTGGCAGAAAAATTATAATAACCTTAATGATAAATTATTTAATAATTTAAAATTAAATAATAAATTCTATTTAAAATTTCTTTCACTAAGTAGGGCGATTGTTACGCTACTTGACATGTACAGGAACCTAAATAGGGCGACGGCTACGACTCCTTTGACATGTACAAGAACCTAAATAAAGCCTCATAAGGAAGGTCAATTTCACGCTCACGCCTGTGACTTCCACTCCACTACCAAAATGAATCAATTTGGCCAGTTCATGGGGCGTCCCTCATTCGACAAGTGTATAGCAGCAGTGGCAGTGTAGAAATGATAGACAAGAAGAATCCGAAAATTTCCCAACCAAAGTGAACCGTGATTTGATAGACTCAAAGTTGCCCTCTCAACACCACAAGTGAAGCGCTTCTGAGCACGCAACGCAAGTGGACAAGTTTTGTAGCAACTCCATGAACAAGACAGCAATTGTGGTCTGGCATCATGAGGCCCCCCTTACCAAGGACACATCCAATTACGCCTATGACTTTTGCGTTAAAGAAGAAAAAAAGAGTCAGCCCCTGCATTTTCCTACTGTAGCCTTCAGGCTTCACTCAAGACTGGCTTAGTGAGCTTCTATAATATTCTGCACCTTTCTTTTGTATTTAATATTTAAACCCGTTTTATCAATTTCAAAAGTATTGCCAAAGCCAAACATAAGCATAATATCATCTGTCGGCTAATTATATTTAAATATTGCCATTGTTATTTAAACGAAATTACTGTTTTTTAGTTATGTTTGTTTTGCAGTACTATTAATTGGCCATGATGCCCTGTCAATATTATGTACCATACGGGCCATTATTAATACCCATATAATTTGTTTTTCTCCCTCCTATAAGAAAAAAGGGAAATCAATCAATCAATCAAAAAGAGAAAAGAAAAATTAAAGAAGTCCGACTACTTATGTAGTCTTGTCTATCTTAAAAATCATTTGTATTCTAAATTATTAAAAATTCACCTTGTATTATATATCTTAAAGTATCCAAACATTTATATGTTATTTTAACATAAATTTTCATTATTATAAAATTTATATGATAAATATCTATAAGTTGTTTTAATATAAATTTTCATATGATTGATTGCTATATGCCTAATAAATATTATATACCTATTCTAATATAACTTCAATATCGTGTAAAAGTCTATTTTTAAGTTTATAGTATCAAAAATATTGTAAAGTAATTTAAAATAATATAAACATCTTTTAGTACAAAATCTAAATATCAATATTAAAATTTAAATTAAATTAAAAGAAGACGATTGCTTAAAAATAGAAAGACGATAGAATTTTTAATTGTCGCTTGAATCATATTTATTGTTTGATTATTTGTTATTAATTCTTGTAATAATTAATTAAAATCAAATTATTATGAGAACTCAACAAGTTTTGTACTACGAATTTGAAGAATAGCAAACATAAATTTTACCGATATAGAAAGAAACTTCAATTCCATACTTTTTTATTGTGAACAATGCAATAATATTTATAAAGCTTTAATTATATCTAAGTATTAAGATTATATTTTAATATAATTACAATTACAATTACAGCAATTTAATTAATTATGAATTATCTAAATCTTTAATTTGTGTATATATGTTAAATTTCTAGTCTATTATTATAAATAAAAGTTTTTATTTTTGTAGCAGACACATTATAATGTAATGATAACGTATAAAAGAAAAGGTGTGAGATTAATCCCACATAATCGAAACTTTTAATTAATTATGATTTACCTAAATATTTGATTTATGCATATAATTTTTTAATTACGTGTATTTAATTTTTAATATTTTACTTCTAGATAAGAGTTTACATTCATGAGAGAGGTAGTTCGCTTTTTAAATTCTTTTTTTTCATTATTTTTGTTTATATTTCAATGTGATATCAACATTAAGTTTGTGTGCTCATACTCATAATTAATTCTACCAAACTGTGTTATAGTCACACCATTTAAAAATCGTAACATGGAACATCCATACAAACAAAAGTTGCCTATCATCTAGACGATATACATAAAAGCTGAAGGTGCCTGTGACGCTACTGACTCATATATGATAATGTAGTATTGATCAAAATATCAACTACTCTGTGTTTGCAAACAAAATAATTATTATACTTCAATCCATGCTTATATAAAAAGTATCGATTAAGAATATATTTTGATATAATCACAGTAAGAATTATCAAATGCGTTTAATTAATTATAATTTATCTAAATGTTATACATTTCTGCATATCTAGTGTAAGGCCTTGTCCAGAGATAATAGCTTTTATTCTTATATAAAACACACATAGATTTAATAAAAAATTGTGAACTTTATATTGACAAAGTGAAATAAACACTTCAAAGTTCTCACGCTCTCTCTTTTTCAATTTTCTACATTATTTTTGTTTATATTTCTATATCAGAGCATAAATAATTTGTTGATTTGGGTTGTTATATAGCACCAATCTTCCATAAAAGAGTGTAAAGTTTTTTCATTCAAATTATAGTAGATAAAGAGCAAGTGTATGATGATCCCTGATACTTCAGTGGCCTGTCTCTAAGTAAACAAGTCGTGGTGGAGTCAAAAATTGGCTTGGCTTGAAGCTGTCGACTGCAGAGAAAACCAATACAAAATAAGAAAAAGGAAGCAGTACAAGAAAGTAAAATAAGTGCATGATTGAAAATTGCCTTTAAAAGCGGATGACGCCGCTCGGAAACTGCCACACAAGGGCATCACTTACAACCAATCAGCAACAAAATGGATGTTGAGAAACATTTTCATATGACAGGAGGTATTGGCGAGCATAGTTATGCTAAAAGTTCCTCACTCCAGGTTTCCTCCTCTCCGTTGCTAGTCACTGTTTGTAGTTTTGTTCTTTTTTGGTAAGTTGCTAATCCAACAAACTTGTTAACAGAAGAGAGCATCCGATATGGTCAAGCACATTACCATGGACACCCTGCAAGAAGCATATCTTAGCTTAACACCAAAGAGCTTCGGCATAGCTGATTTGGGTTGCTCCTCGGGTCCTAATACATTATCCCTTGTCAAAGATATTCTATGGACTATTGAAGCAGTAAGCTGTAAAATGATGCTGCCACTACCGGAGTTCCAGGTGCACCTCAACGATCTTCCGACAAACGACTTCAACTCGGTCTTTAAGGCCCTACCTGACTTCTTTCGAGACCTCAAGAAAGAAAGAAGTGGTGGGTGTCCATCCCTTTTCATAGCGGGCTATCCTGGTTCATTTTACGGAAGACTTTTTCCTAATAACTGCTTGCACTTTGTTTACTCGTCTTTTAGCCTACACTGGCTGTCCAAGGTTAGTTCTTTTTCTCTTTTGCTTCATTCCTCTTCAAATCATTTACAGCTAGCCGGCAATTGACAGTGTTCATAATCATACATTCCAAGGTTAGGTTAATCATACAGGTTCGGGTTTAGTTCAAGAGCTAGCTAGTTTGTGATTTTGTGCATTAAATAAAATTATGACCAGCTATATTTAAACTCAACCACAACTATACATGCAGGTTCCTCCAGGCCTTTATGACAAAGAAGGAGAATCGATTAACACAGACAGCGTTTACATTTCTGAATCAAGTCCTCCATTTGTGTCCCAAGCTTACTTCAGTCAGTTCCAAGAAGATTTCTCATTGTTCCTTCGGTCGCGTTCCGAAGAAGTGATCGCTGGAGGGCGTATGGTGTTGATCCTTCTGGGAAGAATAGGTGCCGACCATGTTGATAGAGGCAACTCTTTTTTCTGGGAACTCCTTTCAAGATCTCTTGCCGTTCTGGTTTCCCAGGTTGTTTCATTTTTCAGTAACAAGTTTGGACCATTCCTTTGCCAGGAGCAAATTGGACCATAGACCTTGTCACAAATGGGCACAGTTTCAATTAGGACCACATTTAAAAACATGGTTTATCATATACATATGTGAAATATTTATTTCGGACAATTTTCTTACGTGGTTGCAGGGAGAAATTGAGAAGGAAAAGCTAGACTCATATAATGTACATTTCTATGCACCGTCCAAGGAAGAAATAGAGGCCGAAGTAAGGAAAGAAAGGTCTTTCCAGTTAGACAGGTTGGTGATGTTTGGTGTAGAGAGGGAACGCAAGGAAACAAATAATGGTGAAAGCTATGGAACAGCAGTTGCAGCGACAGTAAGAGCCATCCAAGAATCAATGCTTACCAACCATTTTGGAGAGAGGATTTTAGAGCCTTTATTTGAGATATATGGAAGAACTGTGGATCAGGAGATGGAGAAAGAAGAAATTAAGCCCATTAATTTTCTTCTTGTTCTTAGGAAACTGTGAGTTCCATATGAAAAATGCACCCACGGTTTAAATGTATATAATAACTATGGTTCGCTTTCTTAAGCTCGTTAGTTAATGTTCTTCCGCATACAAAAAAAAAAAAAGAAAACATACAAAAGAAAGAAGTTGAAGAATAATAGTAAGAACAAGAAAAATTAGAGGTGACAGCATTTTACACTGTTTTCGTTAGCAAGTTTCTCTATTAAATATAATTATATTAAACGGTGATCGACTTCAAATTAACAAAATTTTCATCAATTATCTACAATAAAATTCAAGTTAAGAAAGAGTTTAATTGAACTAATTCTAGAACCTTAATTTGAACAATATTTTTAAAGAAGAGATTTTAATTTTCAAGGTATAACATAAAGAGTACCATTTAAAGTTAATTATTTTTATATGTGTTGTCCAAACACTAAAAAATAAAGTCTAAGAATCATCATTTTTAATGACTTTTATAACCGATAGTAACTACATTCTTCTTTATATTTCCTTCAAATAAATATATGGATTAGTTGTAAAATATTTAAAGTTTACATAATTTTGTAATATTAGTCTGAAAATTAAAGCGACAAACTTTCAATTTTTAAAAGTAGTTTATGATTAAATTTTTATCAATTCACATATCTGACCGTGACAAACTATATTATATTAAAGTTTTCGCTACTAAGTTTTATTTTTTCAAATAACTATTTTATTATTTAATATGTTTGAAAAATGAAAAACCCTAATGTTGTCGCAGGTTAAAGAAACTAAAATCTTGATTTGGATACGACCAATTATACTTAGCAGAGTCTTCATCAATATTGTAAGTATTAAAAAACTTAATAAAAGTAAAAGAGAGAAGAACAAGACAAATGAGATATATATGATTGGAGAAAGGAAAAGTACAATTTATTCCTGCACACTTTAAGAGCTTTTATAGCTGAAGAAGCAACACAGAAAATAACTAAAAACATGGGATACTAGCTTATCCACTAACCATGATCTGAACAACCTTCAGATTATTAGGAACAATAAACAACAATTTCCTTAATTCTAGGGATAAGAAAAACAGAAAAAAAAAAACAAAATCAAAACAAAATCAATGTGCAGTTCTTTAAGCAAACATTCAACACTCCTCCTTTGCTTCAAGGACTGCAAACCCGATCTTCTACCTTAAAATCTTGAATCTTTCAGTTGAGAGTGGCTTTGTGAACAAATTTGCTAACTGATCCTTTGATTTGCAGTAGACTAGAGTTACTTCACCATTCTGCTACACTTCCCTTACAAAGAAAAGCTTGACGTTGAAGTGCTTGGTCTTCCCATAAAATACTGGATTTTTGAAATTGAAATTGCAGCTTGATTGTCCACAAACACATCAGTTGCTTCAGCTTGTTTTAAATGCAAATCAACCAATATTTTCTTCAACCACAGAGTCTTGTTTACAGCAGAAGTTGCTACTACGAATTCTGCTTCTACAGTAGACTGAGTTACATAATCTTGCTTTTTTGAACACTAGGAAAAAATTCCAGAACCTAGTCTGAAACAATAGCCTGATATACTTCTCATGTCTTCTAAAGCTCGTCCCCTATCACTATCTGAGAAACCTCTCAATTTGAGATTTTGACTCCTCTCAAACTTGATTCCATAATTAATGGTGCCCTTGATATATCGTAATATTCTCATTGCTGCAACTAAATGCATCTCAGTAGCCTAATGCACAAAACGAGATAAAAAAACTTACAGCAAACTGAATGTAGGGTTTTGTTGCAGAAAGATACATTAAGCAACCAATCAAGCTTCTGAAATATCCTTCTTCAACTTTATCTGTACTATCTTCCATACTCAACTTGTCCTTTTGATTCATTGGTGTGCTCATTTCTTTGCATTACTCCATCTGAAACTTTTTTAGTATCTCCTTTGCATATTTTTTTTGACAGATAAACACTTTACTTTGTTTGACTTCCATTCCAAGAAAGTAGGTCATAAGCTCAAGATCTGTCATCTCAAATACTTGCACATTTCACATTTGAACTCCTCAATCAGCATTTGATTATTTCCTGTCACCAACAAATCATCAACATAAAGAGATAAAATGATAATGTCACTTCCCTTTTTCTTAACATAGAGAGTGGCTTCAGATAGGCTTTTTTCAAAACCTAAACTCAATAAGTGATCATTTATCCTATTGTTCCAAGCTCTAGTAGCTTGTTTCAAACCATAAAGAGCCTTCTTAAGCAGATAAACCTTGTCTTCTTCACCTTCCATCGCAAACCCATATGGTTGTTCCACATAGATTTCTTCTTGTAGAACACCATTTAAAAAGCAGATTTGACAGCTAATTGAAACATCTTCCACCCTTCTTTTGCTGTTATAGCTAGCAACAATCTGATTGTGTCTAATCTGGCAATAGGAGCAAAAGTGTCAGAATAATCAATACCAAAAATTTGTGCATACCCTTTAACTACAAGTCTGGCCTTGTGTTTGTTGATGAAGCCATCAGTGTTCAACTTTGTTCTAAACACCCACTTTACACCAATAATGTTTTTGCCTTCAGGTTTGTTAACTAGTATCCACGTTTTGTTCTTATGGATTATAGACATTTCTTCTTCCATTGCTTTCTTCCATTTTGAATCTAGAAAAGCTTCTTCAGGTCCAGCAGGTTCACATACTGCTACATTACATCTTTGGAAGATATCTGACAACAACCTTTTTCCCTTTAATTGGAGTGTCATCTTCAAGCTCATTTCTCCATTGTTCCTCAAGAGGGGTGCTGCTTTCTCCTCCTGATTCTGAATCTTCCCAATTCCACTTTTCAACTTCATTGAAGTGAACATCTCTTATGACAGTTATTTTTCCAGTTTGAGGATGATAAACTTTGTAGGCTTTTGCAACTATGCTAAAGCCCATAAAGATTCTTGGAAAAGTTTTCTTGTCTAGCTTGTCATGTTTCTGCTGTGGAATATGAACAAAACACACACAACCAAATATTTTAAGAAAATTTACTGAAGGCTTAAACCCATACCAAGCCTCAACTGGTGTCTTTTCCTCCAACACCTTTGTTGGAAGCCTATTCTGTAAAAACACTACAGTTTTAGCTACTTTTCCCCAAAATTTCTTTGGCAACTCCTTTTTTATGCAATATACATCTTGTCATCTCTATGACTGATCTGTTCCTTCGTTCACTAACTCCATTCTGTTCAGGACTATAAGGAGATGTAAGTTGATGTTGTATGCCAGCTTCTTCACAAAAAAGATTGAATTCTGCAGAATTGTACTCTTTTCCATTATCAGATCTTAGTGTTTTAATCTTGTAACCCCTTTGGTTCTCCACCATTCTCTTAAATTTCCCGAATACATCAAATACTTCTGACTTGAACTTTAAAAAATAAATCCAACACATTCTTGTGAAATCATCAATGAATAGAATATAGTAGAGACTACCTTTCAGTGATGGAGTACTTTGAGGTCCAACTATGTCAGAATGTATAAGCTGCAATTTTTCTGTGGCTCTCCAAGTTGATTTAGGAAATGACTTCTTGTGTTGTTTTCCAAATTGACAAGCACTGCAATCAGGTAAGGAATCAACAAATTTGGGTAGGTCTGTTGATAAATTTTTGTTCTTCATTTCAAGCATTATCTGAAGATGACAATGACCCAATCTTTTATGCCAAATCTCTGTGACACTAGCTTCAGTAGGATAGGCTATATGCTCTTCACTCGGATCAAATGAAAAACTTTTTCCTCTCATTCTAACATTTAAAATTTCGTTCCCAACAATATCATAAACATGACAATGCATGTTTTCAAAGTGAACTGTGAATCCTTTTTCAACTAGCTGGCCTACACTCAATAAATTTTGATCAATATCTGGTACGTAAGGAACATCAAGGATTGTTTTCGTACCTGAACCTGTTGTAATTGCCACAGTTCCTTTTCCTTTTGCTAAGATAAATCCACCATTTCCAATTCTGACCTTTGTGATTTCAGTGCAACTTAGTTTTTTGAAAAACTTTTGTCATAGGTCATGTGATTTGTACACCCACTGTCAATCAACCAGCATTCTGAAGTGTTGCTAGTTGAGTAACACTTTGCCACAAAAATCTGACCATCCTCATCTTGACCAGCAACATGTGCATCTGCTTCATCCTGCTTTTGTACTTTGCAAATTACAGTTTCATGTCCAAGTTGATTACTTCTACTGCACTTTGCATCTGGTCTCCTTCAACACTTGGATGGTGGATGTCCTTTTTTTTCACAATGATAACATGGTGGGAAATTTTTCTTTAGACTCTTATCTTTGTTTTGAACTTGATTGCTTTCATCACTTTGTGTCTGATTTTTCTTCTTGTTCTTCCAGTCGTCTTGATGCTTGATAGCCAAAGCTCCTTCCACAACATTTTCTTGCCTCATGAGGCTTCGTTGTTCTTGAGCCTGCAAGGCATGTAACAACTCTACCAAAGTGATCTTGGATAGATCCTTTGTATTTTCCAGGGTGGTTATTGAAGCTTCATAACGTTCTGGAATAGTTACAAGAATTTTCTCTACAATTCGTAAATAAAAAAATTCAGTACAAAGTAACCTTACTCTATTAGCTATGCTGAGCAATCTATCTGAGTATTCTTTAACTGTCTTGGACTCCTTCATCCTCTACAGCTCAAATTATCTTATCAGATTTAGCACTTGCATGCCACGAATCCTCTCATTTCCAGCATATTCTTTTTTGAGATAGTACCAAATAGCTTTTGCTGTTTTGAGAGCCATGACTCTTGAGAAAATAGTAGTTGAGATAGCAGCAAACAAACATGCTTTTGCTTTTGACTTCCTGGTTTTTTTTTCTCCTTGTGAATTTTGATTTGTGTCATAGTGGGATTGTTGGGCAACGGTGGAACTGCATAGTCTTCTTCTAAAGCCTCCGAAAGATCCAATGCCTCCAAGTATGTCTCCATCCTTACTGCCTAAAGCTGGTAGTTTTCTCCATCAAAAGCAGGTGGAGCTATTGAAGAGAAAAATTTTCAGCATCCATTTTTTTCTTCACAAGTCCTTTAAGAAAAAAAAAAGCTCTGATACCAAATCTAAGTTTTAGAAAACTTAATAAAAGTAAAAGAGAGAAGAAAAAGGCAAAAGAGATATATGATTGCAGAAAGAAAAAGTCTAATTTATTCCTACACACTTTAATGGCTTTTATAGCTGAAGAAGTAAAACAGAAAATAACTAAAAACATGGGATACTAACTTATCCACTAACCATGATTTGAAACAACCTTCAGATTATTAGGAACAATGAACAACAACTTCCTAAATTCTAAGGATAAGAAAAATAGAAAAATAAAAAAAATGAATGTGCAGTTCTTTAAGCAAACATTCAAAAAACATATGTTCAGCTCAACTCCAGACTTTCTCAATCCAACAAGTCATCGCCATGGACCCTCGTATTCTTGGGTCTAATGTGCCTAGTGCCTGGACCATCTCTTACTGTCATTCCTCAGCTTTTCATGTCACTTCTAACCCCCCCATACGATTGGCGTAGTCCTCTCAGCCATCTCTATGGCAATTGTCGAAGTTGTGGAAAAGTTGCCAAAATTATGTGGCTATTAGGTACAACCAAGTTGACTCTGCACCGCCTCAGCCTATCACTGTGTTTTGGCTGATATATATGTAACGCGTAGAGTAGACTTTATTACGCACCCAGGATCGTCCGTGAATAGATTAAAAATGAAGAAATGTGAAATACCTTATTTTGGTTCCTTCAGAACTTTGAACGCCTTTTTGGGCTGCCAAACGCGTCCGAAATCCCCTGGTTCCTTTGTTGGGATTGATTATCAGCTCGAGATCTAGGTCTTTCTGTACTTTACTTAACACACGAGCGCTCTTAACGGGTCAGAGCTTTGGATGCTCGTGAATTACTTAAATTACTACAGGAGACCCCCCGTATATATATATATAAGCTTCCATATCGGGCTTCCCCATCACAAGGCCGATACGGTCCAGGCCTATACTGAAAGGGATCCATTTTCTACCCGAACTTCGACCTATTAATTTAGATCATTTATTGGGCCACCTTATTACCTGTAATTGGATTAAATTGCGTTACTTAACTGTTAATTTATTGAAAAACGAAATCACAATTAATAACTGTCCATAAATGAGACAAAGGACAAAATTGCCCTTAGGGGCAAAAATGTCTAACAATCTCCCCCTTGGACAAGTATTAATTGTACTTTGAATTTAGTTTTAAAACAGTTTGAAAAACCCGATTAAGTCACGCTACTGTATTAGTCGACTAAGTTTAAAAACAAAACATTTGATCCAAAGGTAATGAAAGTCCAACATTCTGTCCCATAAGGCTTTCGGTATCGAAAGGTATCAGATGTATGTGTCAAAGGCGACACAGATCCAATACAATCACGAATACCTAATACTTTACTGACATGAATGGGAAAATGGAGTGTGGTAGACTACGATGATACCTTTATGATCTAATACGTATCATCTTCGTCTGTAGGTCTCAATTTCTCTAACTTTATGCTAAACTACATTAGAGAAATCCTGTTTTCTCTCACTGAATGCTAAACTGCATTAGAGAAAACCTTTATGGGATTTAAAACTTATATCCCCCTATGTCATATGAAACTGTAAGGATATATCCATATGAAACTTGTATGTGTCTAATGACATAGGCTCAAGGTCAATCTTTATAAATGCCCAATGACCTTTAAAATTCTTGAGATCGACACAAATCTCAAGACTTTTATATGTATTATGACAATGTATAACTACAAGCAGTATTGCAGATTATGATCATCATTAATGAATGAATTATCATACCGTCATAATACTCTACAACGTACAAATGTACATGGAGCAAACATTACGATCTTTAACTAACAATGTCTAAGGACTTCAAAACACCCATACTGTATACTTGTATTTTAGTACAAGTGGGCAAAGTCCTATAGTTAAAGAATCGCTTTATAATTGGTCAATCTTTAATTGCTCCAAACTTTCAGTGTCACCTTTTGTGTCAACCACTTTATGATCAAGAATTTGATCTAAAAAATGCTAAGACCCTGTGATATGCAATATTGTTATTAAACAACATAGAAACTTAATTATCACAGTACAACTGTATAGGTCTAGTCACTGAATCAACCACAGATAATTTAGAAATTAAATTTCTGATTTAAACAGTCTGTGAAGCAGCCTCACAGCATGTAATATGTATGTGTGGTTGAGGAAGTCAACTGTATCTACCTGATACACTTCCATAACATTACTGCAATTTTAAACTGTAATCTAAAGTGAACTTTCAATTATCCGGACACAAAGCTAAACTTGAATCTGAATTCCCTATGAGGTTTAGTTTATTGACTTTTACATATGCCAATACATAATCCTTGATTCTCTTTAATACCTCAACACTAACTTGACTGAATTTCAATGATCTACAACTGAGTTTACCAGATACTGACCATACAGTCAAATTGTAAATGTAATATCCTTCCTAGTGCATAGCCGAGCATACATTAGGCTATCAATCATACTAGGATATGGAATATTTCTCATGACCTCTCTTTTACTTAATATATGCACTATATGAGAGGCATGATGAGAATTAAAATTTGTCTTGGTAAATCCATATACCTAGGATAAAAGATGTTACATCAAGATCCTTTATGCCAAAGTTCTTGACCAAATGTTGCTTGACTTGATACAATATGGTCAAGTAATCTGACGTGAGCAATTTATCATCCTTATGCAGTAATAGGATGAAAATATTGCTCCCCTTGACTTGATAATACAAGCATCTTTATACTTTATTTCTCATGAAGCTGAGAGAGGTAATAACCTTATCAACTGTAAGTATTACTTTCGGGAGATTTGCTGTAAATTATATGTTGACTTGCATAATGCATAGACCATGTCAGTTCCATCAGGATTTAGTGATCCTTCAGGTTGTACCATATAGACCATTTTATAAGGTTCTTTATTCAGGAAAGCGGTTCTAACAACCATCTGATGTAACCCTTTATCATCATGCACTATAACTGCCTTAGTCACTCAAAATGTATCCATCTAAGATACGAGAGAAAAGTAAGACTAAAGGTGAACATTTCTCCCTGAGTGAAGCATTAGGCAATATAGCGAGTCCATAAACCGCTAAACCTTATCCTGAAATCCTTTAGGTCTCAAATTTCATTTACTATTGACAGTTTACCATATTGTTGCAAAATCAATTGACTCCCAGACCTTACTTTGCTTCATGGTTTGCATCCCATGGATCATTGCAACCCACCACAATTTTGCATTGGGTTCAGAAACAGCTTCTGTAAAAGCAGCTAGATTTTTAATATGCCTAATATCAGAGTCTTATTTACCTAATAGACTATGATATCATATAGGACAACAGGTCATCTCAATCTGGTGGATCTTTATAATTGAACTAGGTCTTGTACTCTCAGGAGGCTCTATGTAAACAGGTATGAGATCCTGTTCCTATACAGATACGGTACAGAAACCTAAATCCACCAAATTTAACCATATGAGTAATGGATATGTAAGAACCATAGTATCTTGCCTGTTATCATCCTAAGGGCCAAAGGGCCCACCATCCATATAGACATGATATTCCAGACACTAAGCTGTTAGTGCTTCCACTATTCTGGTCCTTTTCTTTTCTACAGTAAAATTTGTAGGTTTCGTAGTGGTCAGGGTATTTTACCAAATAACAATGGCCCGAATGAGCATGCAATTTTCTTTATAAGGATTGTACCCCCTCAGTAGGGCACTCATATACACTAATGTGTGTGAGACTGAATTTTCACGCTTCTAGACAATCAGGTAGTTTAGTCTTATTCTGCATTGACTTTCAAAGTCCTTTAAGGTGCAATTTTGCCTTTCAGCAACACACCATTTTGCTCAAGACTATCTGGTATAGTGAATCAAGTCACTATGCCATCTTATTCTATATATCTGGCAAACGGACCTTTTAAAGTCCTGAAACACCATGTTTGCCATGGTATTCTCCTCCACGGCCAAGTTTGACTATCTTGATGAATTTTCTCAATTGGTTCTCAACTTTTAAGCTTTAAATGAGAACCCATTACTGTAACGAGAATAATCATCACTGATGTCAAAGTACTTTTAGTTTTCCAAAATGCAATCGTATAAGGTCTTCTAATATCCATATGTATCAAACTCAACAAGTTAGAAGCGTGAGTTGACTTCAATATCCTTATCAGTCAACTTACCCCTAGATTAGTTAACATATGTTTCCAGAGTAACATAATCTAGAATTGAGAGAGTGTTTCTTTGATCAATCTCTCAACTTTGGCTCAGGAAATGTGACTCAAACTTTGATGTCACATCATGTATGACTTCTCATTTATCAGGTTCTTCATTACTTGTTTTGTGAGATACGAAAAAGCATATATCTAATTCGGGGTAAGACACATTCTATACAAGCCATATGACAAGAAAGTTATACCGTTATGTTTTGCATCAAATACAACTGTAAAACAGAAGTATTTAACACAAAACTTTAGCTTCCTTTATCCAAAATTGATCCAAAGATCATACATATGAAATGTGTCGTATAAAACTTAAATGAATCTTATTACAAGATTCAACATATGCATCCCCTTAGATATTACTCCTTCTACTTTTATTGCTGTTAACCATCAGGTTCTCCTTTTCTTTATTTGGCTTTGTCCTTGATATGAACTGATGCACTATGGAAACACCTTGATCAGATATTCCACTATATAGTCACTAAGTACTTAATGTGATTATTGCATTCAGATTCATAAATTGACAAGTCAAGGAGTTATCTGATAGTTACAGCCTTTCCTTTCAGACCTTATACTGCTGGTCATTTTATGTACTTTTAGACCTTTATCAGCGCTAGATTGACCAGCATCAACATGTGGAAAAGACTCAGTCATTCTACCCTCAATCTTAGCGTGTTTTATCTTTACTTTCCATTTTGTTGCTTCAAGGACTTGTGGGAGTAACAAATTTGAGTTTCTCCCCCTCAGCAACGCAATGGATAATTAAAGTAAAGAGGTCACATTCCCCATCCTGCAATGATATGTCATCACCAGCTTACTTAACTCTGAAGGGAGTTTATTCAGGATCTGGTCAATTACAAAGGCATTAAGAAGAGGGATGTGAAGGTCTATTGTAAAAAGGAATAATTCTTAATATGTTCTCCTTACTCCCCCTTTTCTCTCGTATACCTTATAGAGAAGGGCTCTTTAATCAAGACACTCGTCTCGATACTGTATGAGACAATGTACCTGTGGGAGACATTTCAAGAATTACTTTGCTATATCTGTGTCCGAAAGTTCACTATGCAGATGGTCAAGAATGGATCTCTTAATGGTCATCAAACATACTCTGTCAGACCGATCCTGGGCTTTATAGGTTGCTATGTGAGCTTTCCAGCTCATGGATGTAAGTGAAGATAACCTATGTATGAGTATGGCCATACTTACCTTAATTGACTCACCTTTATATTGAAACCGATCAAAGTTTCAATAATGACACTGATTTTATTGACTGAAAAAGGTGACAATTTAATAATCTTGATTAGATCAGCACAAATGCAGGACAACAGCGATACTGAACGCCATTAACCAGTATCTTTCCTGAAAATCCGATCACACATATTATGAAACACCTTTGGGCTGAATACATAATATATGCAATTAAATTTTCAAACATAAAGGCGATCAGAGTACATACCATCAACTCTCATGACGCTAACACCTTTGGGTGAATAGATTATTCAAGTGACGGTTTTCTTCCATCGTATGCCCTTATGCACATCTCAAAACGTTATGTAAGGCCAACACCTTTGGGCAGAATAACCAAACATAAAGTTAGAGACATCCACCAACATGCAGTAAAACAATCCACAATACCGACTTGAAAGGCCACTTTGGTGACTACATTCTTATCAATATCCCAGAAAGTCCACTAACACAAGGGATACAACTTTATGTCATCCTCACATTCTTTATGGGCATATGGTATGTGACAATCCAACTTCAATGAATGCAAAAACCCGAATGCACAGACTCATTGTTACACACTTGTGCTGAAGACATTCTTTGAATTATCGTGTATTACAGGACATCGATCCTACCACTTGAGACACGAAAATCTCAAGTATTTCCTTTATGGGAAGTTCATTGCGCGAAAATTTACTAAATAATGGCTAAAGAATGTCTTTGTTCCTTTTCCGATTAACGAGTTTGCTATCTCGAACATTGAATATGAGACCTGAGACACAATTTCTCTTAGTGTCTTCATCATATGATGTCCGAAGCATAAAAATTTACTCGAAATCGGATCCGGAACACCTTAATTCTTTTTCTGGAGTTAAACTTCAATTCATTACTAATGTAATAAATCCATAAAAATGAAAAATCCACTTTATAAATTTCCCGAACCCGAAAACTGACCCAAAACACCCTGGGACATCCTTATGGGAAATATAAAATTTTTGTGGGTTTTTTTTTTTGGTTAAGTCCATATGGCGCCATGTCTGTGTGTGCGCCACACGGGTGTCGCTGGACGTGCCCCGCAGGCGTCTGGCACGTGCGCGTCACGTGCCACACACGCGCAGACGTGCAGGCAGCAGTCCGCGCGTGCGCGTCATACTTCGCGCACCGCGTGCAACCACGCGGAGTGACGCGATTGGCGCGTGCAAAGCATGCACCCTGCATCACCGCCTTCCCCTGCTACTGTAGCAGGGTCGGGCGCGTGCTACAGTGCACGCGCCCAACGGTTTCCGCCGCCCCCACACTGCAGGGGCGATTTTCGGAGATTCGGAGCTCTTATTTCTGCTCCGATTGGCCCGTTTTGACCCATTTTTTGTGGCGAATCAACTTTAAACCACTTCTATAGGATTAATTGGGCCAAAAAGCCAAAAATTCAGCCAAAACCAGGAGAGAGAGAGAGTAGAGAGAAAATCAAAAAATCTCCATTTTGGCCAATCCAATCACGTAACCGCTCTGATACCACGTGTAACGCGTAGAGCAGACTTTACTACGCAACCAGGATCGTCCGTGAATGGATTAAAAATGAAGAAATGTGGAATACTTGATTTTGGTTCCTTTAGAACTTTGAATGCCTTTTTGGGCTGCCAAACGCGTCTGAAATCTCCTGGTTCCTTTGTTGGGATTGATTACCGGCTCGAGATCTCGGTCTTTCTGTAGTTTACTTAACACATGAGCGCTCTTAACAGGTCAGAGCTCTGGATGCTCGTGAATTACTTAAGTTACTACAGGAGACCCCCCCCCCCTCCGTATATATATATAAGCTTCCATATCGGGCTTCCCCATCACAAGGCCAATACGGTCCAGGTCCACACTGAAAGAGATCCATTTTCCACCCGGACTTCGACCCATTAATTCAGATCATTTATTGGGCCACCTTATTAGCTTTAATTGGATCAAATTGCGTTACTTAATCGATAATTTATTGAAAAACGAAATCACAATTAATAACTGCCCATAAATGAGACAAAGGACAAAATTGCCCTTAGGGGCAAAAATGTCTAACAATATATTCACTCTTGGTCTGGTAGATGTTTTAGTGAAAGAGCTCTAGTCGAATGAAGTCACAGAGCACAAGAATCTCTTGGTACTCGATGGCATTTGGGTTTTTGAGCTCAGTGGTGAAGAAAGCTAGTGGCGGTTGGTTTGCTAGTAACAATTTGAACAGAGGCAAGCTAAACTACCATAAATTATTGAATAATAAAATAATTAGGTAAAAAATAGTACACAATTTTAATCTGACGTAAGTTACCATGTTAAATATGCTAACGGAAAATTTAATTTATTTTTGCAACAAATTAAAATTTTGAACATGTATTTAGAATAGTATTATAAAATTATGTAAAATTTAAAATTTTTTTGACAATTAATTCAATAAATATTAATCACGATGGTTATCACGTACTGAACTCAGTATTCAAAAGTGCAGGACCGACCCTTTTGAGTTGGGAAGAGCAACAGAGTAACGGAGTTATTAGGCTTTAAAGTGGCTACAAATGAATGGAAATTTTGGGCCCTTACGAGGAAAAACAGCTCCAAATTGTCCCATCTTTAACTAAGAATCTAGTTGAAATAGTAAAATCCACAAAATCAGTTTGGTGGGGTCTCCAATGTTTCGTTTGTGGAATGTACAAGTATCAAAAGTAAGCCCAGTGCCAGGCTTCTTGGTTCTGTGGATACGAGGTGGGAGTGGCCTTGAGGTTCTTAATGGTTGGTGTTAAATTTACATTTTGTCGTGGTTGGAGCTTGGAGAGTAATTAATTTGAGGTGGGATGATGTTTAGAAAACCATAGGGATTTTCTCTCCCGTTGAGTACAGGCTAACATACTTCAAAAAAGTTAAAATTTTCACATATTGTTAGCAAAGAATAAAAAGGTAATGTAATTAACTAGTCACAGGGCAAGGCACTTTTTAAGTTTTGACCTGCTTCCCACCCAAAGTAAGGCAAGGCACACAAGCAATGACAAAAGTAATTCATCTGATCCTTAGCTTCATATCATATGCGCAATGTAGTTATTATTAACAAAGTTTTACACGATCTATACATAGGTCTAATTATAGTTCAGACAATGCAAGCTCAAAATCGGAGGCAAGGGGTAGTTGATCAAAATTATAGGACGTTTTGAGTCATAGGCCTCCACTCTCTGACTAGAAAAATAAAATCAGCGTGTGTCAAAATACTAATAAAAGTTGATAATCTATTTTAGTAATGGTGGCTTCAGGACCTCATCAGATCAGACACCAAAAGATAATATCTGGAAAGAGAGAGGTGTCGCCTGAAAGAGAGCATCTCAGTGCTTATGAATCCATTTGACGTCTACAATTCTGCCACCGGGGACTTGGTATTTCTAAGCTTGGTAATGCATAATCTATAAAGCGAACCTATTGCCTTGTCTAAAAGCAGAGGTAAACATGAGGAAAGTAGGTTATCAATCGCCCAAATTATCCAAGACAAACACTAGTACTCCTTCTATAGCTGTGGTACAAGTCATTCCTCTAAATGATGTGAAGGATCTCACTACACGTCTCATGAAACCCCATTTCACCTTATTCATCATGCTCGTTCAATTCAAATAGACTATCATCAAGTTTGGATTTTTCTCTTCATAGACTAGCAATCCACATCTGGGTTAAAACGCTAAACAGCAGCCAGATATTCGTGGACACCTACCCTATGTTTGTTTCTTTATCGTCCTGAAGAAAGGAAGATTGGATGTGGCAACATGTATGTGAATATTTTGTACTTATAATAGTGTCTGCTTCAGACACTTGCATCCCATCTCTCTTCCAGTCCAGCTAAAACACCAACACCTATCTTCATGTATCTGTTCCCATATACAATCATAATGCGGTTGATGGGTGTTGTCTTTCTTTTTCCCTTTGGCGTAGTTCATATCTCTCAATTCGTGGTAGCCACTTGTCATTGTAACGTACGTAAAGATTATAGGAGCTGCAATTTTTCCTTTCGCGTACTGTAATTGGTTTCTTGTCAACCACAACCGAAGTTAACAGTGTTCTAAATGAATAGTTTGCTGTTTGACTGACAAGCAAGAAAATTAATGTTACCAAACTGTTCCTATTAGAAATGACGTGTGGTGATCCATTTAATGAATGGAGACTGGTTTTGTTATTCTTGTAATGAACTTGTTACATTCCTGTCCCCTTCATGCATGCTTCTAAGCCCATATTATACATTTTCTTTCTCAGTGCCACAGACCAGGTACCTGTTAAAATCACCGATGCTTGAATTTTACTGTGACATTAAGTTTCAAGCAAACTCAGCACCTGTTAAAAGGTAAGTATTTCGCTTACTACCAAAAGAATGACAGATTCTTACCCATTTTTTAACCTCGGTACAATCCCACAACTCATAGGAGCATGTTCAGTGAAAAGAAGGGACAGCCCTCTGATCAATGATGAATCTTCCATGTGGTTCTGTGATAGATCTAAACAGGTCAATGTCTTGGGTCCCAGCCAACACATCCTCATGAATGGACATTCCGACCAAAATTTGTTCCTGTTCCAACTGTAACCGTAGAATTATGGGTTACTAAGAGGAATGGTCCCATTAGAGTTAATATATGATTGATTCATGTCTAGACATTAATATATACTATATGTACAGTCAACTGAAAATCAATTGATGCAACAAATTGCTATTCACATATGCATTTATCAACCATCACAAAGCCAAGTACATTCAACTGAAAATAAATTGATGCAACAAATTGCTATTCACATATGCATTTATCAACCATCACAAAGTCAAGATCTACATTTTATTTAGAGCATTAACAACACAATAAGATTGACATACCTACGATATTTGACATGGAGTCTTGATGCATTATCTCCATTTAGGACACCACAACCTATCAAAATCAACACAACCTGGTGTAAGAGAGGAAGTTACTAATTGAAGATCCAATATTTTACACCTACACACCATATGCACACAATCTCACTATATGTTATATCTTATAATATGTTATACCATAAGGGGTAGAAAATGATAATTTTATCATTTCAAGGATGTTATGAACTATAGTTTAATGGGCCAATATATAGTTATTAGGGTGCTTTTATGTGCCTCAAATAAAATTAGTAAATTATTAACCATCTCATTATCATTATTAAACATACATTAGGCAATTCGATTTGTAGTCATGCATATAAAATTAATGTTGCGATTATATTAGTCCACATATTTCCAACATTCTCCACTTGGACAATATAATCAAACCACTATACCAATCTTTATCATTCAAAAGCAGTCAAATAAATCATATGCAATATTATATCAACATGATAAATATACTATATATGATTTGGCCTCGGAGATATTCAAATATCACAATAACCATTAAAACAACATGCATCCAATACAACAACTGTGACTTTACATTTGTCTCCTTTTGTACTTGTTATTTCATCAAATTACATATATGCATCAACATATATATGTCAATATTAACAAGGAGTGGCTGCAAACATCGTTATGCATGTTTTATATATAAAAGTCATAAGCAATTCGTACAAAATACTAACATGTTCAATACAAAATAGCAAACTCCCACTAATCTTATCAAACTAAGCTCCTAACAATCCCATGTGGCAGGCGTATTCTGCAAACACACATATAGGTAAGTCTTTTTTAAGTAGATCTGCTAACATGCAAGTTGTAGGCATACACTCAATAGTAATGAGGGATTTAGCGACTTTCTTTTTAACAAAATATTACTTTATATTAATATGTCTTAAGCGAGAAGTACTTCTAGTATTCTTAGAGAAAGCTACAGCTGCAAAGTTATCACAATACAATTTCAGTGCACTCAAAATAGATTATATATACCCAATGTTAAAATAAAATCCTGTAACTATTTTGCTTGACAAGTTGCCTCATAACATGCCATATACTTTGCCTCCATTGTAAAAGATGCTGTAAGTGTCTATTTGACACTTTTCCATGATATATATAGCTCCTCCAGTCATCATAAAGATGTAGCCTGAAGTAGACTTTTTATTATCCACACATCCCACATAATCAACGTTACTGAACCTAACTATATCAAGAGTGTTAGTTTGCCAATAAGTCAACTTATGATCTTTGCTACCCTAAAGATACCTCATGACTTTCTCAGCCACTTTCTAATGGCTAAAACTAGGGTCACTTAAGTATCTTCCTAATATGCCTACAACAAAAGCAATATCAAGACGTGTGAATACTTGAGCATACATCAGGCTGCCTACAAGTGACGCATAAGGAACAACTTTTATTTCATCTCTCTCTTTATCATTTAGTAGACATTGGGCCTTTCAGAACTTCCCATCCTTCATTATTGATGCCTTTCTAGGAGAACAAGAATACATATTGAATCTTTTCAAGATTTGATCAATGTAAGTCTTTTGATACAATCGAAGAATCCCATTAGCTCTATCTCAGAGAATCTAAATTCCAAATACATAAGAGGCCTCAACAAGATCATTCATGTTAAAATGACTAAATAACAGTTATTTTGTCTCAAATAATAGATCAGTATCATTAGAAGCAAGTAGAATGACATCAACATACAGTACTAGAAAATTGAAACTGCTCCTACTGAACTTCATATATATACATTGCTCAACTACGTTTTCTTTGAATCCATTTGCAGTGACAACCATATCAAACTTGAGATATCACTTCCTTGATGCTTGTTTTAACCCATAGATAGAATCCTTGAGCTTGCAAACTAAGTGTTCTTTATAAGTCATCTCGAAACCAACTGGTTGAGTCATATAAACATCTTAATAGAGATCTCTATTCAAGAAAGCAGTCCTCATATTCATTTGATTGAGTTTTAAGTCAAAATGAGCAACTATAGCGACGATGATTTGTAGTGAATCTTTGGTAGAAACTGGTAAGAAGGTTTCTTTGAAATCAATCTCTTCTCGCTGGCTTTAGCCTTTAGCTACAAGTCTAGCCTTATACCTTTCTACTTATCCACTTGAGTCATGTTTGATTTTGAAAACCCACTTTCACTTAATGGGTTTGCAACTTTTAGGTAGTTCAACCAACTCCCAAACTCAATTTTATGACATGGAACTTAACTCATCTTCCATCGCATTTATCCATAATGCAGACTGAGGACTATTCATGGCTTCTTGAAAACTGATTAGTTCATTATTATCTCCTACATCGAAGTCATGTTTTTGCAAATAGACAATATAGTCATTAGGAATGACAGGCCTACATGTTCTTTCATCTCTTGATAACAATTTATCATCCCCGGTATCAATGACTTCATCCTATGCTTGATTTTAAGGTTCATCATGAGATTCTACTGGAATCTGTTCAATCACAGGGTTATCAGTAGGAGTAGAAGCGATGGGTACAGGGATTAGAACACATTAGCGATGGGTACAGGGATTAGAACACATTCTTCCGTGAATACAATTTCTTTTGACCCTTGACTTGAGTAAATTTTATCTTCAAAATAGATAACTATATCTAATTCTATAATTCTGGTTGAGTGAGATGGGCAATAGAATCTAGAATCCCTTAATCTGACAGTGTAGCCTGCAAAATAGCCACTGATAGTTTTCAGATCAAGCTTCTTAGATTGCGGATTATAGGGTCTCACTTCTACTTTGCATCCCCAAGCATGAAAAAAGCTCAAGCTTGGTTTCTTACTTGACTATAACTTATATGGAGTCTTTAGGACTGACTTGCTAGGTACTTGATTTAAGATATAAGCATCTGTCTTCAACGCCTCACCTCACAAAAATTTAGGCAAACTAGAATGAATCAACATACACCACAACATATCAAGAAGTGTGTGGTTTCTTCTTCCAACAATTCCATTCTGCTGAGATGTTCTCAGCATTGCATATTTTGCTTCAATATCACATTATTGCAAGTATTTAGCAAAAATTCATGGATTCCTTCCACTCTCATTATAACGCCCATAATACTCTCCACCTCTGTCATAATTAACTACCTTGATTTTCTTTCCTTTCTAAAGCTCAACATTTGTCTTGAAAATCTTAAACGCTTCTAAAGATTCAGATTTTTCACGAATGAGCTCCACATGACCGTACAGAGAAATTATCAATAAAAGTGATGAAGTATTTATAGCTAGTGGAATAAATGGCCCACGTATATTAGTATGAATCAACTCAAACAATTCTGAGCACTTGTCTGTTTTGCTTTTTTTAACCTTGACAGCTAACTTTTCTTTAATACAATCAACACAGGCAGTGAAATCTAAAAAATCAAGATCCTGAAGTACATCATCTTTTACCAAGCTCCCCATCCTATCTCTAGAAATATGGCCTAAACGTTTGTGCCATAACATAGAAGTTTGCAAATCCAACCCATTTAGAACCAATAACAATATTAAGAGAAAAGGAAGATGTAACAGTAATAACATCATTCAACTAAAGTTTGTATAAAATTTTTCATAAAATTCCATTTCTTACGAAAAGAGAGTCACGATAAAATTTTCCAGTTCCAAAAAGAAGACCATAACTTAGTCTATCCAAAATGGATACTTAAATCAAATTCCTCCTAATGTTAGATAAATAAGTGACATCATGTAACTCTAAAAGATGTCATGTATTCAATTGTAGTCTAATTGTCCTAAAAAATTTAACTTTGACTTTGGTATCATCTCCTATGTATACATGTTGCTCAGAACTAGTTGGCCTTCTTTGGCTTGTCAGTTCTGCAAGGAATTTGTAACGTGAATTGTTGCTCCAGTATCTAACCATCAAGTATTTAAAGGCACATCAATAACATTAGACTCCAAACAAATCATCATAAGACAATTGCCTTTCTTCTCTAAGTGAGCTTTGAGTTTTTGGTAATCAATTTTATTGTGCCCAAAATTCTGAAAAAAGTTGCACTTCTCTTTGAAAAACTTATTCTTTTGATTAACAGAAGATGAGCCCACCTGTCCACTTCCTTTAGGACTAACAAAGTTCTTCTTGAAAGGCTTTGGTCAATTGAGCTATTAGAAGTGAACTTTCTCACTTGAGAATTGTTGTGGTTTGTCATCATAAAGATGCTTCTTACCCTTCTCTTTTTCATGTCATCATCTTCCTTGGCAAGAATAACAGTCGTCTCCTCAACAGACCATTGCTCTTTCTGAGCATTATAGCTTGATCTGATCGAATCAAATTTGCAAGGAAGAGTTCTTGTCACAAACCATACCATGTAATCCTCACCAAGGCCCATGTCTATAACCTTAAGCATATGGTAACAACCTATGAGCTTGTCGATGTGAGCTCTAATATCACTTGCACCATCATAAATGGTGTGATGAAACATGTTTAAGTACTCATTCTTCTCATTCTTTGAGAACTTCATGTACTTCTTCTTAATGGCAGCAAGAAAATCCTTTGCACTATCAACCTCGAGAATGCTATCACGAATGGATTCATCAATGTGATATCTCGTAATTATCAAACAACATCGATTAGAGTATTCTCACTCTTCATAGGATTTCTTTTCCTTTTTAATAGCATCATCAGTGGGTTTAAGTGATGGATCAATTCTCAAGGCCAAGTTCATTTATATGATAGTCAAATTCATCATAAGAGATTCAATCCACTACTTGTGGTTTGTTCCATTCAGCATCAAGATTCTAGGGACTCTCATATTGTTTAAAGCTGAATGAGAACTAAGAGTAATAACCATAATATGTATGTTAAAACAAAATCATGCAATTCGTTCTCTTTCTCTCAAAATTAATTATATCTTCATGGTAGAGTTCCTTAAACAAATATAGAATTCATTCACAGGTAAGAATAATTTATTAATATTAGAACCAAATCATCAATATAATATCAAAAGGATAGAAAAATTATGCGGCTCATAATATTTCAATAAAATTTCTTCACCATATTAAACATCCTACTAAGCAGTAATTATCAACATGATAATTAATTACCATATGGATCTTAATTTTAGAGGAAAAACACAAAATTTTAAACATACATTAATATTTAAAAAATTCCTCATCATAAATAGTTTTATATGCTCAATTTTATGACAGGTAAAAATAAGCATTCACTATTGTCAACAAATGATCATGTTTATGCCACAATAAGATTAAAATAATTAGAATTATCAAATAAAAAATTAATAATTAATCTTGTGCATAAACATATGAAAAAATAGAATAAAAATGGAGCAAAAAGATGAAAAAAATGGTCCAAAAAGGACCTTGTACTCCCCCCACGCACACTGTATATATATAATTATCAAATAAAAAATTAATAATTAATCTTGTGTATAAACATATGGAAAAATAGAATTAAAATGGAGCAAAAAGATGAAAAAATGGTCCAAAAAGGACCTTGTACTCCCCCCACGCACACTGTGCAAATTTTTAAAGTTTTTTACTATATATAAGGGATGTAGGCATCGTCCTTATCCTTAAATCGGGTCGGTGGGTCGACCCACACACTTTAACTTCCTGTTCGAACTTCGGCTTCTGACGATTTTTGAGGCGTTTTCTTTCAATTTTCATGCTCTATAGATTTCCCATATTCATTTAAGCCAAAAGTGCTCCAAAATCTAAAATCTTTGACTCATATTGGCCATTAACAACAACACCGAAACTTTTCAAAATCTCACCCAAAAAATCGTGATTCTTTATCCAAAACAAAGGTAAAAGGAGACAACAACAACCAATAACAGTTTCCACACCTTTAATGCATCATTTTGAAATCATTTTTATCAAAAAAACTGATT
The DNA here is from genome assembly GCA_027563595.1 of Erythroxylum suave. Lineage (NCBI taxonomy): Eukaryota > Viridiplantae > Streptophyta > Magnoliopsida > Malpighiales > Erythroxylaceae > Erythroxylum > Erythroxylum suave. The sequence goes on along the minus strand of JAOSBN010000179.1, from coordinate 8,834,233 downwards.
TGAAAATTTGGGTTTATACCCAAAAAATGAGCTCTAAAATCAAATGACCATAGAGTTTTGATACCAATTGTTATTCACAAATGCATTCATCAATAATCATAAAGCCAAGATCTACATTTTATTTAGAACATTAACAACACAATAAGATTTACATACCTCCAATGTTTGTCATGAAGTCTTGATGCATTCTCTCTATTTTGGACACCACAACCTATCAAAATCAACAAAACCTTGTGCAAGAGAGGAAGCTAATAGTAGACTTTCACACCCAGACGGCCATATGCACACAATTTCACCGTATGTTCAACCCTAAGGGGTAAAAAAGGATAATTGTGTCATTTCAAGAAAGTTGTGAACTATAGTTTAATAGGTTATCATATAGTTATTAGGGTACTATCATGTACCTCAAATATAATTATTAAATTATTAACTATCCCATTATGATTATTAAACATACATTAAGCAATTCGATTTATAGTTATATATATGAAATTAATGTTGCGATTATATTAGTCTACATATTTCTAACAAAAATCACTTATAGTTATTGAAAATTTGGTCCGAGTTTCGCAATTATGGACTAGGAATATACTGTTGATTGACCCTGATATCCAGGAGTTCTTGAGCACTTTAGGAGTCGCATTTTCTCTGACGTCGACCAGCTAAAAGAAGCAAACTTGATTAACAAAGAGATGGGAATCTATTTTTTCTAGTTTAGGTCATGGCCTGAAATTTGATACACCTTGACCAATTAATCCAAGTAAGTGCCTGGGATTTAGACATAAGGTTTATGCTTGTTTTTTCAAGTTCCAAAGAAGTAACATCTCTGAAAGCTTCAGATTTGCGCACGCAACGAACATACATTAGAAAGCAAGGCTGAACAAAATTTGACCGGTTTATTATTCTCGTATGGTGCACCCTTTTTCATGAAGTTCTTATACCCGAAATCAATAGTAAGATGTTCAAAGAAATTGGCACGAGTGGAGTTAAAGGTGGGGTTAGGAGCAGAAAGTAATGAAAGATTAAAGTAGCTTTCAAAATACTTTAACCATTTGTTATCGTGCTAGGGACAACACAGTGCACATCCCATTAAAGCATGCGGGTGGAGATGGTACAAGCGAACAGGATATTCATGGATCTAACTCTTTTCTTTGATTGTGATTGGAGACGAACAATAGCACCAGAAACAAATTGAAGGAAATCTATGGTTTCTTGTGGTTTAATAGTAGAGAAGAAACAAGAATTTCTTTTTGATGGATTGAAATGTACTCTTCCAACGCTTTTTTCAGAAACAGTAATTCAGTCACTTCAAGATAGACTTTTTAATGTATCACCTACCCGCTAAATTGGCCCTTGAGAGAAAAAAGAAACAAAGGAAGTACACGCTTTCCGAAGCAAATGTTTACTTCAGGGATATGAATTTATCTGCATCATGTTGAGACAATGCTGAATTGTCCTCATTCACAGAATGAACTCGAAATTTCAGTATGAAATGAAAGATGGAGGCAAGTTAAACCACTTTTGAGTTCAAAATCGTCAAAAAGAAGACAACGTGGAAGCTAATGCTTGGGTCCAAGAAAAGTTTCTGTAGGACAGAACCATGCCTTTGTTCTGATAAAATGCTTCAGGAGATCGATAATATTAATTAAGCAGCAGAAACGGAAATTTGTCCAGGATTATTCGTCTATTTGGCCACTGCTGTTTGGTTTTGGTAATGCTGACTCAATTTGAGCTTCGAAGTGCGCAAGTTCATGATTGCAGATCTGCTTTTCCAAGTTTGTCCCGTGAATTTCAGCAATAAAGCCACAGCCATCCAAGAAAATAAGAATGGAATATAAATTAACAGAAGATGGTCAACTTTAGGATAATAATTGAAAACTTCAACTCTTAAAAATTCTTTTTTGGTTTTTTTCCTTAGACTAAGCCGCTACATATTAAAAACTAATAAGCTACAGTAAACTTTAAAATACAGGTTTGTTAGTGAAATATGCTGCCTATTGGCAACAACCAACAACCACTTATACCCCATCAAGGCATGGATAACCACCATCTTCACTTGACCCTTTCCAAAAAGGAACAATTGAAAGGCAGCAAAACAGTTCCAAGTGACTAAAGAGGCGGCAAGGTGCCAGGCATGTTCTTGAGGAGTGCAATTGGTGAAAGAAAAAGTTGCTTTAAAGTCCTAATCTGTAACCAATCTTCGAACTTCAATATTCATCAATGGTGGAAATAATCATGACTAACCCAATTCAGGGGGAAAAAGGGCGGAAGAAAGAAAGGGGTTAAAGGTAGGCACAGACGTAGATCATCGTCAGAATCTAATCTTGCAAGATAAAAGGGTGACTTTTTCAGCGAGTGATTACAGGGGGAGGTGAAATTAAAGTACTCATTGTGTAGGGAATCATTATCATATAATTAAGGTATCATTGGCGCCAAATCCACTAGAAACACTTGTTTTCGGAATTAAATACATGGCTGTGGGGACAAGAAAATTATGGCTATCAATAAGTCTTTACGAGAAACTAATCTTCAACTTTTTACAGGAACTGTCCAAGTCTTCCCTTGACGAATCAAGTTTGTCACTTCAAAATCATCAAAAAGCAGCCCAATAACACCCAACATCCCAAAGAGTTTTAAATTTCTAAATAGATTGCTTGTGTTGGATAACCGAGGCAGAACGGATGCATGTATAAAATATAAATATAAAAAAGTTTTGCTTGGATTTCTTGAAGTCAAAATTACTTTATGTTCTATAAAATAATTTTACATATAAATTATAATAAAGTAAGAATCATAATTTATATTTTATTCTGAAGTATTATCTTTTTTTTGTTAATGTTTTCTTCGAACTGTATCTGAAATCAACCATTGCAAAGAGGTTTAGACAAGGAGAATCAATTTAATTGGAGTTTAAGCCTATTTATAATATGTTTTAAACATTTTAATAATTTTATTGAAATAAAATTCTAATTTCAGTTAATCTTCAATTAGAATTACAATTAATTCCAATTAAATATCAATTATGTCCAAGTAAGATCTAATATCTCATTTTTGTCCTTATTTATTAAAGATATTATATTAACCATAGAGTTTTTCAAATTTATAATTAAATCCAACTTTGAGTTAAAACACTTTTCTCTCTTTAACTTTTTATTTGTGAATAACCTATTAAGTTCCTAAATATGATAGCAACAAATATAAATTATAACTCTAAATCATATTTAGGATTAGAAAAATTAGACTCCTTTAATTTACCTTTAATTCTTTAATAAAATAATATATGTTTATAGATCAAGATTGACGTCTAACAATAGATCATGACCACCCAAATATTTAAAAAAGTCAAAGTAGTTTTGACTAAATTTTTTATGTATGATTTTTTTGTATAATTCAATTCTTTCATAATACAATGTTTCGATTAGACATAAAGCATAGAAATAATATTTACACCTTTTGATTTCAATCATATTAATCCTCCACTATTAGTAAATAATTCAATTAATAACATTTGGAAATTATTTTCAAAGTGTTATTCTATCTTGGTCAAGAATTTCTCGAATCAATACTGATCGAGAACAATGAAACATTCTCTCTAATTACTTTAGGGTGATGAATCTTATATTGATCACTCAACTACCTTTATATATTTCATACTATATCTAATGCCTATCGACTGACCTAACCCTGATTAGAATAAGTCATAAGCAGTATACCATATCTAATGACTACCGACTGACCTAATCCTAATTAGAATATGTTATAAGTAGTATTAAAATATAAAAATCCCTTTATAAGATAAATATGGAGATCTCATATCAAGGGATCACTTATACAATCACAGTGAGAATTTTTACAAACATATAAGTCACACCCAAATAAAATTCTCATATGAGGTTAATTCAATAAACTTGTTTTTTAACAAGCATCTACACTTTTGTTTAAATATCTCCATACTTTAGTCTATAATATCGAATTCATTCATAATAGAGAAATATAATTTGCTCTAGTCTTTTTATGATAAATTAATGTCTTAATTTAATAGAACAATAACTAGGAATAATTTAAGTATAATACATAAATGTAATATGAGTCTCACAATTATGATCTCATCATAAATTCATTTGTAATGTATATTTATCTTATGGGCTTTATCGTATACATCTGAACATGAATAAGATAAAGAATGCTTTTAAATTATTTTGTCGATAAACTACAACTAACTAATTGATTGTTGAGCATAAACCAACAATCTTCCACTTGCACTAGATTAATCGTTTAATTATCTTATACCATATTACTATATGATGATAATGCTACTGTTGACACATTAGTTTAGTGATAGAATTATACAAGATTCTCTACAATGAATACTTGCTTAGATTTTACAATTTTTTTATCTTAATTATCATCTTAATTAAGATAAACCACCTAAATACATACTTAAATCTTTGATGAGATCTTAGTTCCTTTTACATACCCACTAACTCTAATGTTTTACAATAAATGATTGTCTACACAATGCAAGGAATTATACTAAGTTTGCTAAAGAACTTATGATCCAAATAATCATTTTCACTGAATGATAAACATATTTTGGCTTATTAGCAATTAGTGCTACATTGGAACCTTTCTAATCACAAAATAATATTGTCCTATGTAAAATATACCTTACCCAAGATTTACTTCTAAAGTTAATATCCATATAAACTTGAAAACAAATATCAGTTCATACATAGAATAACAAATATCTTCAATACTTCACAAGTATTATATTGTAACGCGTAGAGACGGCCTTACTACGCACCCAGGATTACCCGTGAATGGACTAGAAACGGAGAAAATGGAAAATA
>JAOSBN010000179.1:8810190-8829283 GCA_027563595.1 Erythroxylum suave | reverse complement strand
AACAAAATTACAATTAACATCCGTCCAAAATTGAAGACAAAGACAAAATTGCCCTTTGGGGCTAAAATTGTCTAACATATATATCTCAAATAATTAACATCTTTCGTATATTATCAATGTACTTGGGCTAAAATAGATAAATAACTTTCATATCTATCTATATGGATCTAATTCTCATAATTAAGTTGTTACCTTTTCACATTCCACAAAAGTTTTTCTTAGATATCATATTTTCAATAATTAAAAATATGAATTATTGTTTTGTTGTGAGCAATATGTCTCTTTATACTCGTATTAGAGAGGACAACTATGCTTCTACTAAACTTCACGTAGATATGATAAATTCACAATCATATTTAAAGAAATTGTCTGAATCATCATGAAAGTGGATATTTCAACATTTGGTAGCCTTTAAATTATATATCAAATATATTAATAAAAGCACTAGTTCCAAGTTGGATATATTGTTATGAAATTTGAACTTTTCACCCATTATCTTACCACCACTACTTAAGAACCGTTACCTTATAAGTATTTATTGAAACAAATAATTTTTTCAATAGACTTGTAAGATTACATCCAGCATTTTAGACATCTCATAACTTTCTATTATCTAATTTTATTCTAAACATAGAGGATAATATATGCTTCAACTAAGGATCATATCCATAAATCACTAACTTTAACTCTTTCAAAGCCTTGACATTTTATATCTCTTATGAAATATTACTAATTGATTTAATTGGAGTTATTGAAGGTAAGTTATAATACTAGTTATAATTATAAATGAAATAAATATTGCACCATATAATATCTCACTATACCTCCTTGCACAAACCCATATTATTATGAAATTTAGTTATTGAGGTATTTACTAAAGAATCTCATTTCTTATAGACAACTAAAAATTTTATATCTCACGATTTCAAATTCATCAAGGTGCTTCAATATTCTTAATGCTTAATTTCTACTTAGATTTAAACACTTTGAATTGTTTAAAATTTTAAATCAATATTTCATTTAATACATTTGACTAAATCACATAAAATCATTAGTAATTTAATGAAATACAAGTACTATCCTTTTTATGATTTGTTATCACATCTATAAGATTTAACAATTCAATGTCATCATCGTTCTTTCACTAAAGATTAATTTGTTTATTTTCGACCGAACAAGTTTCATATGATTCATAAACAAAAGGACACATATAAACTTGTATGTAACTTTATGATTCTCATTATGTTGATTTAACCAACATAATATGAGAGGATAGTCTCGGTTATTCAACTTTCTATTATTGCCACTGATTCTTCTGTCGCCTACAACCAAATTAAAAAGAAACCAACTTCTGTTAATACAAATTAATGTAGTAGTGGTAAGTGGATATCGTTTCCATGAGAAATTTTTAACTGTAAAGGTTAGCGAGTTTAAAACTAAAACAAAGTAACGACAAGCGGGGGTGGGGGGGTTGGGCATTGTTTTCAATTCACGAAATTTAAGAAATAGATAACAAAAATATGAATTTAACAAAAGTAATTGGATCTGAAAATTTTATGGAAAAACCTTAGTTTCGGGTCATCGATGTTATCACGCTAAAATGGATCATCGGTATAAAATTTCAATCATTAATAAACATTCATTGGGGGGTATTTTCTCTTAAGTGTAATGACTAGAAACATGTATATATCCTAGCATTCTTATTAAACAACAACTTAAATACGATCATAAGTTTAATTGAATAATAGCTTTACGAATCAAGAAACCAATGAGCAAGAGAAATACATGTAGGACATGCACTCAATCAAGCGAATATCTTCTTAGAATTTCCGACTCTAACGTAAAGAAGGTGATCCTAATTACTACTTATGATTAACGAAACTGAACATCATATTTCATTAATCTAGCTATTGAACGAATTAATCCCTAGTTGCGCACCTAGAAGTCAATCAATTCAATTGTAAAAAGTAATTCAGAAGATATTCAATATTCATCAACAACATAAACTTTATTGAAACATCTCACACATAATAACGAATAACATCGCGTCCCTTAACCAAGAAAAGGAGTTTAGCTATTCATAACGAAAGTGGAAATCAAAGAAATAACAAAACACATAGTCTCCATCCTTAGTCTTTCCCTAAAGAATACGAAAATATAGAAGAAAAAGTGCAAAAAATCAAAGCTTTCTAAGGCTACCGAAAAACAAGAAGAAAACTACAGAAAAATTGAAAAAAGACCCTAAACTATTGCTATGTGAACAGTGTCATGAACAGTACCTACGTGTACTGTTCACGTTTTTCCCTTTTTAATGCCTCCCGATCCCTTCCTTTTTCATCCTATCTTGCAGATCACGTTTCTCACATGTTCAGATTGTGAATCTTCATCAATCTTATCTTAAAAGATTATGAAAATCTCAAAAGAATCATATTTAGATTTTGAAAGCAGATTTGGGAATTAATTTCATCCTTGCACGTGGCCACGTCTAGTGACTGAATTGCTGCCAGATTTGGATTTTCAGATTTTTTTGTTTCTTTTTCTTCTTTTTGATTCAATTTTGTCTCTAAGTTGTTGAAAATCATCTGCAAACAATTATAAGACAATTCCATTAATTTTGAATAATAATTTCAACACATTAAAGAGAATTAAGTACAAAATAAGTGCAAATTGATGACTTAACAAATTGCCCCACACCAAACCTTTGCTCGCCCTCAAGCAAACATGTCAAACCCCTACACTCCATCAATTCATCCTTCATAAGATTAAGTACACGCAATCCATTAACTTGGGCCAGTAAGACTTAAGTTGCAACACATATCATAATCGCTTTTCACCAATGCAAATAAACGAAGTCAAAATAAGACATTTTTGTTCAAAAGCAAATATGAAATCAAAATGAATTCTTCTCACAGATTTGCTCTTACACTCAAGTGTTTAAGGGCAAAGTGTTTCTCTACATCTCCCTCTAACAGATTGGACTACCATAGGCTTGCAATTTCACTAGTTATCAGTCATTCAAATTACATGAGCTAATAGATCATAAGGACTTTATTTAGGGTTGTAATAGGGCTAGGTTCACAGGTGAGGTAAAAATAGAAAAAAGGTTAATCACAAGCATTCACAAAGTATCAAGTAAAAGAGACACTCAAATTAAAATTCTAAGACAAACACATGACACAAAGGGTTATAACTACTCATACTAACTCATACTACTGTGTTCTATTTTTCTTTTCCTTTCTTTTTACTTTTTACTTTTTTCTTTTTCTGATTTTTTCTTTTCTTTTGCTTTTTTCCTTTTCTTTTCTTTTCTTTTTCTCTTTTTTTATTTTTTTTCGAATAACGCTAAGAATAAGGGAAAACAATAAAAACAAGAGAAAATAATAAATACACAAGTAGAAGTACCTATAACAGTATCTCAGAATAAAATACAAAACTAAAGTCCCAAGTCACTCAATGCTTCATTTAACTTGTGATAGGATAAGGCCAATGGGGTTTTTGGGTTTTTTTAAAAAAAGGTGATTGATTGAAAAGTAAGAATAAAGGCTCAAAACTGTTTACAAAGGGAAAATAAGTAGGTGGGTCATTTTTAAGTTAAAAGGGTTAAAAACAAGGAAGGCCTGAATCATGTCTATATCCCATGTAATCAAATAAATTCAAACCGGTTCCATTCAAGTTCTGAAGGCAACATGAATAGAGGAGCATCACACAATTCAAAGAAATAGTATGACATAAAGATGATGTCATTTACGCTCAAGTTCGCTCACAGGTTTAATTTAAGAATTCACTTCAATTCCACACATTCCTCGTCACTCAAATGTCAAAATTTTGACTAAATCTATAAGATCACTTATTGCAATCAATCAACATGATTCACTGTAAAACTTACATAGCCCAATTTAATTTCATACATATACTCAATCTCATCTAAAGTAATACGACAAAGCTTCATGGTTTAACACATAACAATCATGCAAAAATGAATAAAAGTCACACAAAAATTAAAAAAATATTCACACACCAAAACTCCAATTCTTTTTCCCCCACACCTAGACCAACATTGTCCTCAATGTTAAAGAAGCATAAGTATAAAAGAAAAAAATTAAAGAAAGCTTCTCTATTATGGAAGTGTCGAAATCAAGGTGTTGGCAGATGTGGCGGTTGGAACATCAGCAGCAAAATTAATTGGAGGGGTTGGTCTACGAGAATCACTCTTCTTCCTTGACATTGTGCGAATTTTGTGAAAGACAACCTGAAATAGAACAAGACAATAATGCAAGCACAAAATCACATGTTAGAATTGATGGGTGGGTTGGCAATGAAGATTAGGAGTGACGTGAGTTAATGGTGGGCAAGTGGGAATGAATGTCTAAGATGGGTGGTGATGTGCGGTAGCTGAAAATTAAAACTTGAAGGAGAAATTTGATGAAAACAGGGGCGGCAGGAAATAGCCCAAAAATTCCAATTTTTTGTTTTTTAATTTTTTGTTTTTAATTTTTTTAAAGTTTAAAAATGAAAAGATGAAAATCACAATGACCTAAAAATAAAAATAAAAGAAAATTGCAAAAAAAAAACATAAAAGAAAGGGATACTAATGGGGTGTCTCCCATTAAGCACTTATCAAAGGTCATAAGCTTGACTCTTGGTATATGTACATCATCCATTATCATTTCATGGATGCTTGAATCCAACGGCAAGCATGCTCAAACTCCATGAGGATCTTGAAGCACCTTCCCTCGAAGTAGGCTTTTTATTAGCACGATGCTCCATGACTTCTGATGAGTGGAACTTCATCGTTTCACCATCATACTATAATGTCCACTTATCTTTTCGGGCATCGCCCTTCTCACACCAAGATGATCTCTGTAAGAGTAACGCCAATGGGTGCAGAGACTTGACATCTTGGTCGCAACCTTTGATCTTCAGCTCGCTTGCCCACAGCTCGTTCAACTTATAAATGATTAGCGGCTTTTCTTCTTATTGTTTCTCTACTTGTTCTTCTTCTTCTTTTACCTATAAACAACTAGGAAAAGGAAACGAAATTTGGTTAGTGATAACATGAACTTCATCACTTATCTTAGGAGGTTGCACATCCTCCATCTTTTCTCAAACTATAACCTCTTCCTCTCCTAACTCTACTTGCTCTTCCTTCTTTGCCTTAGCAAATCGACTTAGAAAAGGGGACAGAACCACCATATTTTGCATATTATTTTGTGTCATTTCTAGTTGTGGAGGTGCCTTTTGCGTTGCTTCTTCTTCTACCTCTCTTCTGGAATTGTTTGGAAGTGGTTTCTGCAATTCCTTACCACTCCGCAATGTGATAGTCTTCACACTTTGTTTAGGATTGATATCCAGTTGTGCTAGAAAATTTCCAGAATTTTGTGCCTTCAATCGGTTTATGGCAGTTGCTATTTGGCTTTCTGGTTTTCGATGTTTTTCTGTTGATTCTCAATGTTTCGGATACTTGCTTTAGTACTCCGCTGAAATGTCAAAGTGTTAGTAGCCAAAGTTTGCACTATATCTTCCAAAGAAGACTTACCTTCGGAATTCGATGTTGTATTTTGATTTTGTCGAGGCATATACGGTTGTCTAAACTGCTAGAATTGAAGAGTGACCATCGCCAAACTCATTACAATCTCCTCTAAAGACATCTCATCAGCTTGTGGTGGCGATGGTGGACGTGGAAAGTGGCTCAATTGATCTTCCGAGGTCTTTAAGTTACTCCTCATTTCCTGTGGGAATTGAAGATTGTTCGTCGTTAAACTCATTACGATCTCCTCCAAAGACATCTCATCAGCTTGTGGTGGCGATGTTGAAGGTGGAGCCTCTGGTTGGAAGTAGGACTGCTCTTGACAGTAGCTCGATGGAGAAGCAAACCTGTATTGTGTATCCTGCAAAACAGGACACGTACAAAAAGAATAACCCACAAATGAGCAAACTTTACATACCTTAGTTTGTTGGTCATCCCTCGGTACTTGCGTGGCTAAAGGTGTGAAATTCGTCATTTGATGGTCAAACTTGGAAGTCACAACAGATGGAAACTCATTATCAAAATAAGGATAATATGAAAAATCATAATCAAAAGCATACTGATAGTGAGCCACGCCGCTAAAAGATCGAAAAAATCAAAAAAACCGTGAAACTAAAACAAACAAAAGACAAGGTAACAAAGAGCAACTAGGAATTTTTAACGGTAAAGGTTCGCGAGTTTAAAACTAAAACAAAGTAACGAAAACCCAGGGGGGGGGGGTTTCAATTCACAAAATTTAAGAAATAGATAACAAAAATCTGAATTTAACAAAAGTGATTGGATCTGAAAATTTAATGGAAAAACCTTGACTTCGGGTCACCGATGTTATCACGCTAAAATAGGTCTTCGATAAAAAATTTCAATCATTAATAAACATTCATTAGGGGGTATTTTCTCTTAAGTGTAATGACTAGAAAAATGTATCCTAGCATTCTTATTAAACAACAACCTAGATACAATCGTAGGTTTAATTGAATAATAGCTTTACGAATCATGAAACCAATGAGCAAGAGAAATACATGTACGACATGCACTCAATCAAATGAATATCTTCTTAGAATTTTCGACTCTAACGTAAAGAAGGTGATCCTAATTGCTACTTGTGATTAACGAAACCGAACGTCATATTTCATTAATCTAGCTATTGAACGAATTAATCCCTAGTTGCGCACTCAGAAATCAATCAATTCAATTGTAAAAAGTAATTCAGAAGATATTCAATGTTCATCAACAACATAAACTTTATTGAAATATCTCATACATAATAACGGATAATATGACATCCCTCAACCAAGAAAAGGAGTTTAGCTACTCATAACGAAAGTAGAAATCAAAGAAATAACAAAACACATAGTCTCCATCCTGGTCTTTCCCTGAAGAATACGAAAATATAGAAGAAAAAGTGTAGAAAATCAAAGCTTCCTAAGGCTACCGGAAAAAAAAGAAGAAAACTACAGAAAATTTGAAAAACGACCTTAAACTATTGCTGCGTGAACAGTCATAAATAGTACCTACGTGTACTATTCATGTTTTTCCCTTTTTAATGCCTCCCGATCCCTTCCTTTTTCATCCTATCTTGTAGATCACATTTCCCACATGTTTAGATTGTGAATCTCCATCAATCTTATCTTAAAAGATTATGAAAATCTCAAAAGAATCAGATTCAGATTTTGAAAGCATATCTAGAAATTAATTTCATCCTTGCACGTGGCCACGTCTAGTGACTGAATTGCTGCCAGATTTGGAATTTTGGATTTTCTTCGTTTCTTTTTCATCTTTTTGATTCAGTTTCGTCTCTAAGGTGTTGAAAATCATCTGCAAACAATTATAAGACAATTCCATTAATTTTGAATAATAATTTCAACACATTAAAGAAAATTAAGTACAAAATAAGCGCAAATTGATAACTTAACAACCACTTATGTTAAACATAATTATCCTTTGATCCAACATATAAAATTATTTGTATAAACTTGGATCAACTACTTTTACTCAATAATGTATTTCTTATCATGCATTGGACATTGTAATAATGTTGAATTCGAATTAAATATCAAATACTTGTAAACATAAACTACAAATATATATGATCTCTATCATATCATGAATAGGCAACAAAAGTCAAGCAATCATTTTTTTTAAATGAAAACTATTATAATTCTATAGCAAATGCCTTCAATTGTTGTCCATGTTTATGCTTTTGGTAGACTAAATTGAGAGGAACAATTCTATCCAGGTATTATACCTTTCAGCTCTACTGCATGCAACCTCTTACATTGTGCTATCATGGTGTTGACATACATCTTAAATATTTTCATCAAAGTTTATTGGACATTGGTCAACTCAAAATATCAATATATTTTTTCATCTATATGATGTTCACATATTTATAAAACTTTGATAACAAATCCTCAATAGGAATATAACAAAATTAAATAATCGAAAAGTAAATTTTTTAAACTTTAGTTGTGTCTAAGAAATTTGGTTCACAAATTTGGTATCAAGTATACTAAACAAGGTAATTTCACTCAAAATAAAATATAAATGTAGGAAAACAAGTATTGATTATATGCCATAATTACAAAATAAGATTAGGACTTTAATAATATATTTGGTTACTCTCACTATTTTATTCGAAATAATAACCTTCAATATTATTCAGCAATATTATTGTAATATCTCCATTTAAATTTTGTTGAACTTGAGTTATTCAACAAATAAAGTAAACTTAAATTAGATAGATAACATCCTTATCAATCCCATTTTATATGACTCCTAGATCTGTTAGATGACAACTCCTATCAAAGTATATCATAAATGTTATTTCTAACCTTGCCTCTAAATTTATATGACCATGAGTCACTAATATAAATCATAATAATTTACTTAAGTAGGACCCATTAGTTTAAGATAAAATATATTCGGGTTAAAGGGATCTTGAGTCACTCAACAAATGTTGTAATAAACAAATTTTCGTTGTTATTCTTAAATAATAGAATATAACAATCACGTTCTCATTTTGTACTTAACAGTTTAATAAGGGATTTAATTTCAAATAGTCTCAATGAACAAAAAATTCATACAATAATATCAAATATATAAAACATGCAATTTAATATTCTATATATATATGTCATGCCAATGTAATCAAATTATATGCACGAAATATTAAGCTTCACTTGATTCTAATTATTGATCATAATCTAAAATAATATTTCTAACTCTTTAAAAAATTAATTAGACTACACCCCATTGATTCCTAGATAAATTGAATTCCTATTCCAAATTTAAATTTAATTTGATTTGAAAACAATTTTCAAATTTAATTGGAAACTATTTACAATTTAATTGAAAATAATTTTCAGTAAATTATACTTCTTACTTGTTATAATTTAGAAAAACTCTTTTTTTTTTCAAAATTACAGGTAACAAATTTTAATCAAATTAGAAAATTATTATTTTTCCTTAATTAGAAAACTATTTTCTAATATTAAAGGAAACTACTTTCAAATTAAATAAAAATTTTAAATTTATCTAAGAAAGTCCCTTATATTATTTATTTAGAGATTGATTTCTTAATTAATTACAACATCTTTCTTTAATAAATTAGAAAACTAATTTTCTAAATATTAAAAAGCTAATTTTCATAATTAATAAATGAAAATATATTTTTCAAATTTAACCAGAAAATATAATTTCTAATAAATCAAGAAACTTATTATTCATAAATAAAGAAGCAGTCTCTAAATAAATAGAATAATAATTCTCTTAAAATAAAAATTTTATTTATCTTAATTAAATTGAAAGAAATAAACTTTAATTAAGAAACGCCTTTCTTAATTACTTAAGAAAATACTCTTCTTAATTTTAAGGTCTAATTAATTAATTTTAATTTAATTAAAAATAGTTAGTTCTATCTGGCACGTTGTCTGGTGTGTGCATGCCAAACGCGCTCCACCAGTTGCGATGTCCTACTACATATGCCCTATCTTTCTCTTGCTTAGGGCTTTTGCCGCTTCTATTCTCTTCCATTTCCTGCTCCTGCGCCTCCGTCTCTTGGTTTTGTTTCCCCCTCTCAGTTTTTGTTTAACTGTCGCATCTTCATGTGCCCAACTCTTCTAGTCTTTTTTTGGCAAGTTTCCCCGTCGCCACTGGTGAGAACTAGTGAAGGCTCGTCACAAGAGGCATTCTCCTGTCATTCCTTCCACTTGAAAAATAAAAAAAGAAACTAAACACAATCGTAAAACTAAACACAATCGTAAATCTAGAAATGGCACACACATATACTAGAAATGCAGAACCTTATTTCGATTAATAGTAAGCAATCGTAATGAAGGCATGCTTCAATCAACTTCCAAAAAACAATCTATAGTAGTTTCAGAAACTTAAAAATGTCTTTGTTTTTTCAATTATTATTTTTTATAGAGGTAGATCAAAACACAACAAACTTCAACGTATAAAATGATAGAATTTTATCATTAGTTATGTGGCTTAGCATAATAAATATAATTTTGTACAAACCCTGATTAATTAGTTGTCAAATTTCATAGGTGTCATTGGACGTGCGATCATGAGCTTGCTAGAAAAGGTAGGCTTGTCCCATGTTTATAGTGCAGAGGAGGCCCTACTGCTAGTCAACCTTAAATACAGTCACCCCATTGAGAACTGTATGTAATCTTTTCAAGGTTTGGAATAGCAGTAATCAATCCTCTGCATCTCTGTCGTCCCACTTCATAGGAAACAACAATGGATTTAATTGCTCTTCAGTTTCCAGGTATTTGTCCATCTAATTATTAAATCTAGCATGTTACAATCGTAAGGTTAGTCTAATTATATTGATTAATCATGATATTAATCAATTATTTCATTCAATTTTTCTTTCAATTGGTATCAGAGCTGTAAACTTCCCTTTTATGCAATCAACACAAGTGTCAAAATTAGAGAAATCCAAATCATGTAAAATAGTTTCCTTAATCAATCTCTCCATTCTCTCCTTAGAGATATGTCCTAACCATTTATGCCACAACATAGAAGATTTTTCAGTAACTCTCCAACGTTTCTTTCCAATAACAGCATTAACATCATAATGTGGTCGGTCAAAACGAGAAGAATTAGCAATTATCATTAACAATCCATCATGCATAATTGCAGAACCAACAAAAATAGAATCATAGTACAAAACAATGCCATTATTGATTATATGAAAAATGTATCTATAGCTATGTAAAACAGAAACTGAAATCAAATTCCTTCGCATAGAAGGCACATAAACAGTATCTTTCAAAAGCAAATCATGTCCACTACTCAACTTCAAGGAAACTACTCCTCTGTGCTTAACATTAACAATATATCCATCTCCTAATTGCACCATAAACTCCCATTTATTTGGCCTCCACCTGCTTTTGAACTCATGCAATGAGTTCGTTACATGAATAGTGGCACTGGTATCTAACCACCATGAATTAGGAGGAACATCAACAAGATTTGATTCAAAACAGACAAGGAATTGAGGTATACCTTTCTTCTTTGCCAATCAATTCTGAAACTTTTCATAGTCACGCTACCTATGCCTATGTTCATGACAAAAATTGCAGCTTCCATTAAAAACAGGCTTGGGCTTAGCACCAGAACTCTCACCAAGCCCAGAAGGCAATCCATGTTTATCATTCCTCTTCTTCTTAAATTGAGGCTTACTCTGTTTGTTTCTATGAAATTTCTTCTTATCATCACTCTTGTGAGAAGTCTGGTGAATGCTGTGGGACTTTCCCTTCTTCATAGTATGCTCCTCTTGAATAAGAATGGAAATCAATTCATCAATGCTCCATTCATCTTTCTGAGCATGATAAGTAGTTTTGAGAACATCAAATTCAGACGGAAGAGATTCAAACACTCGCCAAATCAGATAATCCTCTCCCAGTACAACTTTCATGGACTTCAACTTGTTATACCAGTTCACAAACTTCATTACATGCTCACGAACACCACCCACACCATCATACTTGGTCTTAGACAGAAAAGACAAGAGATTAGACTTTTCAGTCTTATCAAACTTCTGGAATTTTTCTTCAAAATTTTCATTTTCTTTTTTAGTCTTTTTTTCATGAAATTGATTGAGGGGTTTGTTAGATCGTTAAATTTTGAATCTAATGACATCAATTTTGTTGAAAACCGATCAAAATTGAGCAAGTTATGGGCATTTTTTCAAATTGGGTCTCAAACCAAGTCGAACGACCTGAAAACCATGGGTTTGGGTGAGGAAGACGCAGCCCGATCCTGTTGGTGTTTCCCCACGCGCGGTGGAGGCGCATGGAGGTGCGTGTGGCCTCCTCCCTTGGCTTTTTTTCCCAAATTTTGCCAGTTTGTTCCATTTGCCCAAATCTAATTTATTGTATTTTTTTGGAAATTCTTGAATAATAAAAATATTTATTTTATTTCTCCCGAATTTTAAAATGAATAAACATATAAGGTACCCTCTGAATTTTATCTTGAAAATTTTGTACTTGTTTTTGTTATATTTTGGGCTTATGGGGTCTTGTGTACTCTCAGTGGGAATATAGTTGTGCAACAAAATTAATTTTAGATGTAGTTTATGCATATGATGTTAGATTGTATGATTAATATGGTTAATTTTGTAATTGTGGTGCTAAGTGAAACCTATAGGTCAATCTTGGGATGTGTTCTTAAACTCTTGTCATTCATTTTGTGTAATTATTTGCTCGCCTATCGTGAGTCCAATTATTACAAAATGTTATTGTGATGTTGTTATTGGGCATACATTAGATACTATGTTAATGATGCATTTATCCTATCGGTTTGTCTTTAACAACGTGGTTTCTAATGCTTTGTTTAATTCATTAAATTATGTCCTTGGGTTTTCAGTATCCTATCGATATTAGCTTTAGGGCATAATTTAATGTTCTGGGTGATCTGTGCTGTAATCGAGACCCTTAGGTAGGATTGCAATTGCATGAGAACCCAGTTGTGTTGTTTGCCCAATTTTACTATACATAGATACATTTGCTAAATCTCCCTGGATTGTATCAATTTCTAGCTCACCGATTTTATGGTAGCAGACCCTCTAACCAAAGACTTGAATTAATGAGACTCTGTTTAAATCTTTTGATGCCTTGGATTAGTGAGAGTTTGTCTTTTATTTAAATCTTTTGATGCCTTAGATTAGTGAGAGTCTGTCTTTTATTTTGTTATTCAGTCTAGAGACTACTGTTTATAATTGTTGCTATTATTGTTATTGCCATATACTTTCTGGGTATACTGCACAGATACGTTTAAATATTTGCGTATATATGGCATTTTGTTGGAGACATTTTGTACCCAGTCTCATTTTGTTGTTCTGAGACATTTTGTTAAATCTCAGTTGGCATCTTGAGTGGATGCTTGGGCCATTTTGTTTGGACTTGCACATACGAATCACCATTTTGTGTGCATTTTCTTATGATACATTCTGTTTCGGTCATGAAGGTATAAGTATCTTGCATATATGGTATCAGTAGTCCAATTGGGTCTGATTTCTATACTATTGAGATACTTGTAACCTCATTTTGGACTTATGATTGAGAGATTGTTGGCTCTATTTTGACATCCTATTATGGCCACATATTGTTATATTAATCTAGGGATTTGTTTCTATTGTTCATTAATGTTGGTTATGTTGTCCAAATGAGAGAATGATAGAATTTTATCATTAATTATCAGGGATGACAATTCCGCACGACCCGCCGCGACCCCCTTACTTTTCCCAAAACGACGTCGTTTTGTTTCGTTTTTAAAAAATTAATGGATGGGCCGGGTCGGTATGGCCCTCCCATGACTCGGTAGGTCACAGGTCGGTCAGCCCACAACCCAGGCCCATCTTGGCCCACAGCCTTCCATGACCTCAGCCCCGCCCAATCCGACCCATTGACATGCTTATTAATTATGTGACCTAGCATAATAAATATGATTTTGTACAAACCCCGATTAATCATTGGACCTGTGATCGTGGGCTTGCTAGAATCGATAGGCTTGGCCTTTCTTTATAGTGCACAGGAGGCCCTATTGCTACCTAACCTTAAATACAGTCGCCTCATTGAGAACTGTATGTGTTCCTTTTAGGGTTTGGAATAGTAGTAGTCAATCTTCTGCATCTCTGTCGCTTCGCTTCACAGAAAACAACAATGGATTCAATTGCTCTTCAGTTTCCAGGTATTTATCCATCTAATTATTAAATCTAGCATGTTGCAATCATAGGATTAGTCTAAGTATATTGATTAATTATGATATTAATAAATTATTTTGTTAAATTATTCTTTCATAAAACCTATGGTTTCCATAATCATAACTATGAGGAAAGTAATAAACACATCCATGTACTTAGGAGTTTTCTTGTATTCTTATGAAGATGATGAAGCTAAGAGATTTTATTTATCCTTTTATTAAGCATATGATTGGTAACGATGAAAGAAATCGGCTTTGGTATTTGGATAAACATGAGTCCACTCATTCCTAAACCCATTGCTCAAAATTTGAGAATTAGAATTCCTCTTAATATTATGATTTCACCTTTAATCTTTAACGGTTAATAGACAGGGATTTTCGAGGCTTTGATACTTTGGCTCAATATTCCCTAGTATAGATAATGAGCAGATGGATGATCATATCATTTGGTTGCTAGATCCGAGTGGTAAGTTCTTCAATAAATCTTGTAATCAAATTTTTGTAAGGGGATTACTTAAAGTACGTACCTTGGTCTTCTCTTTTATGGCAAAATGTCATTCGACGCAAAGCCTCTTTTATCTCTTAACTTGTGATTAAGAATAGACTCAGCACTAAAAGGCAATGGCATGACATTGTGGATACAACCTGTGTTTTATGTAAAATGGAAGCCAAGGATAGAGATCTTCTCTTTTTTCTCTGTAGATACTTTAAAAGCTATATGGAATAGAATTTTGCACATGATTCCAAGTAGCAGGTATCCTATACTTAGGAGCAGTCGTTGGCTTGGGCAATCTGCTACTCTAAAAAGGGAATGTCTAATGCAGTTCTTTATAAGGTTGCTTTTATCACTACCATCTATTCCCTTTGGAAGGAATGAAATTCTCATAGATTTACTAACCTTGAAGATGATAGATATCAGCTTGCAAATAAGATCATTAACTAAATTAGAGTTGCCTTAATTACCAAAAAATCTATAGCTCCATCTATCCCCAGATATGAAACATAGATGAAATTTGTAGAGTATATTTTCTTACTATGATCAATCGCTAATTCTTTTTGTAATATATTAGTCTGTACAATGTTAGCCTTGAACTGATTATAATGTTATAGTATTTTTATATATTGATAATACCATTTTCATTTTCCAAAAAAAAATAAACACATGATTTTTTAGGTCTTCAACATATCTCTGTAAACTCAGACAAGGAGAAGCACGTGTGACTTAGTTTTAATTAAACATATAAAACCGTATTTAATTACTCAATAATCAATTTAAGGCAAGTCCTCAAAACAAGGCATATGGATCAATTTCAAATCCATGCAACTTTTGCATCAATAAATTTTATGCCTTTTTTTAAAATATTCAAACAACTTTAGTCAAATTGTAGAATTAAAGTTGACTATGATATCACTGTTTAAAAATCAAGGCAGGATTCGATCTTGTGTATAGCGAAAAAATATGAAACATTTTCATTTTAATTTTTTAAAACCAAGATTATTTTAAATATATAAAATGATTAACACATAAATTATGTTAAAGAAAGAATAATAATTTGCATCTTATATTGAAGTTTGATCTTTTATCTTATTGTTTCCTTCAATCGTTTTTGAAATTGACTCATTTTAACTATCGTAGCCACACAAGTATCTGACGTTTAACGATATCTACAAAATTTATTCAAAGAACTCTACAATTGTTGAACAGAGGTTTAGGTAAGGAGTGTTAACTCCCTTGGAATCTAAGCCCAATTATAATAGATTGTAGACATTTTGGTAATTTAATTGAAATAAATTCTAATTTCAATTAGATTTTATAGAATTACAATTAAATATCAATTATATCAAAATAAGATTCAATATCTCATATCGATTTTGGTTTAGTAAATATCTTATGTTAATTCAAAAAGTTTTTCAAATTTTATAATCAAATCCAACTTAATTTAAAACACTTTTATCTCTTTAACTCGATTTTTGTATGTTATCCATTAAGTTTCCAAACATATTGACAATGTGTATAAATTATAACTCTAAATCATATTTAAGATAAGATAGATTAAACTCTTTTAATAAATCTTTTATTTTCTAATTAAACAATTTATATCCATAGGTTAAGATTGATTTCTAACAACATATGACCATCTACTTATTTAGAAATATCAAAATCGTTTTGACTATCCTTTCTGTACATGATCTTTTTTGTACAATTCAATCCTTTCTTCATATAATGTTCCATTTATACATAGGATATGAAAATAATATCTATTCTATTTGACTCTAATCATATTAGTTCTTCACTATTAGTAATTAATTCAATTAAGGATA
The DNA here is from genome assembly GCA_027563595.1 of Erythroxylum suave. NCBI lineage: Eukaryota > Viridiplantae > Streptophyta > Magnoliopsida > Malpighiales > Erythroxylaceae > Erythroxylum > Erythroxylum suave. Next base: position 8,813,220 of record JAOSBN010000179.1, on the reverse strand, counting down.
TTTGAAAACTAATTGTAAATTGTCATTCCATCTTGATCAAGGATTTCTTGAATCAATACTAATCGAGAACAATGAAATATCTTCCTAATTACTTTAAGATGATGAATCATATATTGATCACTCAAGTACCTTCATATGGTTCATGTTATGTCCCATGACTACTGATTGACCTATCTTTAACTAGAATATATCATAAGTAGTATCAAAATATAATAATCTTTATATGAGATAATTTTGAAGATCTCAAGTCAAACGATCACTTATACAATCCTTACAATGAGAATTTCTATAGACATACAAATAATGTTCTAGAAAAAATTCTCATCTAAGGTCAGTCCGTGAACTTATTTTATAACAAACATTTACACGTTACTTAAGTATCTCCGTATTTTAGTTTATAAAATTGACTGATTCTTTTATTAGGAAAAAAACACAATATGTGTTAATATTTTTACGTTCTATTAATGTCATGTTTTAATGACATAATGACTAGAAACAATTTATGTATAATACATAAATATAATATAAATCTTATAATTATGTTCTCATCATAAATTTATTTATAATGCATATTTATCTCAAAAAATTTATCATATAATATATCTAAGATTAAAAAAAATTTTAAAACTTATACGAAAATTTTAACCACTTAATTTCCTATAATTGAGAGCACCCACGTGACCCGGATATGAATTTATCAAACACTATGGTAGGATGAAAAGCAAACAAGGACATTACAGGGGACATTGAAGTTCAGTCGATATTGCTTGTCCACATTAAAACACTTATTACCATTTCACCTTTGTAAAGTCGGGGACAAAGATTGCTTCTTGAATCATTTCTGTTTTGTGAACTGGAAAGTTCAGAAATTGTAAAGCTGAACCAATCAAACAAAAGAGTTTGAGGGGATGTCCTTCAAGTTCTGTCGCAGAATATCAAAGAGAAAGGACCCTTTTCGCAGACAGAAATATGATACCAACAAGAATAACAAAAGCATATATACAAGTATTTATATTTATATATATATGTATATACTGTAAAACCCTGTCTTGAAAGAAAAACATTACATTCGGTCGCTTCCCCAAGATGGTTTTTAACAAACAAGATGAACATTGAACTTCCAAATTCAGAATCCATTTGCTTACCACTAGAAAAGTGGAAGTACTCAAAGCTCATCCTAAAAATCATGTCTACGTACGGTACCACCCGATGGGTTCTAACAGAAACAGCGAAAACTAACCATCCTGTTCATGGACCCCCTTAACTTCCATGCTCATTTCGTTCGTAGATGGTAGAAGTTTCTTTTAATAAACCAATTATACATGGAGAGTATTAAGTAGGGTAATTTCCCTTTGTCTTTTCATTGTTTCTCATTCCCTACGAAGAACAACGGCCATTGACTCTTGCCTGCGAAACCTCAAATGCTTGGCAATGAAGTCATCAACCGCACGCTGAAACTCTTTATCACTCAACTCGTCATCTGGAACATGTTTCTCATCTACCGATGTCATCATTTTCTGGCATCTCACAGTCTCCGATTGTCGGAGTTTTTGTTCAATCTTGTCCGGGATTTCCCTCTTCAAATTTTCCGAGTTAGTCCGGCGATAAACCTTCGGAATTGGATTATCTGAACCCGCTCCCGAGTCAGAATTAGAACCCGAGAACAAACCAATATTATCAACATCATTGTCATTTTTCTCAAAGCACGTGGTGGTTACGACATTCACTTTAGAAATGATCTCTTTGTCCTGGTAGAACGTATCCTCTGTCGACAGAGAAAGATTATAATGAGCATTCCCTGACAAGGACTTGGGACAACGATGTTCGCTGTTTCCAATAAACTCCTCGTAGAGTCCAGGCTCAGCATTGTTCTCCGCGGTATTCTCGCCGCATAATCTCTTGGACTTTACGAAAAGAGTGGCAACGATGGCGTTGCAGAGCATGAAAACGAAGAGAGGACTTGCAACAACTCCGGTCACTCTCCGGAAAAACTCGCCGGAGATTCTGATGACGAATGGGACACGAGTAAGAGCCCAGGAGAGTAGTGACAGAGCAACACAAAGCTCGATTAGGCGAAACAACCTTGTTAAGTTTCGAAATCGCAACGGCGCATTGTCTTTGCTTTGTCTGCTTTTACGTTGTAAAACTCGAACAAATCCATGAAATTTTGGAAACTCAGAAGGAGAAAACGAAAGGAGTAGAGCAGGAAATGTGTGTAACGAGTATTTAGAGAGAAATGGTGACTTGGGTTGTCATTTTCATGGGAAAACAGAGAGAAAATGGAAGGGAAAATAAAGTCTGAACTCTAAAGAGAGACGAAGGAAGGGTGTGTTGTGTCTAAAAGTTGTTCAGGTTGAAGAGAGCTTCTCCCGTCTCTAAACCTTCATCTTAAATAGATTCCAATGCTAACCAATTTGGTTGGTGTGACCAGTTCAGCACTCTTATTTTTTAATTAGAAGTCTCAAATTTAAGTCTTAAAGACAGACAGTCCAATAGTTATTAGCTGAATTTCTCTCGTCTCTCTCTACTTGTTCGCTGCATGCAACCCATAATACGTCAGTCCAATAGTAAACGCCAACGACAACCGCCAGCACCACCTAGCTCCCCCGCCCTGCATCTGTTCCAGCTGATCGAGCTCGACTGAAGTGCCCATGGCGTCCCTCAAGCCAGAGGGAACCGTGGCGAAACGAGGCCGCACGAGGAAGCGGGACGAGACAGTCCCGAACAACAACCCTGTATCGTATAGTGCAGCAGTAGCCGGTGGTATCCCCGACATTGAGCATCGGTCCGATGTCCCCTGGCCCACTGAGAGCCATATCGAACCGGCCGAGGGCGACATCGTCACCCAACAATCGGACATAGGAGGGAGCCTGTGCCTATCCCCAGCATTCCAAGAAAGACTAGACCACCAGTGGAAGCTCACCGTCGTCGTGAAACTTCTGGGACGCCGAATTGGATTCCATCATCTGAACTCCCGCCTGCACAACTTATGGAAGCCGAAATGCCCGATTAAACTCATCGACCTCGATC
>JAOSBN010000179.1:8786657-8804095 GCA_027563595.1 Erythroxylum suave | reverse complement strand
ATCTCCAGCTAATTGGATTACCATTTTCAGCGAAACGCAGTATTTTACACTGTCTGCATGTATTTACAGAAAATGTCAATTTTAATCCTGGAAAATTATTCTCCTCTAATGGCCAAGGGAGTGATATTCTTGGTTAGAGAATGGACAACTTGCTGATATTTTTCTTCTGTTGCAGTCATGGTTACGGGTGTCACAACAACTTCATACAATTAGCCAAGTGGCAGTTGGTGCTGCTGTAGGGTCTTGCTTCTTCATCTCCTGGTTTTGGTTATGGGATGCTTTTGTTCTGCAAGCGCTCGTTTGCTTTTTGTGGGTTCGCATGATTGTTATTATGGGGGCTGTTGGATTCTGCCTAAGTTTTCTTCTGTATGTTATCCGCTGACATAGGATTGAGGAGCTTCATTAACAGATCTACAAAATTACAGGCTCACTCATAATTCTTGTTTTGCAGTTACGTTAAAGCACATCAAAAGGAATTGTTTCAAAAGATTCATAATGTTTAGTGTCTGTGTTGCTGTGACACGAAGGCTCAGAAGTGTAGATTTGCTTACAGTATTGTCTTTGGTTCAATTTACTACGGAAGGGTGGTCCACGATGTTGAAAACCCGGTGGAAGTAATATATTTGGACAAATGTGAAGGTGCCATAAGGAAGCCGCCTCCTAACTCATGCTAGCTGCATACTTAATTCGACTATATGTCATTTTCCATGGGTAAGCCAATGACCTTCCTATCCTTTTAACGGTGTATTTGTAACCTTTAACTCTACCGAGCGTCAATAAAATTCTGAGTAGGCAAAAATGTCAAAGTTTATGGCCCTGTTTGGTAATCAGTGGATTATATTAGTTGTTTATTAATTTTGTTAGCGATTAGCTGATAGCAGATTAATATGTTGATTTGACCAATGGATAACATCAGTTATTTATTTTAAGATGTTTGGTAAATTTAATTATTTAATATTACTGTTTTACATCTAAAATGACTTAAAAGGCCATGACTTCAAAAAAAAGATTAATAAAGACATGAGTATTATATCTTAGTATTTCTTTGAAAATTTTCATAAGAACTTAGATAGAACAAAATAAGTCAACAGTTGAGGATGTATATAATGAGATGATACTCTTTGTATATTCTAACTCAAAATTGATATTAATTCAACCTTAAAAAGTAAAACTTATGAGCGTTTTCAAAATCAACTGATTGAGTTCAATCTCCTAACTCAATCATCTAACTACCAAATATAATTATCAGCTATTTGACCTAAAATCTTTCAATCCACCAAAAAATGACTGATAAGCCATTTACTAAAAAGGCCTATAACTTTTTGGAGAGTTATGATATCGTAAAAATAAAGTTAAAGAACGAAGAACAGAATGATATTGTGTAAAAAATAAAAGAGATGCCATGATTTAAAAACCATCACAATATCATGGTTAAAATATATCAAAATCTAAAGACAACAAAGGTAAACTACTTCTGTCATTACATTACGAAAAACTCGCTTAACACCATGTTTCAATCAACTTAGCCTCACGTATAGACATTTAATTTTAGATATGTGGAGTTACCATACAATTTGATATATGATCAAACCAAAGACAATATCATAAGATGTAACCGCTACATAATGGTTATAATAATGGTGTAGGATATAAATATGCTTGTGTCCATATCCCTCTCTAAACTTTATCAAAACTACATGACTTAGAACACGAACGCATTTTCCCTTTTGTTCTTCTATGAATTGATAAAAAAATGTTGAATTGAACTTGAGGAGATGATAACTTTCATATTTTATGTAAATGCAACAACACTCTTTCTAATTGTATTTCTTAAAAATACCAGGTCTACAACTTAGATAAATGAATTTACCCTTGCTTAAAGCTTTTTTTTTCATCATATTAGCTACTTGCTCCTCAAAAGAATAATGCTCAATTTTTATTTCATCTTCTTTGTTAACTTCTTCAATAACATGAAACTTGAATTTAATATAAATGGTTCTTAAATATTGAATGAGATTTTTACAATGATTATAATTTACTTGTTATTAATAAAAAAAATCACCATCTTGTTTTATTCCAAGATTAGATAATAACTTTCTTAGTTATATGCAATAATTTGAAGCATCAACAATTGTAACATATTTAACTTCATCAGGAGATTGAACAACAAATTTTTTAATGTCAATTAATCACATCACCATCAAGGGAAAAAGTAGTCAAAAGTATTCATTTCATTATTGATAAAACCAACTCAATTGCTATCAACATATCTTATCAAATCAGTGCCTTATTCCTTCTTGTGGATTAATTCGTAGTTCGTTATTCCTCTCACATACCTTAGAACCTTTTTTAACTTTAGCAAGGTGAATTTTACTTTGACTTTTACATGAATCTTGATATCTTGTGACTATTAAATACATCATATTCTTTTTTAAATTTCTATACAAGGATGGATTAACCTTTTCCTCACCATATATATTCTCTTTTAAACTTCTATACAAGAATGGATTAACCTTTTCCTCACCATATTCTCTTGATAATTTCAGGTTTAAAGTAGCAGGACAAGCCATTGGCTTGCTTTTTTTTTTTCATTTTATATTGAACTTCTTAAGAACATACATCTCAAATTCATTGCATCACCTTAAGATAAGATATCATAATTTTATCTTTAAGTTTTTGTTTAAATGATGTTACATACTCATCATCATCATCTATAGTCAACAAATCATATATGTATAAGGATACAATAAGCTTCATTTTCATTTCTCTTAAACCCATACTTAATCAAGTAATCAATCATAATGTAAGGAACTCTTAAGGTTTGTTTTAATGTATAAACAACTTTGTGCAATAAGTACACATCATCCCTCAAGTTGCTTAACATATATGATCTCCTTCTTAAAGCAATTTAAGAATGCTGACTTGGCATCAAAATGTAATAATATTTAGCTAAATTTAGCAACCAATGTAACTAACAATCTTATAATATCATATCTAGCAATGTGTACAAGGTTTTATAGTAGTAAACTTCATGCTATTAAAGAAGTAAACTTCATGTTATTAAAGATACCCAGTAATAACTAGCTTTGCTTTGAACTTGATAATAAACCTTTTAATTGGCTAGTCTTTCCATCAGAGACTAAGTTTCATTCTTGTTGATCATGTAAATCTCTTCTTCTATGGTTGCAACCCATTCTTCCTTTATTGCTACCTCATTGTAAGTAGTTAGCTTAATAGTTACTTGATTTGATCTTTCATAAAATTTCAGCTAGTAGCCTTATTCTCCTAATTGAAATTTCATTGTTATGATCATCGTTAGTCTCCTTTAGACCCTACTCACTCATTATGAAGTGGTAAAGAGTCAGTTTCAGGGCTATAAAATTCTTTAACTGACAACTTTTGCTAATTTAATTTGACAAATTCATCCGTTGCAAAATCTTGACTTATTTAATTCTTCCTTTTTACAAGATTAAAAATTTTGTAAACTTTACTTGTGCAACTGTATCCTACGAACATTTTAAATTCATTCTTATTACCTAAATTTTTTCTTTTAAATTTAGAAGCTTGTATATAGCTTAAACTACAAAAATCTTTTACGTTTGTAACAAATCGTAAGTTATTAAACCGTTTTTTATGTGGTGTGCTACATTATAGTGCCTAGGTAATTAGCATGTTAAGTAAATGCAATGAGATATTCCCTCATTTTATCCACAAATTTTTTGGCAATTATTTTTTTCATTATACTTTTTGCCATCTCTGTGATATGTTTTTCTCCTCAACTACTCTTTTATGTTTAGGTGTATGAAGCTATTAATTAGTGATTGATTCCTTTTTTAGCATAAAATTATGTGAACTCTTTGGAAACATATTCATAACCATTATTAGACTATAGATGCCTAGGTGATAGGTGAATTTCTTTCTCACTTCTCGCTTTTAACTATTTGAATTCTTTAAGTGCTTCATTTTTATGCTTTAAGAAGGTAATCCAACTATACTTATTGTAATCATCGATGAGCAGTACAAAGATCAACTTCCATTAGTGAGACCTCAATTATAATTCTATTAGAGTGAAGAAGTTCCAACCTCTCATTGGCACTCTTAGAAACATTTCTAAAAGGAAATCTTGCTTGCTTTCTAAGCTAGCATACTAGACAAATTTCATCAATTTTATCACCTTAACAAGACCTTACACAATAATTTTCAATCTTTAATTTTAATGCATTAAAACTAATATGTCCCAATATATTCCACTATAGCATAAACTTATTGACAAGAGTGACTTTAGCATAATTTGTAAAATTACTTTTTTTAATAGACTTGGCTTTAATAGTTTAATTAACTAAAAAAGATTGTTTTCCATGCAAACTTTAAAAGAAGCCAATTATCACATATTCTATTCTATCAAGGTTTACAACATATCCTTTTCATTCAACTGACTAATAATCAACATATTTTTAATAAAGTTTAAGCACTAATAATACATTAGTTATTATCTTGATACATGTTAGAGTGTTAACAATAATAAATCCTCTTCTTTTCACAATTAAGAGAATACTAATGGTAATTATGACATAGCAAGAAATAAAAAAAACTAAGCAATACACTTAATATGAAGAAACACAAGAACCCACTCATAAAGAAAGCTTAAAGCTAACTAAATATGAGGATATTATTGATTGAATGAATAATACAATGTTTAAGAGGCATATTTATAGGCTTTAAGAAAGCAATCATAATCTAAAGAAAAATAGGAAGCTAAGAGCAAATAGGAAACTTAAAGAAAATAGGAAATTAAAAACATGTAGGAAATCTATAGAAATAGAAACTCAAATCAAGTAAAAAATCTATGGAAATAGGAAACCAACTCAAGTAGGAAACTTATTCTAATATAAATTCCACTTCATTCCTCTTTAATTGGGAAAAACTCGCCTTCAAGTGTCCTAACAAATCAAGGTATAAAGGCTTATTAGTAGTATGATATGAGAAAACATCTTCAATATTGAAAGTCTTAGAAATTCCCATATTGTTGTGTAGGCCGATCACATAAACATTATTGTTGATTTTCTTCAAGACCTTATATGACCATATTTTTAAGGTTGTAACTTATTATAAGTTCCAATTGAAAACCTCCCTTTAAGCAACAACACCATCACTTGGTCACCATCTTTGAAAATCTGCTTCCAATGGCATTGTACAACTTGTCTGTACTTCTAGTTAGGCTCTTCTAATTTTTTTCGCCTCATCTTGCACATTCCACTTCTCTTTTGCCATATGACTCATAACTCTACTCGCACTAATTTTAATTGGCAACTTTACTAGATTAATAGTATAATGGTAAGGTTTTGTATAAACTATTGAAAATGGTGACCTCCTATTAGCATTGTGAACATCATTAATATATATAAATATACTTGTTCCAAAGTAAGATCCCACTATTTAGATCTATCCCTCTCATAAATGCTCCAAATTAGATTGCCCAATGTATGATTTATTGTCGCTATTTGACCATCTGCCTACGAATAATAGTAGAGTTGTATTTAAAGGAAGAATCAAACATTAGAGTTGTAATTAAAAGAAGAATCAAACATTTTCATAAAGTCCTCTAAAAATGCCCTAATACTTTATTGTCTCGATTGGACATGATAGTTTTGGGCACTCCACGCAAATAAACAACCTTTATAAAGAATAACTTGGCTTAAGTTTTAACGGGAATTTCTATAGGAATTAGGGCCAACTTGCATACATATCTTTATTAATTCTTTTTTTATTATTAAAATACTTCAAAGAATCATGGTTAGAATAAATAATAAAAATTTGACCAATCAAATAGTGTTCCTAAACCTTAAAACACTCACAACTGAGTAAAACTCTTTATCATATGTGGTCCATTTGCATAAAGCTCATTGAGCTTCTCACTATAAAATGTCACAGGCTGGCCTCACTAGGAAAGAATAGTGCCTATTTCCATACCACTAACATCACACTCAACCTCAAAAGCAACCTTTAAATTAGGCAGGACTAAAATTGGTATAGAACACAACTTTTTTAATAAGGAAAAGCTCTCATATGCTTCTTCACTCCATTGAAACTTCCCTTTCTTTCATATACTCTGTGATTGGAGCTATAATGGTGCAGAAATTTTTGATAAATCTTTGGTAGAAGGTAGCTTACACATGAAAGCTTATGACATCTAAGGTTGTCTTTAGTGTAGGCCATTCTTTGATAGCTCAAATCTTAGCCTTGTCAACCTAAATTTCATCAACATTGACAATATATCCTAGGAATAAGACTTTATTGGTCATAAAACTACATTTCTTTAAGTTCATTTACAACTTGTTTTCCTGCGGTACCTATAAAACGTAGCATAAGTATATGATATGATATTCCTCAGAACGATTATGAATAAGGATATTATCAAGATATATGATAAAAATGAATGGCCGCAATACTTGATTCATCAGCCTTCTGAAAGTGCTTGGCGTGTTGGTGAGAACAAAAAGCATGACCAACGACTTGTACAACCTATCGAACAATGATTCTAAATATACCTACTTTAAATATCACTTTTTAAATATACTATGAAATTGTGTAACTGATCAAACATATCTTTTAGCTTGGGTATAGGGAATCTATAACTAATGGTAATTTTGTTGATGGCTAGACTATCAGTATATATCCTCCAAATCTTGTTTGATTTAGGAGTTAATAAGTCTGGAACTACACATGGAATCATACTTTCTCAAATATGCTCCTTTTGCAATAACTCCTCCACTTTCTCTCTAGAAAATAGCACTCGTTTGGGCTCATCAAGTAATATGGTAAATTAAGCAAACTTGCCCCAGGAATTAGGTTAATATGATGTTGAATATCCCATATCATTAGAATTCCATCTAGCAACTCCTCAGGCACCACATCTTTAATCTCCTTCAATAAAAGTCAAATAACTTCTAGCACCTGATGAAGTTATGTATTCGAAACATGGTGAACTTTTTTTACCACTAATACATAGAATCCCTTCTACCTTTTAATAGCCATCAACATTTCATATTCTAAATCAGTGATAGTAAGAAAAGTCTGCCCCTATACCTTGAAAGATTTAGGATGGGAATTATTTTGTTACAGTGAAACATAAATTTTCCCCCTTCCTCCAACTTGTACACATTTTCTTATCCATTATACTATATGGCAACATCAAATTGCCAATGCCTTCCTAATAATAAGTGATAAGCATTTATAACCACAACATTATTAAATCTCATCCTGATCTTGACCAATAGAAAGGGGCACTTTACAACGTTCAGTCACCTAAAGCTTATCTGTCAATTTAATCCACCTAATTGTCTACAGATCAGGGTGCTTTTTAGTTTGCAATTGATGTCATTTCATGACTTCTTTGTTAATGATGCTCTCTTAACCTCACTGTCAATAATCACATCAAATAATTGATCTACAATGGTATAATATGCCCAAAATATCTAATGTTGCTGGGTCTTATCTTCTTCTTTTAGAGCTAGTAATAACTTCTAAATTACATATTTATCCTGCTCCTCAATTTCTTCCCCATAACTCTTACACTTGTCATCATCATCTTCAGGTTCACAAATAATGACATCATTATCTAACTCATACTCTACAATATTTACTTTTCATTGGGAGCATCAGTTTTAAAAATGTCCTGATTCTTCACATCAATAGCAAATTCTAGGTTAAGGTTTCTCATAAGGATTATTCTCCTTAGGAGTTTCCTTGTTTTGCCCTCCTTATGGTAACTCGTAGCCTTGTCTACCCGAAAACGATTCCCATGCAAAGAAGGTTTTGGAAAAATCTTCATCCTTTCTGTGGAAACATTATAAGCTTTTCCCACATAACTTCTATAGGAGGCTTAATTTTACCTCTCTTTTAAGTTAACAAATTTTCCTTTAATGCTAAATTTTGAGCCTCTATAAAATTCTAGATCGTTAGTATCTCGATCTTATCCTATAAGGTATTAAACCATCAAAGAATCTTAAAATCATTTGCTCCTTTGTCTCTCCTAGATCATTAAATCGAGATAATCTCACAAATTATGTAGTGTAGTCTTAAATAGACCAATAAACTTATTTGCACCATTAGTACTATTCGAACAAACTTTGTTCTTAATTCAAAAGTAAAAAATCCCTAATGATGTTCTCATAACTCCCACTATCAATAATCTCATTAAACAATTGATCTATAATGATACACTCTCTCCAAAATAACTGATGACGTTGGGTCTTATCTTCTTAGTTTAGAGTTAGTACTAACTTTTTAATTTCATATTTCTCTCACTTCTCAATTTCTTGCTCCTGATTCTCATACTCCTCAGCATCACCATTAGGTCCATAAATAATGACATCACTGTCTTCCTCGTGCTCTATAATATTTAAATTTTTATTGGGGACATCAATTTGAAAAATGTCACGATTCTCTACACCGATAGCAAACTGTTGGCTAAGGCTTGACATAAGGATTGTTCTCTTTAAAAGTCTCCTTATTTTTTCCCACACTCTGCTTACCCACAACCTTCTTTTCTCGAAAACGATTCCCACGTGGAGGAGGTTTTGACAGGGATTTCATCCTCTCTATGAAATCTCCAAAAGATTCTCCCACATAACTTCGACAAAGAGACTCAATTATGCCTCTCTTTTTAGCGAACAAAATTTCCTTTAATTCCAAATTTTTAGCCTCTATAAAAGTTTAAATCAGTCATATATTGATCTTATCCCAGAAGATAGGTCTTAAATCATCCCAGAATCTCAAAATCATCTACCCTTTTATCACTCCCAGATTATTACGTCGAGATAACCTCATTTTGTAGTGTAATCTTGAATAGATCAAGAAACTTGTCTAGATCATTGGTATTGTTGGAACAAATCTACTCAGAGGAGATCTCGGGGAATGATTTTGTTTGGGTCAATCAGAGCTATGTAGGTCGAGTCAGAGGAGATCTCTGCCGCTGGCTCATTTGGTGTGGTTCCACTAGCATCAAACCCATCCTCTCTCCAGAACAGTGTTGATAACTCCTAAACCACCATAGTTAGTCACAGACTAAATAGAAATAATTATCTACCACGGTCCCACTCGGTGCTCATATTCATAAGAGGGAGAGGGAAAAAAATACTTAAGCATAGCGCCACTTGTTGCGTCCTACCCGTCGGACCCAAAATACTTGACTTGGATGGCTGAAAACAACTGATGCTTTGTTCCAGATTAAGTGTTTTTTTTAGAGAGACCAAGCAAGGAGAGAAGACAGTGAATCAATATTACATAACATTGGTTAATCTATGGTAATAATTGGATCTTTATGATCCTCACCAATGGATGTGCAATGAAGATTTGACTTGCTACAAGAGGATTATGGAACGGGAACGAGTGTATGAGTTTCTGCTAGGCTTAAACTCAGTTTATGATGATGTTTGTGGTAGAATCATGGCTACCAGTCCTCTTCCAACAATCATCGGAGTGGTAAATCTTGTTAAGTGTGACAAAAAAATGAGACAATTAATTCGTGGGACTCTAAACAACAATATGGTTGCTGAATCCTTAGTTATGGCTGCCAAGGGAACTACTGGATCAAAATCAAAGAAAAAATCAAGTAAGTTTTGGTGTGAACACTATCAAAAAAATGGGCATACCAAAGATACTTGCTAGAAGATCCATGGCAAGTCACCCAATCTGAGAAACAGAACCAAAACAGAGAGCAAAAGCTATGCAGCTACTGGTAATGACAAGGCAAAAGGTGAAAATGTACTGATAAGAAGGAGGAGGTTGAGTTACTTAGAAAAATTCTGAGTAAGTATGATCTAAAAGCTAAAAAGGTTATATCTACGATTCATATAGTGAATATAGGTAACACACGCACTGTCTTAAGTGTTAAAACCCCAAATGGTGGTATTTGGATTGTTGATTTAGGGCAAATGACCATATGACTTGTGATAAATCTTTATTTTTTAATATTCAACCTTGTTAAGGTCATAGAACTGTCAAGGTAGCAAATGGACAGATTCCTAAGGTTGAAGGAATACGAACTGTTATAATAGCTAATAAACTTGTCATAACTAGTGTTCTTTATGTACCTGGTCTGGATTGCAACTTATTGTCTGTGAAGAGACTTACTAAAGAGCATAATTACACAGCTAACTTTTACTCTAATGATGTGTTTTCTAGGATTTGGAGTCGGGGAAGAGGATTGACAGTGCTAGGCAGTTTGATGGATTATATTACATTGGCCGCTCAAATGGGAGTAAAGTAAATGCTACTTTGTCATCCAATAATGAAATTGCACTTTGGCACTATAGGTTAGACCACCGTAGTTTATCTTACATGAAACAATTGTATCCAACTTTTTTCAATAATAAGGATTTATCTTTTCAGTGTAAATTTTGCCAACTCTCTAAACACACACAAAATTCCTACTTATCTTGTGCTTATTAACCCATTAAAATTTTTTCTATCATACATAGTGACATATGAGGGCCATCAAGGATTAAAACTAAGAAAAATGCCAAATGGTTTGTAACTTTCATAGATGATCATAAGAGATTGACTTGGTTATATCTTGTGAGAGATAAATCAGAAGTTTTTCATATTTTTAAGGACTTTTACTCTTTTATTCTGAATCAATTCCATACAAAAATTCAAGTTTTTAGAAGTGACAATGGGAAAGAATACCTAAGTCAAGCTTTTGATCAATTTTTTTTATCACTAATGGTATTATACACCAAACTTCATGTGTTAATACACCACAACAAAATGATGTATCTAAGAGGAAAAATAGGCATTTACTTGAGGTTGCAAGGTCAATTATGCTCACTACAAATGTTCCAAACTATTTCTAGGGGGAGGCTATTCTTGCTTCTGCTTATCCAATAAATTAAATGCCTTAAAAAACATTGGGTTTCCTTACACCTTTACAAAAATTACTTGAAACCTATCCCTCCGTTCCCTTTCTTAATCAACTACCTCATAAAGTGTTAGCTTATGTTGCTTTTGTTCATAATTACCACGGTGGAAAACTTGAACCCCGAGCTCATAAATATATCTTTTTGGGCTATTATTCTACTAAAAAAGGTTACAAGTGTTTTTCTCCTACTTTGAATCGATTCTTTGTGACAATGGATGTAACATTTTTTGAAAATCAACCCTATTATCCAAAACACACGTTAAAGTGGGAGAGTTGTGAGAGTGCATGGTTGTTTTCAATAAATGATGGCACACTAGACACATTATCCTAGAAAAATAGACTTTCTCTTTCACCTTCTGCACCTAACTATGATCAAATCAAACTTGAAAATCTTGAAACAGATGATCTCAGACCTGATATTTTCACTTCAGAGGCCACTCAACCCCTTGAGCCCACTATAACAGATGATTCTGGCCCCAACTAGATAAGAATTCCACTAAAAATGGTGAATGTGATAGGGAGAGGGATATTGAAACTAGGGTGGACAAACTAGAAAACAATTCCAAAGTTTACACAAGAAAGAAGGGAACAAAACAAGGAAATGAGTAGCAAGCAGTAAGTGAAACTGAACAGGAGAGAAATCAATCATACTTTCTGAGCAAGGTTATGAATCAGATCCTACTACAAATTTTGAGGAGTTGGCTTGGCCTATAGCATTAAGGAAGGGAGTAAGATCATGTACAAGGTACCCAGTTAGCAAGTTTGTCTCTTATAAAAAGTTAACTCCACATTTTCAAACCTTTGTTACTCAATTATCTACTAAAAAATTACCTCATAAGTTTGAGGAGGTTGTCAAGGACCCCAAATGGAGGGAGACAATAAATGATGAACTAAGTGCATTAAAAAAGAATTAGACTTGGGTGGTAATAGACCTACCACAAGAAAAAACTGTAGTGGGATGCAAATGGGTGTTTACCATCAAATACAATCCTGATGGAAGTATTAACAGGCATAAGGCAAGACTTGTAGCTAGGGGGTTTACACAGAGACTTGGGATTGACTACCAGGAAACATTTGCACCGATAGCCAAACTCAATACAATTAAGATTCTCTTATCTCTAGTTGCCAATTTAGACTAGCCTCTATATCAACTTGATGTCAAAAATGCCTTCTTGAATGTTGATCTTGAACAGGAGGTACATATGGAGTTACCATCAAGATTAGGAGGAAACAACCACCCTCAGAGAGTATTCAAACTTAAAAAGTCTCTGTACGACCAGAAGTAGTTACCTAGAGCATGGTTTGGAAGATTTGTAAAAGAAATGAAGAATCTTGATTACTATCAATGCTAGACTGATCAAACCCTGTTTATTTGATGTTTGACTAGTGGTAGGATAACTATCCTTATTATCTATATGGACGACATTTTCATTACAGGTGACGATTGGGAAGGTATACAGGAGCTGAATAATTCTTTGGCTCAAGAATTTGAAATCAAAGATATGGGTAACTTGAGATATTTCCTTGGAATAGAGGTGGCTAGATCTAGTAGAGGTATCTCAATGTCTCAAAGGAAATATACTCTTAATGTTTTAGAGGAAATTGGGATGCTAGGAGCAAAGCCAATAGAAACTCCTATGGAATCAACATATAAGTTAAGTCTTAAAGAGGGTGGTACTCCAATGGACATAGGGAGATATTGGAGACTGGTGGGAAAACTAATTTATTTATCTTATACTCTACCAGATATCAATTTACCTGTCAATGTGGTTAGTCAATTTATGAGCAATCCCCAAAAGGAACATATGGAGGTAGTGTTTAGAAATTTGAAGTAAAAGTTTTCATAGATGCTTACTGGACCAGATTTGAAACTGATAGAAGGTCTACAACAAGCTATTGCACCTTTGTGTAAGGCAACATAGTTACTTAAAGAAGCAAGAAGCAACCAGTGGTTGTAAGAAGTAGTGTCGAAGCAAAGTATAGAGCCTTGACACTTGGAATATATGATGGAATATGGACCAAGAGGCTCCTAACGGAACTGCAAATCACAATAAAGCCTCTAATGAAAGCGTGGTGTGATAACATGACCACAATAGGGATTGCAAAGAATCTTATACATCCTGATAGAGCTAAGCATGTAGAGATAGATCATCATTTCATCACAGAGAAAGTGGAATCTAGATTAATTGATCTTGCCTATGTGCCCACTAACAGTCAAGTCGTAGATGTTTTTACCAAGGCAGTTGTAAGAGTCAAATCTGAAGAACTTAGTTGCGAGCTAAGAATGATCAATATCTATTCACCAGCTTAAGGGGGAGTGTCAGTGGAATATTATGACTAATATTCCTGTCAAAATACTAAACAGTTGTAAATAGATTATATTGAGATAAATAGAGGCTATAAATAGTTAAGATAGAATAAGTTTGAAATCTATTAAATTAATGGATTACATTAGATAGCTTTAGATAACTTTCCATATTTAAATTCCTACTTGTAATGGCCTATATATGGTTATATACTTTCTATTCAACACATCATAATATTATTCCCCATTTTTGTTCTTATTACTTGGTTGATCTCTAAAATGAAGTATCCAACTTAAAGTATTTACGTTGCTATCATGTTCGAGATCAAAATCTAAGTGGATCTTTGATTCAAATAAGGTGATTTAGATAATGGTAGAACAGATGATGATAAATTTGACAATTATTGGTATATGATTAGTAAAATTGTGACAATTTTCTATGTATTAAACCCAAAGTAGTATGGTGATTAGGTTGAAGAACATTTTGATATCAATAAAAACTTTAACAATCATTTCTTTAAGATTATCAATTAAATTGGATAAAGAGCTGGATCATAGTAGTTTAGTATTAGCTTCATCTTCTGCTAACAAATCATCATTAATCAACGTTGAAAGTTTAGGACTTTGTTGTAAGGAATTCATGAGGAAAAAAAGGGTTAGGATTTCTCATAGTAGAATGGATATTAATAATTATTTAAAAGCAGATATTATTACTACAATTGGGTAATATTTTGATATATTATTCTGGTAGAAGACCATTATGGCTTAATATTCAATTATATAAGAATTTATATGAGACCTAATAGTAATTCCAATAACTATAGTTATTTTTAAGTCTCTTTTTAATATTAATGGTTGGATAGTGAGTCCTCATCATAATCAACTTCCTCCTAAAATTATGAATATCCTGATGTGTGCTCGAAATTAGTTAGGTACTAATGATATTCAAGGAAAACTCTATACTTCATAATACATTAGTTTTCTAATTTTACAACTTCAATAATTATTTTTTATATAATCTTTTTATATCATCAGAAGTATAAGGAATATGAATACAAAGGAGTCCATTTATCTGGTTGAAAGTTTTTTTAAACGACTTCCAATTATGAAGGTATATCGATTTATTAATTATCATGTATTTATTTAACAAAATTATTGAATAATTGAGTATAATTTACATAATAATTTTTTGTATATGGATGAAATGGTGTAAACTATTAACGATCTTGACTATAATGATTAACTAGCCCATTTTTTGGACTATTTTCTTTTCAGTTTACTTTTTTTTTTTGGCTTGTAACCAAAGTTTCTCTACGTTATGCGATTAGATAAGCTTAAGTTCTACTCCATCTTCTCCACATCATTTTTCCAAAGTGTTTATAGAGTGGAAGAGTTAAGCTTGGTGGGATCTCGAGTACTTTAAAATTTTACTTTATTTCCTTTAAAATAATGGCTTTTTAATTGTTTCGACATATGTCTTAAGTACTTTAAAGTTACTAATACTTATCAACAAATCTTATGTAGGAATATCAATTGTAGGAGTCTCATTGTTAAGTGAGAAAGCAACTTCGAACAATAACATGATCATGGTAAGATTTCTTTAAATTATATTGTTAGTTGATAGAAATCATAGTTGACTTTTACATATGGTAGGATGATTTAAGGTCTAAGGCAAATGGAATAGCAAAAGCTAAAGTAAAAATCATCATGGCACTTTCATGTGATAAGGTTAGTTTCTTATGTCTCTTAGTTTACTCATGTTCACATTAGCATAGTTATAAAAAGAAAATGGTAAAAAAAAAAAACACAACGAAACATTTGTTCAAATGCCTTTACAAAATAAAGTTGATTTTTTCCTAGACTTTGAATCTTCCTCTTTCATAGTTTGTCATGATTAACTTAGATATTGATAAAAAAAATCAGATATTATTTTTGGAGATTGGCTATCAATTAAAACCATATTTTTGGTATTGGGAATGAACCTAATTGTATTTATAGAGGAAAGAACGACAGATGTGGAAGCTTTTAAAAAATAAGAAATGGAGTTTAAATTCCTTATGGTTTTGTGATTGATTGTCTCTAAAAAACTTTTAAAAAGGGTTTTAATTTTTTTTGAAGGTTTGCTTCATATTTCCTTGGTGTTCCTATTTATTTCGTATGTTAAGGATTCCATAGGACTAGTTCCAAATCAGTTCATTCACACACATTACTCTACCTTTGAATTTTTAGGAGGATTATCATCTAGTCTTTGGTTCCTAAGTGGGCTTTTACTACTGCTAGTGCTATGTTATTGCCTATAAACATCCTTATTTCTCTTAATATTGCTAAGGAGATGTTATATGACTTATTATTGTAGTTCATAATTTGAATTGTTAAATACCATGACAAGTCATATGATGCATTTCAGTTATTATCTTTATTGATCTATAATTCCTACTATTATGATGTCAGATAAGGTTTTTAGGATAGTATCAAATTGTTCTATAAATTGATACTAGCAAGATTGGGCCTAAGGGCCTAATCAAGCATAAGCTCAAGTTAAAATTTTTGGGCCCAATTAAACTTCATGAGGTGTTTAAACAGGTTTAAATTTTAGCCATATGATCTTAAGCTCAATTAAGCCCCAGGCTGAATCCTAGTCAAAATAAAAAATTTTAGATTGTGCTTTAGTCATAGGCTGATTGGTCTTAACTTGATCTTTTGCCAATTTTAGCTAAACATAATTGGTAGTGCAAACTAATAAGGCATCAATAATGAAAAGAGTTTCTTTAGTTTCTTGTTCCTCTTTCTCTTCTATTTTGACATATTAGGTTGCTATTTTTCTTTGGTTTTGCACATCTTTTTAGTGTGCCCTACATAGTTATAGTCCTTGAACTTTATATTAGGCCTAAACTACCAACAGTTAAGAGTGCAATAAGGTCAAGGTGTTCCTTCCTTTTTCCCTCCATCATGTTGACCTCTTTTCCTTCTTTAGTTCTTTTTCCTTATATACTTCTTCTCTCTGACTTGTACTTAGTTAGGTTTTGTATTAAATTTGAAAGCTCTTTTGATATGTTCGTCTTCCTTTAACATTATCTTTTGTTGTTGAACTTGAAGAAAGTTTATAGTTTCCATCAATCTGATTTATGTCATGTCTTTAGACTCTTTCTAAACTAAAATATTAGCCTAAAACCTTTTAAGAATACTGATGATGACTTCACCAACTATTCATTTATCTTCCGCTACTTTTCCAAGCAGCCTAAGCTGATTGCAATTTTCGTAAGTCTATATCTGTACTTTTTAATAGTTTTAGGATCACTACTCTTTAATAACTTAAAGTCTCTCCACAAATTTATAACTTGAAGATGCTTTATCCTTTCATAAGCTGAAACTCCTTTTTAATCTTGTTTCAAGCCTCTTTACTAGTCTAATAAGTCATAATCCTTGCAAAGATTGCATTTAACCTGAAGCATCTATAGCATCCAAAGCTTTATACCTCTTTGTTTTTTTTTCTAACCATGATTATTCAATTGATTTACTGTTGGATTGTGTGGGAGTTGGGGTTAATGAACCTCTATCTTGACCACATCCTAAAGATCAAAAGTTCTTAAATAAATCTTCATTTTGAATCTCTAAACTAGTAAACAATGTAGTTTTCTTCATTAAACAATTAGGGTGTTGATATTGAAAACTTAGTTGAAACCGATTTAGAAACACAAATTTTCAAGGTATTGGGTTATTGTTTTTTACAAAAAAATCAAATAACACCATGTTTGTATTCTCACAGCCTTAAAATATGTGCATGTAGTCTTAGACATGTTTAGCGGACATGACCTAGCATTAAAACATGTTTCAACACGTGTTCTTCTTTAAAAGCATATAGTAAGCGTACGGATTGATAGTTAGCTCAGAGATCGTATCGTAAGATAGAGCAGCTACAAAGTGATGCACGATATATGACATAGAAAATGTTACGAATATCATATCGAATTTGATATCGGATTGAATTTTAATACAATATTGTATCGGTACTAATCAATACCGGATACTATTTCAGGTAATTTTTAAAATTTATAAAATAATCCTTAAATTTTTTAAAATTTGCAAAGTAGTCTATTGTCATATTGTATAGTTGTACTGTATATTTTTAACCTTATCTCTAAAAATCAAAATAATAAATAACAATCACAATTAATATGAAATAATAATAATTTTCAGATATTTCACATATAA
>JAOSBN010000179.1:8771554-8786557 GCA_027563595.1 Erythroxylum suave | reverse complement strand
AAAATTTTAGGGACTATTTTATAAATTTTAAAAATTACCCGAAACGGTATCCGGTACTGACCGGTACCGGTACAGTTCCGTTCCAGAACTCAATCCGGTACCGAGTCCGGTACGGTATTCATAACATTGCATTAAACGCAGGCACAAAATAATGCCCTTTAAATCTTCTCTATTCATAATTATGTGCTAACTTTGTTTTAGGTAATTTAATCCATACAAATATATAAAATCTAAAAAAATGTATGGGTGAGATTGCCTGAAATAAAATCACTACAAGGTTACAAGTATACAGAATTTGATTGCAAAATAATGGAATGAAGTGATCTATTCAATGTTGCGAATACCGTACCAGATTTGGTACCGAATAAGGTTCTGGTACGGTACTGTACCGTTACCTGTCAATATCGGATATCGTTTTGGGTAATTTTTAAAATTTATAAAATAGTCCTTAAATTTTTTAAAAACTTGCAAAATAATTCATTGTCATATTGTACAGTTACTGTATATTTTTAACCTTGTCTTTAAAAATCAAAATAATAAATAATCTCACAATTAATATGAAATAATAAATATTTTCAGATATTTCACATATAAATAATAACCACAATTTATATGAAAAAAGACAATCATTATCAAAGATAAAAAATTAAGAACAATATAAAGTATTTAAAATATTGCAATTTCAATTTTCTTTATATAATAAATAATAATTACATCAAAACATCCAATAAAAAGAATAATAAATATCTTTAACTCTCAAATTATTATAATTTACAATAAGAGTTTGTGATAAGGAAACAACCAAGTAGAATTAAAACATGAAACAAAAACATATGTTATTTAATTTATTATCAATTAAATATATTATATATTTGATTAATTAAAATTAATTATTACTAAAATTATAAATATCTTAATTTAATTTAATTTACAAAATTAATTTAATAATTATTAATAAATATAATTAAATTTAAAAATATTTTTAAAACATTATATATATATTTCAAAAATTTTTGATTTAATAATTCAAAATATATAAAATAAATATTAGTTTATAAATAATAATTTTAAATTTAAATGAAAATTTTATTTTAATTTTTATTTAATGTATTATGTATAATTATTATTAGTAATAAAATATTTATTTTATTTTAAAAATAAAAATAAAAAATTATAGTAAAAGTTAAACTAAACAAAAAATTAAAAAATATTTGAAAAGAAGATGGGGGAGGTTCAAAATTTTTTAAAAATTTTGATTTTTTAAAACTAAAATTTTAAAATTTTGTAATTTAGTCCCTATATTTTTTAAAATTTCTGATATCTACAGATATTTAGCCGGTATTTAAATCCAATACCAAAATTAATATTCTGGTATCATTTTTTGGCCGGCACGGTACGTACCGTTCGGTATTGACTGATACAATACGGAATTCATAAGGTTAGATGTAAATGTGTCTTTAGAAAAAAGCTAAATTAGACTTCAAGAAAATTATGACTTAAATGTTTCATGAAAAATGCATCGCCACTAACAGAAAAACCTTTTATTGGTATGTTATTTTTTTTAATACCTTAAGAGTTATATGCTTATTGTCCAAGAAAATTGAACGTGTAGAATAAAAGTCAAAAGCAAATTAGACGTAACATGATCAGCCATTTAACTTTTGCATGGTACAATCCAATATATGATTACTACTTGTATAACTACCAAGATAAACATCATTAAAATAAACGTCCAATACCTATTTTAGTTATCTAGTTTGTTTTATGATTTGTTATCTAGATGCATCCTATGTTAAGATGTTATACAGATGTTTATAAATAATGTTGTACTGAGTATTTTGTTTACCACTAATAATATAAGTTCAACTCTTCACCTTTATTCTGAGTTGGTGCAAGGGTCGCAATATGGATAATTCAACATCTTCTTCTACTCCTAATACCACTTCTTCTCATATTTCTACAAACTTTGTTTCCACTTTAGTAACTATTCTTTTTGGTTCTCTACCTAAAACTTCAACCCATGTAAGTCAATCCTTTTTTTAAATCAAATTTACATCTAAAACTGCATTCTGTATGGAAACTTCAGTTCACTCCTTTATTAAATCTTTATAATCTCCATGATATTCTCAATGGATCTAATCCAACACAGCCAAGGAAATTCTCAATTCATCAACAATTCAAAAGGAAACAAATTCTATTATATATCTCTTAGTTTAACAGTGACGAGATTTTATTTTCTTGGCTACTATCATCTGAAGAGATTTATCCATATCTTATCGGTTTGAACTCATCTTTTGAATTTTAAAATGCTTTGGCAACTGGATATAGGGCTGTAAATTGCACAATCTTTCAAAGGAAGGTAAGACAGTTTGAGAATATATTTATCAAGCAAAGGCACTTATAAATTGTTTAGCTTTAGCAGGACAATCAATATCTATTTCATAATGTAATGCCATTAGTTTTTGCAAACTTGGGCCAAAATATAATGGAATTATTGGTGGACTTCAACAAAAAGCAAATCCTATGACTTTTAGTGAACTTCATAAACAACTAGAGGCTTGTAAATTGCTTCTCACAAAGCCCAACAATCCTCCTTACTTACTTTGAATGTCACCCAACAACAAGCTCATCAAGTCCAATAAATTTTCAATCAAAATAATGGTTCAAGAGGTCAAGGACATGGTAATAAAGGAAGACATGTTTATTTTAGTTATCAATTTCAAGGACTTGGAAATTTGTAATCCTTTGAATTTGTGAATATACTAATCACAGAACATTTGATGCTTGATGGGCATTTTGTTCCCTAAGAAAATTAGTTTTCTAACTAGAGAAATTCTACTGCTCTTAAATTTGCCTATTTTGCCCTCTAAAGTGGTTTGAGATCACATCCATACATGATCTCAAACCACTTCACATTCAAATTAGAGTAACAATTTTCGGTTTCTCAAATAGTTTTAAAAACACAAATTCAGTAGTTCCTGAACTTACACTAGCTAAAAGGAGGGGACTTTATCAGGACCACTTTATGCAAGCTGATCTAAGCTTTGGATCATAGCAGAGTCTTTGTAATCAAATAAAAGAAGGTTACTATATAAACCCTTTTCAAAAAGGAAGGAGATAACTCTCAATGTAGTAGAGATTACCAGAGTGGTAACACGTCTATTAATCTTCAATGCTGGCAAGATCTATCCAACGAATGGTCCCCGCAAGAAGATCACTCCCTCTACACCCAACACAGAGATGACCAGTAAGCGAAGAATCTGTAAGGATGAGAAGGATCCCTTAACTCAAAAGACCTTGAAAAATGTAGAGGAGTATGTTTTACCATGATTGAGCAAACTGCTACTGTATAAAGCATAGTAGATCCACATGGACGACAAGTGACATCGCCAACCTCGCCAGTGTCTCGCCTTCCCTACCATTTCAAGAAACTTCTCAACTTATCCCGAAAGTAGGAGGTAGTTATGTCCTAAGTATTCAGCCTTGTTTTGATCAATGAATGTTGTCGTTTCTATCCTTAAAAGATTTTGTTGTAGAGCGACGTCATTTAGTTTAAATGTTAGTCCTCATGTCTGCCCCATGTGAGAGACAATGCTCTGTTGTAATCTATTTATTCATTAATGAATTTTTAAATTCTTAAAAAAATCAAAGATAATACAAATAAAACAATTGGTCGATTGTTTGCTTGGTATCCTGATATTGTGGCAAGTCATCATGTTGTTCAAGATTTAACCCCTCTCTATATTGCAAATGAATATAATGGTAAGGATAAATTAATAGTTAGTAATGGTACATGATTACATATTTCTTACATTGGTTCTAGTTCTATTAAGTCTCCTTCAACACCATTAATTTTTTAAAAATATTTTACATGTTCCAAATATAACAATACCGTTGTTATTAGTATAAAAAAAGTCATGATAATAATTACTTTTTTTAATTTTATTACGATCGTTATCTTATGAAAGAGATAGCACCAAGAAAATCATGTTGTTGAAAGACCAAATGACCAAGAAAACCTTGTTGCATGGAGCAAGTAAGTTGGAACTCTATAGATTATGTAGCACACAATAGGAAAATAGTTTTAATGTTGCTGCCTTTTTAGTTAAATTTAAGGATTGATATGCTCTACTTAGACATCGAAATTATTAGATTGTTTATTATCCAGTCAATCAATTTCAGTTACCTTTTTCATCATTTAGACTTTCTTTTAATAAATTTGTTTCCTATTGTTTAGGCAAGTTACATAGATGCCCTTTATCCTTAACTTTTTTCCCCGAAAATTAAAGAAGTATTGTATTAACACTAGCTCACTATTACAAACTATACATTAGATACAATGATACAAAACATGAGATATTCTATTTATAGAACATGTCTATCTCAAGTAGACCAAAAGATACTAAGAACCAAAGGACAGCTCAAAAAGTACAATACATTGGAATCTTTAAATATCCAGCTTTAAAGATTTCACTTAGTTCTCATACTTGGTCTTAGCAACTAGTCAGCTTTCTTTTCCATTGTTATAGTTTGTATTTTATTCAGAATCTTATCTACTAACTGATTTTGTCATCTTCAACTTGATTGTAAACTCTACAATTCCTTTGTTTCCAAATTCTGTAAACGTAAGTGATGAAATCAACTTTAAGAGGATAGTGTTTTCTTTTCCAACTTTAGTTCGATTTATAAACTAGTTCAAAGTTCCTTCCCACTCATATAAGTGATTCACAACATCCACCTTATGTTGAGTTCTACTCCAAATAGATTTAGAATAAGCACACGTGAAAAAGAAGAGATTTATATCCTCATCTACATCATTACAGAGAGCACATCCTCTATCCGTCGTATTAAACCATGGACATTTAGTTCTAAGTCTATTTTTAATGGCCAAACAAGCAATGATGGATGCTTTTGGAGACATGGATTTCTTCCAAATGAGATACCAATGGACCTATTTGGCTTCATTTTTTAGTTCATACCAAAGGACCTGTTTGGTTTCATCCCTTTATCTTTAACTTATAATCATAATTCTAGTACTTTGGAATTAATTCACTCCAATGTCTAAGGGCACTAGATCCTTTGTACCATTCAATCTATTTCAATCATGTTTCTGCCCTAAAACAATGTCGTTTTGGTTTTATTTACACATAAAACAACGTTGTTTTGGGTCAAAAATAGGGTTAAAATATGTTAAGTAATACAAAGGATCTAAACCAATGACTGAGGGCCATCAACTTTTTATTCCTTTTTTGGTCATAAATATATTATTTAACGATCTCTTATTGTCACTTAGTCGTTTCCAATAAAGTGCAAAAGGTGAAGTTTTTCATGTTTTCCACCATTTCCAAATTATGGTTAAAAAATAATTTAATTACCAAATTAAACAAGTCTAGGCAAGGGTGGAGAATTTCACTTATTACACAAATATGTTTAAAATAATGGTATGATTCATAGAATAATATGACATCATACAAAATAACAAAATGGTACAATAGAAAGGAAAGTTAAAAATATTATTGATATTGGTCTTTCTTTATTAGGTCACTACATAGCACCCTTTAAGCATTAGCAATTTGCATTTCAGACAACAATTTTCCTAATTAATTGGATGCCTACTACCTCTTTGAAAAATAAAAATTCCTCTTTAAGTACTCTATACTAAACTACCTAATTATCTTTTTCTCAAAGTATTTGGTTGTGTCATTTATTCATTACTTAGACCATAAAACAAAAATAAAATTTTCTTCCACTCCAAACAATACATTTCTTAGGTTATTCTCTATTTCACTTGGGTTATAGATGTCTTGATAAGGATAAATGCAAAACTCACTAATGTAGACACGTTGAGTTTGATGAAGAATTGTTTTCTTTTTCTCAAATTTTAGGAGCAACATCAACTTCATTTGTCTAAATCGATCATCTCTTCTTGGCTTCAAGTTTCTTATCCATATCCCTCACTCACACTTCCACCCAATGTTTTAAAAATAGGATCAAACATTGAGCTGGTCAAAAGAAAGGTTTAGGTTTAAATATTATACTAGTATTAAAATCTTATACAATTGTTATACAATAAATAAATAATAAAAATTATAAGAGTAAGTAAAAATAAAATATTTTATTAAAATAAAAATATGTTGATGTCTATTATTATATAATGTACTCATAATAAATCAAATTTAATAATTCAAACTAAATTTGAGTCTAACATAAAACTCAAAATTAATAAAACTTAAAATCATATTTCTAAAGAAAGTTGTTCATTATTCTCAAAAGTTTTAAATTCTCCAATTCTATCTAAAGACTTTTAAATTAAGCTTTCATCCAAAGTATTTATATCAACTTTTTCTACTCCATTCAAATAATTTTATTTTTCAGAACAATCCCCTTTTTTAGATTTCACCTAAAAATATAGACATAAATATTATATATAAACTAATCAAATGTTACTTATATGATGATCTAACTCAATTTTTAAATTTATGTCGAACTAATTAAATTTGATACAAATTAATAATTTATTACAATTATTTTAAATTATTAATTTACTACATGCGATTAATTAAGTCAAATTTAAGAACTAAAGCAAATTATCTTTTTAGTTATATTTTATTAGTCTATTAATATTTATATGGTGTGTAATTGAAATTTTTTCAATATTTTGTAACTAAAATTTAAGAAAAATATCTTTTAATTAATAAAAAAAAATTCTTAAGAGAACATAAATAAATGTAAAAAGGAAAAGAAAAACAATATAAGAAAGGTAAAAAACAACTGCTTATAGATGTAACGTGAAGCTATCTCCTCTTCATTTCTATCCTCACATGTCCCATCAACTTTTTCTTCTCTCAATATTCAATGTTCCAATTTTTATGAAAAACATTTGCAAACACCTCTACCCTCCTTTTTTTTTCCTCTCTGTAGCCAAGCACCACCGTCTATGTTAACCTTTTTATCAAAAATATTTAGAAACATTTCAAATCAAATTAGCCGAAGGAGAACGTTTATGAGCCCATGCTAAAGTTTCAATCAATTCTTGCCAATATCCACGTCAGTAAATTAAGAACATAAATCTAGTAGCCCAAACAAGATGTCCAAATAAGAACATCCACGCTCTAAACTTTTATTTTTCCTTTCCCATAGCCAAACCACAGCCTCCACTTTAACCCTGAATGTATCAACCCCACCAAGAAATCTCTCTGCTTTCGCTAACTACACCTCTCATTTCCTTGAAGATAACTTGAATTTTGGGTTCTTCTTTCTTTTTGTTCCGAGATTTAGTTATTCTTCTTTCATTTTGTTCTGAGATTTAGTTAACATCAATCCTCATTTTTTAGAGATAGGGTGTCGTTGAAGATGGTGATGAAAGCTGAGTTGTTTTGGTTGTTGTTCTTATACCTCTTTTATGATCTATTAGAGTGAAGATTGCATTTAGTGCTTCAAAAATTCTCTCAACCTATTTCTAGTTTTTGTTTTAGTTTTTGGTGCCAAACTCAGCCACATATTTGCTCACTCTTGGTTCCAAATTAGTTTTCACTACGATTGATTAATTTTTCAAGTGTCAATCAAATAAAAATCTCATTTTTCTATACTGATTTGTTGCTTGGGCATAAGAGAAGAAGATGCAACTAGTTAACAGTTCAAAGGAAACCAGCCGGTTTTAATTCCCAACATTTAAAAGTAGAAATCAAACTAAAAATGTAAGGCCCCAAAATATGCCTTAGTCGAAACAATGCATGATCATTAAAGTGCATGTGAGATAGGAGTTAAAATTGTGCTATGATTTGAATGTGAAAGGTATATGACTTGAATTTTGGTATTGATGGACTATAATTAGTAAATTGGGATCAATTGATACCATTAGAAAATTGAGGTATCTAAATGTATATTTGGACTAAGAAAATTGTCTAGTGGAAAGTAAGGTTGGTGCATGAAAATTAGAACGATTAAGCCTATGAGTTATTGACATTTGGCATAGCTAATGTATTAACATTTAGCACCATTAATTGAGTGACAAATAGACCAATCTTGGAGTGACATGTGGCCTAATCATTTAATGACACATGGCAATGTTCATTAAGCAACACATGGCCTAATAGATGTGTGACTTATGGCAGCTTAAAAGGGGGGACAAGTGTGACCAATGTTTTGGTGACCTGTGCCCCTCTAAGATTAAGACACCTAACAACTTAGGTGTCTTACTAGAAATTTCTGCAGCTTTCATTGAAGCATCACCATCGAAACCCTTCACCCTCACTTAACTCTGAATTTTGCTTCAACTTCAATTAGAATTCTTGCAAGATATTACATAAAGGAAGCAGAGAACGTGATCTTCTATACTGCTGTCTTCTTGGTCACCTTGATTTGGAATTGTGTTTGCTTGTTTGGAAGGCTAGTTTGACTTATTTTTTTGGAGTTGGAATTTGAAATTAAAGAGGTAAGGGAATAATAAAATTGGTATCAAGTTAGAACATGTATTGTTTGATGTTTGAAGTGGATAAAATGTGTACTGAATTAAGAAAGAATTGAGGTAAAAAAAAAAAAAACTTGATACATGCTGGATACTTATTAAAAGGGGTGATTCCACTGAATAGGTATCGGTATATTAGCCATATCTTGACCTGTAGACATAAAAATGGGCTGATTTTATATTCAAATTAAACTGGATACATTGTTCTACAACTTTTATGAAGAATTAAAATTTGAATTCTGTCATGAAGGGTTTTGAAATTTAGCTTGCAGTTAAGTTCTGGCATAGGCTTTAGCATTATCCTTGACAGAAATCGTGTCCTATTTTTAACAAATAAACTGTATTGATTTAGGCTGAATTAGACAAATTTGTCTTCATTAAAGTTATATCTTGTCCTCTTAGCTTTCTATTGGTATAAATTTTGTAATTTTTGGATGTCAGAATTGAGAGATATGAGTTTTACAAGTTTGAGTGCACAGGCATAATCATGCACTAGCCAAAATTTCGAACATGCATAGTTTGTAGTATTTTGAACATATCTCGTGGAATAATTAACCAAATTGAATGGTTTTTGCCTTTTTTTAAAACTTAAGACATAAAGGAACATTTGCTTAGAACAACATATTGTCTAAAAACGTCAATTTCTAGGTTAGAATGAACATACAAAAACTGATCCAAAAACCAGTCCTGTGAAAACAGCTGTTTAGGGGTTTCGGGTCCCTTACCCCACAATTGTGGGAAATGGTTAGGAAGGTGAAGAAAATGTGATTTTGCAAAATTGATGGTTGCATAAGGTTAATTGAGTAATAATTAGTTTAATTATGCATGATTAATTGAAATGATAATGTAAAGGATGTATGGTGTACAATGTTGAATTGCTTGGTGTGATCATGAATGAATGAGTTCCAAAGGCTTATGTATTATGACTTGAATATGGATGGATGTGAATTGGGAATTTCTACGATAATATTGTGATAATTCCTGACCATCAGTTGTTTGAGGAGTTTGATAGTTGGGACTATTTTCGGAGTGTTCTCTATTTGTGTGAATATACACAATTTGTGAAAACTCAATACCTCTATTGATGCCTTATTGCACATACTTGTAATTGTATGACATGTTAGTTTTTTTAGAAATCAGTGAATATGTCAAGTTCGAAAAAATGGAATAAAGTGGTGTGTGTTGCAATATGTTCCTCAGATGAGAATTCTGAAAGGAACCTTTTTTTGTTTTAAAACTGTTAAGTCCTAGACTTGGGTAAATAGGCATGCCTAGAAGGGTCTACAGCTGCTCCTGTGACACTTCGGTGTCTCTTGTTACTGACACTTCAGTGTCTCCTGTTACTGATACTTTGGAGTTTCCTATTATTGAGACAAAAGTCTCTCCTGTTCTATGATACCAATTATGGTATCTCCTGAATTAGTCTCGTTATCCACTTCTGTATAAAGGATTAATAGACTAACTTGTTTTATATTACGTTATATGCTCATTCTGAAATAAATAAGCTTTGATCTAAAACATCTGAGTTTTATTATGAAATAAGCAAATTCTGTTTCATTACAGATAAGTTTTATTCTGATATTATAATATTCAATTTTGAAATTGGCGAGTCTTGCACTAAAGCAAATGTGTAACCTATTATGATATGTTTTGTTTTGTTCTGAGAATCATGATATTGTAGTTCGGTTTGGTAATGGATGAGTAAATACCGTTTATTATCTGATGTGATTTTGAATATGTGAATGATTGGATGACTATTTGAAATAGTTGTCAACTTATATCCTGTTTAGTTTATTCCTCACTAAGCTTTATGCTTAGCATGGTGGTTTTGCCCCGTATAGGTTCAGATAGGAGGATTTGAAGACTGGGACAATAGCAACTGCAATGGCCAACAAAGAATGTGTTTTATTTTAGGAATATATGTTTGGGTTGTATGTAATAATTTGAGACATGATGTATTTTAGTAAAAGTTTGTAAATATTGTAATAACTTTAAATCAGGATGGTGTTGTAATTGAGGCATGTATTCGAATAAATCCAGTGTGTTGTTTAAATTTTTTTTAAAGTCGATTATGCATGGAAAAGTAATGATTGGTTGTGTGAATTTTGGCAATGCTTTGTATTGTTTTGATATGTTTAAGTCCTGTCTTAGGTAACATCCATATATCCTTCGGGGGGATATTTGGGTATTACAAGAAAACACTTCAGTTCGTAGTTGAACTGATCAAATTGACTAATTCAGTCCGACACTCATGAGTTCAATTTTCTAATATTTCTCTATTGAATAATTTAACAGCTATATCTCATCCTAAATACAAGTCCTAGTCCAACCCATCTCTTCCACCCATCAAAGTCTGTTTCTATCTAGAACACCATACTCATAACAAGTGTCTTCTTTTGTTGGTTTGAAATTATTTCTTGATACTGATATCCAAACTAACTCTTATCATCCAGTCCTAAACAAATTGAAATATAACCCCTTAGCCAATACTAATAGCTTCACAATAAAGAATGCACTCTATACAATTCCAACTAAAACCATGAAAAAACGTGTCTACCATACCGCAAAAATTAACACCTCGTCCAATTTTCATGGACCATATTCTTTCACAAAAGCAAGTAAAAACTCTGATTAGAGAAAAGCAATAGAGTTAGAATTTGATGCATTATAATAAAATAACAATTGGATTTTATACTATGTCCTACTAGTAATAATGTTGCTAAAAATTTGTGGGTCTATAAAATCAAAAGGAAAGCATAAGGTATAATAGAGAGATTGAAAGTAAAGTTAGTAGCAAAGGGTTATGCTCAACAATGTGGTTTAGATTTTACCTACACTTTAAGTCCTATTATGGAACCAATGAAAATTAAGTCAGTTTATATAGTTATGGTCTTTAGAGGATGGATTCTTCGCCAATTAGATATCAGTAATGCCTTTTTTGGTGTAAATCTGGAAGAAATTATTTATATGGTTCGGGTTTGTTGATAAAATATATCCAGATTATATTTGTAAATTAAATAAGTTATTATATATGCTCAAACAAACACCCTGAGTATCGTTTCAATTTCTAGTTACTTTCCTACTTTAGCTTGACTTTGTTGATTGTCATGCTGGTTCATCATTATTTGTTTATATATAAAAAAAGGTTGTATGCACTTTTCGTTAGTTTATGCAGAATTGCAGATGATGTGGTCATTACAGGGAGTGATACACAACTTATTGATTCAACAAACTCTAAGATTTTGACTGAATTTTCTCTTTGTGACTTGGGTATATATAACACTTGCTCGGCGTAGAGGTACTACCATATACAAAGTGGCCTTTTTTTTCCCTCAGAACTTAAATTACTATAATATTTTTAAAGATGGGAATGGAGAATTGTAAACCTTGTGCAACTCTAATGATAACCAATAATTCATCATCTAAATCACAAGGTACAACCTTATCTCATAAAGAATCTACCAAATATAGACAACATATATGGAAGTGTACAATATGTTACAATCACTAGACCAAATATTTCTTTTTAACTAACCAATTGTGTCAATCTATATAACAACCAAAAATTGCACATTATCAAACTCTTAAGCATCTGTTGTTATAATTACAAGATTAACAAGAGTTTTCTAATTACAAAATACCTCTCTGATAGCTTAATTACATTTAAGGATAATGATTGAGCTAAATGCCTTAATGACTGAAGTTTTTTAATTTTTCTTAGTAGTAATTTGATTACCTGGAAGTCTAGTAAATAGAAAACAGTTACCAGATTGTCTACTAAACCTGAGTTTTAAACTATTGCAAATGTTTGTGTGGAGATAAAATAATTGGTCAAACATTTTGGCGAGTTGAGTGTCAAGTTTGAAAAGCCACCCCACATTTGGTGTGATAGTGTTAGAGCAGTTTTTCTATCTTAGAATTCAATATGTGAAAATCAATATTCATTTTGTGAGAGATTTGAAATTTGCTTGCTTCAACAGATCAATTACTAAATATATTTACTAAAATACAATTTAAAATTTTTATTTTTGTGTTTCATTTATGTCAAAATTTGCCTTCAATTTGCAAGGGCTTGTCAAGATAAACATTGTCATAATAATTACTAAATGCCCATTTTAGTTATCTTAAGCTGTTATACTACTGATGGATATAAATATTGTTATATCATGTACTCAGTCTACCGGTAATAATATAATTCTAATTCTTCACCAGTATTCTAAATATAACTCACTTGATGAAATGTTTACTTTGGTGAGAGTGGCTAAGATCTTTGATTAAAATATTCCCTATTCTGATAGAAACTAAAATAAAATTTGACCTTTACCCTCCAATAGATAGTCATGCCAACCTGTAATGAATCAGAAACTAATTAATCTTTCTTGTAATCATGCTTGTTTTTCCACCTAAAAATTAAGTTGTCACAATTCAAGAAGGCTTCAATGAGGTAAATGTTTAGAAGCTCCATTTTACTCTCGTACTCTGTGTGAGAGATATTTAGTGATGAATGAGAAAGAACCCATCCTTTCAAGAAATATGATTTAGCTAGAATTCTGCTCTTAGGGATCAACCTCCAAAATGAATTTCAGGCATTTCAATAGGATTTATGGTAGCTAACTAGGCCTTACTGGTCCAAAATGTTAAACGTGCCTAAAAATTTGTTATTTTAGTTTCAAGTTTATTTTCTTATTATTAGAAAATAGTATAACGTTCCCTATATTTTCAAGTTAGGAAGATGTTAGTAGTTGCTAAATATACGAGATTTTTCGTATTCTTTGTAAGACACTTGCTTTATTTATTAAGCTAAGAAATAATGCTTGTTATTCTTTGCGTGATAAAACAACATAGTGGTATCAGAACATTCTTCTAGAGGGATTTGTGAGTTCAGAAAAATCATGGAGAGTGAAACACCATTTGTAATGTCATCACCACTAGTTTTTAAGGGAGATAAATATGAAGCATGGGCTGCACGAATGACAGTTCATCTTTAAACATTAGACCTTTAGGAGGCTATAGAAGAGGACTATGAAATTGCTCAACTTCCTGCCAATCCTACGATGGCTCAGTTGAAAAACCACAAAGAGAAAAAGACAAAGAAAGCTAAAGCTTGTCTTTTTTCTATTGTGTCAAAAATCATATTCACCAGAATTATGAATTTAAAGTCTACTAAAGATATTAGGGATTATCTTAAATCCAAATATCAAGCCAGTGAAAGAACCAACGGTATGCAGGTGCTCAACTTGATCAGAGAGTTCGAAATGCAAAGTATAAAGGAGATCTAAATTCAAAGTAAAAGCTATGCTCTGAATTTACTAGAGGAGCAAATAGCTTTTTTAAGCACTGTTAGCAATACTGAATTATGGCACAAAAGCCTTAGCCAATATTATATCAATGGACTTCTCTACCTGAATAAATATGCACTGGTTAGAGGTGTGCCGCAGCTAGAAGACAAATTGTCTGATTGTGTTACTTGTCAATATGGAAAACAAGTCAGGAAATCATTTCCATGAATAAGATGGAGAGCAACAAGGAAGCTATAGTTAGTTCACAAAGATGTTGGAGGACCTCGGGCAACACCTTTCTTTGAGTGGTAACAAATATTATATCATTTTTATGGATAATTACACAAAATTTTGCTAGGTTTATTTTTTAAAATCCAAAGCTGAGGTTTTCAATATGTTTTGGAATTGTATAAAGCATTTGTGGAAAATTATAGTGGTTGTAAGCTGCGTACAATAAGGTCAGACAATAAGAAAGAATACTCAAATGATTCTTTTGATAATTTTTGTGCTAAAGCAGGTATTGAACATCAACTCACTGCACCATACACGCTATAACAAAATGTCACGAGTGAAAGAAAAAATAGGAGTATCATGGAAATGGCAAGATTTTTGCTATATGAGAAGGATTTGCCTAAGAAATTGTGGGCAGAAGCTGCTAACACGATGGTTTTTTACTAAATAGGCTACCAACTAGAGCTTTAAAGAAACAAACTCCACTTGAAGCCTAGTTTGAGTATCAGCCAAATTTGCAAAATCTAAAAATCTTTGGTTGTAATTGCTTTGCCTATCTTCCACAGGTGAAAAGGAACAAATTAGACAAGAAAGTAGAACCTAGTATCTTATTGGTTATAGCAGCACATCTAAGGCTTACAGAATTTTTCAACCTTAACATGGAAAAATTCTAATAAGCAAGGATGTCAATTTTATGGAGGACAAGCAATGGAAATGGTCAAGGAGCAAGTACCAATGAAGTTGCCACAAAACTCACAAAGTTCTGGAAATGATATTGAAGATAATTTTGATGATTTTCTAGTAAAAGGTACTCGCCTGTTATCGGAAATTTATGAAAATTGTAACATTGCTAGGTTAGAACCTGTAGGATTTGATGAAGTAGAAAAAGATGACAAGTGGATAGAAGTTATGAAAGAAGAGCTTAAGATGATAGAAAAAATGACACATGGGAATTGGTTACCCCAGTACAAAGAACCCATCAGTGTTAAATGGGTTTATAGAACCAAGTTCAATGTGGATGGTTCA
>JAOSBN010000179.1:8740533-8758234 GCA_027563595.1 Erythroxylum suave | reverse complement strand
ATCGCCCAGATTGCGTATCCTTCACCATTAAACACTGGAGGCTGCAGGCCTTGAGATAAGTTCTCAGCCATCTCTGATGAACTTCTCTAAATCACAAAACTCCAAGAATAACCGCCAACGTCGGATCTTCAAGAAAGCTCGTCACACAATCACACCCTCACAGGTCCCTCAAGAAAAGAAAAGCTCTTATACCATTTGTAGTTGTTATCTATCAATCATACACAAAACTAAAGACTGTACTGCTGGAATTTTGGAGAACAAAGTTTAGAGAGAGAAAGTTTAGTGAAACAGAGGCAAACAAAGTTTCAAAGACTCAACAACACGTTGAGATTTCTTCAGATTTTATTCAATATCAAAGAACAAACGTATATACAAAATAACTGTCACTAACTAACTAACTGCTAGTTACAGTTTAGACACTTTCTTATTCCTTCAACATCACGTTATCGTTATTTCATCTGAGCCATTGCTACTTCAGAAACAAGTGATAGAGTGTAGCTTTTGTGTACTCCCTAAAGCAGTTCTGGATAAGAAAAAGCTACTCTTTGTAGAATTAACCTCCCAACCCCGAGAGCCTATGAAAGATTTGGAGTGCTTTCAGCAAGGTGGAGACTGAGAGCGGATCGCCTTTAGATAGTAGGAACAGATCGTTGGCAAAGCTAAGGTTGATAATCTTCTAGTGATTGTAGTTAGAGTGATATTGGAAAGCTTTCGTGCGAGCGACTACAGCCTTTAAAGTTCTATTAAACACTTTCATAACAAGAGCAAAAAGATACGGTGATAGGGGGTCAGCTTGGCGAAGCCGCTTGGAGCTTTTAAAGTGCTGATTAGGTTGTCCGTTCATGAGGATTTTGAAGGTAAGAGTAGTCATGCATTCAACTATCCATTGAATAAAGGCTCGAGGAAAGTTCATTGCTACCGGTGCATTAAGAAGGAATTACCAATCAACATTATCTAAAGCTTTCCAAATGTCTGTACTAAGGAAACAATTCTTCCTACCCTTCATAGATCCATAGGATTTAGTAAGTTCCTACAGAAGGAGTATGATATCACCCATAATACGACCTAGAATGAAGGCCGCTGTGATAAATCAGTATAATTAGCAAGAACATTCTTCAACCTTTGCACCAGCACCTTCGCAATGATTTTGTAAATGGTGTTACAACAAGATATGAGCCTAAACTCAGAGAAGGTGACAATAATTTGAAACGAGAGTCTTGTAACGAGCCAACCAATGTATATCTCTTCATACATGTCCTAACTTGAACCTCATCCAGTATTGAAGGACGAGAAAGTTTCTAAATCACTATCTTTTATAGCGTGTTGAAAGAAAAATTTAGAATTGCTCTCATATGAAATATTCACAAGGACCCGTTTGACCATTTTTAGATTTTTGTTTCATTTTCCAAGTTGATAAAATTTTGTTTCTTTGAAATTTTAATCTATTCTAAAAACTTATTTCATTTTGTTAATAATATGGTTCACTATTAATTAAATATATATAATTTTATTGATAATATTTATGGTTAGTATAATTTAATTATTACTTTTATCTAATAGTTACCTCATGTTTGTGAATGGAAATGATCCTTGCAACAAACTAAAAGCTAGCTAGAATTACAAATCTCTAAGAAATAGCTCTATCATGACCATCTATGCTTCGATTATCTATGTCGTCAATCACTATCATCACTACCTAACAACCACATCTCATGACTAATCTCATCCAAGCCCTTCCCCTTTAGGGGTGTTTGGAACAATAGGAATTGAATTCAATGTTAGAATTGAATTCAATTCCTATGTTTGGAACCCAAAAAAACAAAAAAATTCAATTCAATTCTTTAATCGAAGCCAAATATTTTTACAAGAATTGAATTCTCATTCTCATTTCAACCCTACTTTTTTAATGTTGAAAGTAACTTCCCATAATACCCTCATATCTCTTCTTCAACGCAGCCCTCACCTCTTTTTCAAGACGTACTGAACATATCTAACATATACGAGTGACTAACATATTTTGTTTTTGTTATTCATTTTCAAGTACATGATATGGGAACTGCATAACTTTCAAAATGAAGCTAGAAAATCTTTAATTTTATTTGTTTTTATAATGTATAGTATGTGGTTTCGGAATGTCTTACTAATCTACGTATTGTAAGAGAATAATCACCAAACATCGTGTGACTTATATTTAAGGATGTTAATTTTGGCTCAACTCGACTTGATTTTGGCCTAGGTTGATCGAGCTACAGGTTAAAGTGGTCAGCTTGATCGCTGGCCTATGACTCAACCGTTATTTTAAAAACGACGTTATTTTTGACATTTCTTCAATTTCATTATTACTTATAATGAAATTGATGTTTGTAAGTGTGAATGTTGATTATTTAATAAGGTTATCTTTAAATCAAGGGTAAAAATGTCATATGAAATAATTGAATTCATTTTAATTATATTCCAAACAGTGTAATTAAATTCAATTCTAATATAACTGAGTTTGTTCCAAACAGTATAAATTGAATTTAATTCAATTTCATTAATATAATTGAATTCAATTCCAACGTTGAATTCAATTCCAAAGTTTCCAAACGGCCTCGAAGAATCAAGGTTGACAAATAAATGAAATGATAATCATCTGCCTGTTGCCTAGGGAATTTTGGCGCGACAATCATAAATTAAAGGTCATCTTCATCTTGTCTAGTGAGTACCGTTTACAATCCTGTTATGTACCAAGCAATTGGGTCAACAGCAGAAGGCTTTCAGAAATTGTCCGTTGAGCATTCAAACAACCAAATCTTCAAAAGAATGGAACTTGAACAGTACATACTGAACCACACAAACATCAGCAAGGACATCTATATCCACTGGAAGATTTGTTTTCCACCAGCAGAGTACGTTAAAACCGCATGGCGTATTCCCTTTCACAATACAAATAAGATATAATTCCCCTATCCAAAACGTACAAGACTAACATGTTGAAAGATTCCCATTGGAGATGAACACATATGACGGCAACATAGTCCTAGCTACTACTATTGCATATTTTCCTTGGCGAATACAACTTTTTCATCAGTACTGTCTCTAACGTCTATCCCATACTAATCCCTTATGATAACCAGAAGTCTTCTCCAGAAGACCCTTCCTCCTTGCAAAAATTTATACCAAGTGGTCTCAGATTTTGTATGTTTCTATACGTGTACATGGCCTTCAACACGGAATTGAAAGAGAATATGATTCCCAAAAATCACTTCTCCAAGTCAAAATTTTTCATCTATGAACAAGCTACTAAAAGTTGTAAAATCTGAAGCACTCAGAATTATTTAGATGATTGCATGCAACCTTTGCCGGTAGGAATAGGCATCCAACGAAAGCAAGAGAATGCTATTCACGAGGTGGCATTTACAATTTTTATTTGCTTTTTTCTCCTATGACTTGAGATACCATAATCAGACTGATTAAAGCTCATTATTTAGCTGCATTTTTATTCTCTGGAACCTGAGAATCATTTCCAGAAGATGACCCATCTCCTGCTGGCAGAAAAGACCATGCCAGTGCTGCAGTACCAAGGGTAACAGCAGCAGCAATTGAGCCCCAAATCCACACCTGCCTCCTTTTCCTCAACTGTCTAGTACGCCTTGCCACCTCTATACAAACAATAAAGGAGAAAGTTATGATCTGAAATAATGATATGCGACCTACTAGGGCCATACATAATTGATATTGAAGAGGGAACTAAACGCACCAAACCAAACCTTAAACAAACCAATATCAAGCCAGAAAAAGATCAAGCAAAAGATATTAAGGAATAGAAGTCTCACCAACAACTTCTTGGTTCCTCTGTGACATTTCTCGATTTACAGCCTCATAATATTGAAGTCGATCTGACAAGCGAGCAATCTCAAAATTCTTCGCCTCAATCTGTGCTTCCAACTCTATCTGTAGCTCTGCTTTTGCAATACCCCTTCCGACAGATTCTGATACAAAGCGAGCAAGATAAACCTCTTGACACAGCTGTTCAACAGGATTGGTATCTAACTGCTGCAAACCATCTTCTGAAGAAATTGGACATTCAGGAAGAGTCAAGCCCACAAGGGACAATTGTTCCCTTATCCTCTCCCAATGGCTTAGCATATTATTGAGAGCTTCTTCCGCTTGCTTACGCTTCTCTATCTCCATCAACAAATTAAATTTAATCCCACGCAATTCAGCTTCAATGTCACCAAGAGAAAGTCGTGGCCCAGCTTCAGGTGATAGTTCTACCAACAGAACATAACAAGAGTAAGTTATTACTGTTGACTCGCTGAAAAGGTTTATTCACTAATATTTGCACATACATGAGAATATTGTATGAAAGGCAACTAATAATTGTTATTTTAAAATAACATAGAAAAGATGTCATTCAATAACAATATCCGTTTGTCATGTCTCACAGCCCAATCTCATTGGGAGTACATCAAATATAATGGTTTACCTTCCCAAGCATCGAAGAACTCTCCTGTTGGTGTTGGAGCAATAAGTTTCATAGAACTTACAGCCCCAGAGCTGTCCTCAAAATCAGCGTTACTAGTATAACTCATAGACTCCTGCGGATCGTAGAAATCATCAGTCTCACTATCTCTTTCAAATGCAACATGTCTTAGCACATCCTTTTCAAGAGCCAAACCATCCTTCCTATCACTGCAAACATGTTTGCCATTACAGCTCTCAGAGTCAATATCATGATTGACAGATATATGATTCTCTTCAGCAGGATGGACACACTTAGCATGCTCATCTGAAGTGGAACCATTGGTGCCACCATTCATAGGGACAGCATTAGTATCAGAAATGGTAAAAGCAACAGAATGACTATTCGTAGACTCCACAGCCTTAATTCCTGCATTATTTGAATCAGCATTAAGCTCATCTTTATCTGTTATCTTCCCCCGTGAAGCCACATCATCCTCAGAAAAGCTCTTCAAAAGACGTGGTCCACGCCTCTTGTGATTGATAATGTATGGTGAAGGAGGAAATGAAGATGGCGAATCAGGAACTGGAGTTGCTTCAGGAGTGGCATAGAGTGCTGGTGATATTTGAGGACGATTAACTTTCCTATCTATGTTTGATGTGCTCTTTCTTCTCTCCAGGTTTGAATTAGATACGGAAGGCTTTTTATTGGGAAGTGTATTTGTTCTTGGAGGACGATTCGAACTAGGACCAATCTTGTCAACAGATTTAGAAGCTCCAGTTTCCAGCAACCTATCCAAAGCTATAGCAGTAAACGTTGGCATGGCTCTGCATTGCAAAAGGCAAAATAAAATTAACTAACATGATTCATAAAAGGAACATGCATCATCTGTAAAAGCCCAACAAAAGATAAAATCAAAGAGTAAATACGCTTACTCTGCAGCTTAGGAGTACTCTTCAATAGAAACCCACAAAAAGTAAATTAAGCAATTCCTAAGTTAAAAACTAATGCTGAAGACAACAATCTATGGTACTAAAATTCAGATATCATTACCAAAGTTGAATAATCTTACTTGAAAAACTAAGCAATTCTCAACATCCGACCAATGTAAATAGTCAAATAGAAGCATGTGCTGGCTATAATCCTCAACAGAAGGAAATATAAAAAAAGGAAATTTTTAATCCACAAGTAAATCAACCATAAACAAAATTCAAAATCTCTGCTCCTAACGCAGCAGTTTTTAATGAAAATACATCAAACTAACACAATCAAGTAGAAACTCGTTACGAGAACCCAAAATTCTCATAGATTGGGCTATTTAATTTTATCTAGCTCCTAAGTACAGAATCTTCTGATAAGAGTTTAAATTCAAAAGCCACTCCCAAACTCTCCCTACCTTAGCAATTCCTAACGCAGCAGTTTTTAATGAAAATACATCAAACTAACACAATCAAGTAGAAACTCGTTACGAGAACCCAAAATTCTCATAGATTGGGCTATTTAATTTTATCTAGCTCCTAAGTACAGAATCTTCTGATAAGAGTTTAAATTCAAAAGCCACTCCCAAACTCTCCCTACCTTAGCAACCATTAGACCAAATGAACCAGTGAAAAGAAATTAGGGATCAGATATTAAAACCCTAGCTTATCGATTCGAAGCCCCATCAAAACGTCTCCTCCGCGTAAATTGCACGCGAACTCTCTCTCTCTCGCACGCCGTTTTGTTGGCTTCGAAAATCTAAATCGCTAAGCTTGAAAACTAAAACAACAAACACACAAACGAAGCAACTACAAATCATAAATTTCAAAATGAACAGAAAACAAAATCCACAATAAAAGATTCCAAATTCAATACTTCAAACAAAACTATAAAAAAAAAAAGGGTCAAATTCCTCAACAAAATTCAAGCAACAAAAAGACAAAAGACGAACTTCATCAACTATTGCCAGCAACCAAATAGAATCATCAAAAAAAAAAATAATAAACAAAACCAAATAAGGGGAGATTACATAATTACCTAGAAGAAACGGAAATCACTTAAGGAAGGAAAAAACAAAGAGAAAGAGATCCTCCAACCAAAGATGAAGCAAAAAATTAATATCCTTATTCAAGAAAGCGCGAGACCATCGAGCACTCGACACCTTCACTTCACCCACAACATTCCGCCCCTATATTTCTCCGCAAATATGTGAATTGAATTTTCCTTTCCTTTGAAATATGGCACATCCTTGACACACTCCCGAAGCATAAAAATTTAAAATTTTTGGTTGAGCTTAGGGCTGACGTGTGAGTAAAGTCATAGAAAGTGGGCGTGAATGAGCAATTCTGGAATCTCCAGGGGTTGAAAGGCTAAATATGGGATTCTAGTGGCATCTCCTCCAAGGTGCGTGGAGCTGTTAATGTTGACGCTTGCGTTTCAAATCCCCCCTGGGAAAGAGTGCCGTTTTGGAAGTTATAACGGATTATTTTTCTTATTCTCTTTCCTTTGTTATAATGATACGTACACATCATAAGCATTCTTGTCACCTGGCCTACTCGTTGGTGATAAATGAGATCATCTTTTATTCAAATGCGTGCTCCTTAATATAACAATATATGGTTCAATAGTTCTATTTCTCTGGTAAAAATAAAATTACGTACTAACATATATTTTTCAATTTTTCCAATTTAATGAAATTTTAATTATGTGTTGATGAGGAAGATGATAATCCAAAATAATAAGGTTAATGGACACAACAGTACCTGAATCTTACTTTGTAATAATTTTAAGTGATATCCAATTTATGTTTCCTAATGTTCAATTTTAAAGAAAATTATTTTTTTTATGTATGTCTCTCAGGTTTGCAATTGAAAAAATGGAAGTAAAACTAAAAATAGATTAGAAGACGAAAAAGAACAAAGTCAAAGACGAGGTGCCTAGTCAAACGGTGTTGTCGTTGAAAGATTCTGGCCAATAAGAAGCAAGAAGAGGTGACATCTAGAATCTTTTAGAGGCTAGACGTGGCGTAAGCATTA
This sequence comes from Erythroxylum suave, assembly GCA_027563595.1. Taxonomy (NCBI): domain Eukaryota; kingdom Viridiplantae; phylum Streptophyta; class Magnoliopsida; order Malpighiales; family Erythroxylaceae; genus Erythroxylum; species Erythroxylum suave. The sequence continues at coordinate 8,750,776 of JAOSBN010000179.1, read as the reverse complement.
CCTAATGATACTATACGCTTCATAGTTTGCATAATTGACTTGCTTTTATTTAACACTAATTCCTATCTCTCTTACCCAAAAAGTCTATAATTTTTATAAGAAAGTTCTAATTTTGAACAACAAAACTGTGATGTAAATTGACTTTCAATACTTCAACCAATTTTTTTTTTACTTCTATTCCCTAATTTTTACTTGAAAATTCACTTTTTTTTAAGTAAAGAAAAACTTTTCATGCAATATTTTCTTTGTAACAAATTAAGAGATTTGCTTTAGAAATTAAAACAATTTTTCTCTTAATTATAGAAGAATTTATGCATTATGTCACATATATAAATAATCATACAATGATAGAGCTCCTAATTTATTGAAATGACCAAGATAAGTTTATAACAAGGATTTCAAAGATTTGCATAATGTCAATTAATAGATTCCTTCTAGTTTTGGGGTCTTCACCTTAAAACCCTTTAACTTAAATTTGTGCTCCACTTTGATTATTTTCTTCATTCTTTTGTTGCTTATTCATTTAACTATTGCTTACTTTTGTCTTTCTATTAAACTACATTTTTCACACATTAGTTAATTTCATTGTCATAAAGCTATTAATATCACAAAAAGTAAATTTACTAATAATAATATATTTTGTTATCATAAAAAGCATGGGTTGTAGCCTCACATGATCCAACAATCTTCATTTTTTATGATGATGAAATATTTGGTGATACTAAGAAAGATAAATGACATTGATTAAATCTCTCCATGTTAAACCAATATATAATATATGATCCACCTCATATATCTATCAAATTGACATTTACGCAAATCTTTGAAATCCTTTTCTTTTGACATTTACATAATAAAGAAAAATCAGTATACCTAAAAGTTATTAATATAAGAGCAAGTATATGCCTGTTTTATGTACTGCTAATAATTACCTCCTTTTCTTTCTCTCATAGTTCAACAATTGATCTTTATACCAATCTTTTTTACTTGGCTTATGTTATGGCTCTTAGTGATTTTTCTTTTGAAATTAATTGTTGAAGTTATGATTGTTATTCCTCATTTAATATTAATTGGGATAAAAAAAAACTATTCATATTCATTTTACACCACTTCATATTAACTTATAAGGCAAAAAATCAATATGTTTTAAGTACCCGTAACGTGTATGAAACATGCACATATTCTATTAAGCATTTTGTTTGATTTTAATGTTAAATAATTACCTTAATTTACTTATTTTTTGATATATTTTCGAGTAACACCGCTTAGACCTTGGATGATATTACTCATGAATTGGAGGTAATTCTATGTTACAAAATGAAGAAATTCACAATTCTTAGAGGAAAGTGATTTGGTTCATGCTCCTGTGTTAACTTGTACCCTAAAAAGATCAAGTAGAATAAGTAACACATTCTAAACCACGTTCGTATAGGAGACTATATACAAGTCTGAGATAAAACAATGAGATTAAAAGACATAATCATGCCAACGGTTATGTTTATCATCCAAATAAATCACTAATGGCCACAATTTAGGCCAAAATCTTGAAATAGACCACATCCTAGTCAACATAAAATGTATTTAAGGGGAAAATCCTAATTTTATGAGACTTTTAACCATCTTTTAGAGAAAAATACATATAAGGAACATCTCCTTCTCTTTAAAAGCTAGGATTAGTCGTTAAGAGGCTTCTCCAATCTTTTAGCGATCAATTTTAAGATGTCTTTTACTAGAGAATCAAGATCTAGACATCACGTCAATTGATCAAGCTAGTAGTAGACTTAGGGAGTTCATATAGATTGATTTCTACTATGGCTTCTTTATTTATGTCTTTTGATTTTGTTGTTTTGAATATATTGTATGGCTAAATACTTTTCTTCTATATTTAGATAGGGAAAAACCTAGTGATTATTTTTATATGGATTGATTTATTTTAATTGACAATATAAGATTTATTATGTGAGCTATCTTTATTGTCTTAATGATAATCTATTCATATTGTTGTTTAAATATGATCTTAATTCACTTATGAATAGCAAGAGAAAGCCTACTTGTGAGTGAATTGTGGTTTAAGTAAAGGGGATTGAATGAGGTAATTAAAGGATACTTAAGTGATCTTTATGATATTATAGTAAAACCTCTAATAGGATTTTATGTAGCATAATCCATTAACATTGTTCTAGATAAGAGTTAACCAACTAAAGAGTAGATAGTTGTACCTCAAGATAGTGCAATTTCAGTTTTAGGAAATGATGTTAGTCTAAAGAATATATCTAATCTAAATTAATTAAAGGAATAACATATTCTAAAGTGCTTAACGTTTTGGAAATTTTTTTAGTTCAGTGCCCAAACTTTTAAAATTTTCAATTAAGTGACTAACTTTTTATAACCTTAACAACTCAGCTCAAAACATTGGTTCTATTAGTACTTTGCTAATTTGGCTAACGAGATCCTTTTTTATGACATCTAGGCATCCACGTGGAAAATTAATTCTCAACTAATCATCTATTTGACTAAAACATCTAACCTATAACTTCTTTTGCATATTAGGTTAGGTATTTTAGACCGTGTGGATGATTAGTTGGCAATCAATTTTCCATGTAGATTCCTACATGTCATAAACAAAAGAGGTTTTGTTAGCCACATTAGCAAAATATTAACAAAACTAATATTTTGCACTAAGATGTTAAGGTTATAAAAGGTTGGTTACTTACTTGATGATTTTAAAAGTTTGTACATTGAATCGAAAAAAATCCCAAAAGGTTGAGCACTTTAGAATTTGTTATCCTTTAATTAAGTTAAAAATGAAAGGTACTACTAAGGGATCTACTCATATAAGTATACTTATTATATTACATTCTGCTTTGCTTAATTTCATTATTTTTTCTTGGATATTATGTAAGTAAGTTTATATTTATTTTATTTTTTATCCAATTATCCATAAAACCATCTTTTTGTTTATAATCTTTAGGTTAGTTAATAGTGTCACTATATTTAATATTTTTCATGTGATTCGATGCTTATGATTATATTACTTACCAATGATATGTGCATTGGCCTAATTAGTGGGTGATTAATTTGCAAAAGGAGAAACTTGTAGCATTAGTATAAAAGTACATTTTGACACAAACCCACATAAACTTAGGTCCTTAGGGGTTCACTCTTAGAAAATTTTCAAATGCTATTCTTCTATATCTACTTAATAAACATTGTTTCAAAGCACAATTTTTAAGGATATTTCTAAAATCACTACAAAGATAACTTATCAAATAATGAGAATTAAAAGTGTTATTTCATGTAAGAAAGATATGCATTTTCAGATCTTCTTTGGATGAATGCATGGTAGAGGGGTTCTCTGTTGAATATATAAGGAAATAAGAGTTCTCCTTGTATAATGAAAATTTGAGGTCTATAGTATGCACATATTTGTTACAAGCCTTTGTTTTATATCCTTATGTAAAATTTGTGCCTATTTTTAGCTTAAGCATTATACTTTATACGGTTAGAATGTGAACTATAAATAAATGCATGTAATTTTCCTTTTGCTTGACACCTAGACGATGATGGATGAGCATATAATTCTTTTACATATTTAGAAGGTGCAACATACTCATGTGATTATTTAAGAATATTGATGTAAACCAACTTAGGAATAAATCCTAGAGAATCCACGAACAAGTTTGAACCACACTAAGAAACCTACTTAAATATCAAAAGAACTAACCCATAAATTATAAAGAATTAAGAACTAAGTTTATAAAATATTTGGAATGTTAAAGAGAAAGTTCTTTATAAGTTTTAAGTTTTATGAAGAATAAGAATAAGCATAAGAATTACTCAAATCTCTCAACAAATAAAGATATAAAAGACTAACTAAAACTATATAGAAGCACTCCTTAAGTACAATATAAAAAGTAGGGTTTTAACAGTGGAAAAAATCTAAGACAGATTATGTTCTAGGTCATATTTTTACAAAAAACTTTGGTGTTAATAGACATTGTTTGGGGTATAATTGTATTATACACTTCATTCTTTATGAAAACATCAAAATCAATTAACATGAGCTCTAGTCTTGTCATGCTTGTACTCATGTTTTAATAAATTGACTCCTAAGAGTTACACAAACTAGTGCACAACTGTGTTTAGGGTGTTTTCTTTACTAGAACTTAAACTCTTATATCTAGAGAGAGGCACGTACATGAGATTGTATCTAATTTTTACACATCAATGGAAGAGCATAAGTTAAGACATGGTTTTGTCTAAGGTTATGTTTAGCCAAAGATGAATCTTAAGCCTCTAAATCTTCACCAACTCCAGTCGTTATAATTAATCTAATCTTTTATATAACGTATCTCGTGTTTGGCTAGTCATGATAACATCATCCCTTTTATAAAAAATTCATCCTTAAATCTTTTTCTAAATAAAAATTGAAAGAAGCTTCTTTATATAAAGGTATAATAATAGATTTGTTAGTATAAAAATAACTCCTTTTGTGTAATAACTCACTTGTTTTTAATTTTTCTCTCCATTAACTCTTTTACTTTTGAAGCCTTACTCTCACGCTTTTATTCTTCATTCTCCCTCTTTAACTTAAATGGTCCCAACATATCTATTTAAGTGTCAAAGTTGTAAGCGTAAGTGACTTTTTATCTTTCATGGTGGCATACTAATTCTTGAAACCATCGTGTACAAGTCTTGTATCATATCATTAAGGCCTCCCCAAAAGTATGTGACTAAAATTATATAGGTACCACATCATAAAGTGCCTCGTGCTTATGCTTTCTAATAAAGAAAGAAATTAGAATTGTTTAGTCACCTTGATCTCTCTAAAGCCATTAAGTCACTAAATCTTGTATAGCTTTGGATGCTTTAAGTAAGTAAACTTAATTTTGCTATAAGAGTAGAGCTAGTTACATTATTACAACTTCTTGAATCAATAATCATATTTTATATTGCTTTTTTTATAAAAATGACATCTAATATGAAAATTTTTCTCCCCTTACTATTAAAGTTCATTCTCTTTGATTTGAAGAGTTAATGTTATCTTAGTAATAAACACCACACCCTTAACAACATACTTAACTCCATCATTAGTAGACTCATCAAGTGTTGGCCTATATTCCTTTTATTTTAAATCCCTCACATTCTCCACCTCTTCATCATTTGATTATTGAGATGCAATATATCAAGTTCCTAAATAATGAAAACATTCAATGTTTCTATTTTGAGAGGTTTGGGATTTAATTTTACTATGTATTAATTGTAGGCATCAACTTTAGCTTTAGGTGGCTCAATTTAAATACTAGCTTGCTTTTTCAAATCGAACCTCTAAGAATCATTAATACCAGAAGTGTACTTTGATATTTCTTTACATATGAGTTGCCTCTTCACCTTCGTGGTCATATGTACTATCTCTTCCAATTCTACCTAGTGTTATAACTCTATCATATTAGTTATATATTGATTCAATCCATTTAAGGACTTCTTCATAATTGCTTCTCTATCATCCTCTACTTTGACTCAAATCACTATTTCTTTCATCTCCTTATGATAATCTTTCACACTTTTTGATCCTTGGGTAAGTCTTCATAACCTCTAATACAATTATTCATAATAACGGTTTGGTATAATTCCCCTCCTCATAAGAGCTTTCAATTCATTCCAAATCTTTATAGGTCTTTCATTATTTCTTGTCCCACTAATGATAATATAATTAACAAACTCTGTTGTCACTAACTTTACCTTCTTCTCCTTAAAGTAATTATGATAGTTAAAGATTTTATCTTTATCTCCCACTCCAAATAAGTTTTGATATTGTTGCTACATTTAAAGGAAGATGTAGTCATCTTGATGCTGCAAAGATTTCTATCTAGCCCTTCTCAAACTTTAGATCCCTCTTATACTTTTAATAATGACTAGCTCCTACCTTAGGCCTAAACATATCCTCTTCAACGTCAAATGCTACATTAATATCATTAAAACTTAAAGCATCGTTCTTCTTATTAGCCTTTGTTGAAGTTATTGGATTATGCCTCCTCATTAGGAACTCAGGTTTGTCATCTTTTTATTGATTCAGTAATTTATTACTATTAATCAATCTAACAAATTGTTCATGCATCATATGCCATACAGTATTAGGAACTCGAGTTGTTTCACCAACATGTCATCCCCTTAAACTATTATTGTAAAACTTGTATAAAGTAGGCGTCCACCTTCTTTTCCTTCAGTTTTGAGACACCTTCAGAAGACACATTTGAAAAATGAAAAAAAAATCATTAAAGAAAATTTTACTTATATATTCTCTCACTTATACACTCTAAAAAATTATCAATCTACTTCTCTAATTGGCTTTCATAAAGGCTAATATCATGCTCTCTTATCTTTTATCACCCTTTCCTTCATTTATAAGTACTTTAAGGAACTAAAATAGAGTTTACATAATAAGGAGTCACAATTGGAACGAAATTCTAAACAAAGAATTATAATAGAGTTTAGAGTTAACCGCTAATACCAACTTATACGAACCTACTATAAAACCGACAAACAAGGTTTATCCATATTAAAAAAAGCTAAATCATATATCAAAAGAACTAATCAATTAATAATAAAGAATTAAGAACCAGTTCGTTAAGTATTTAGAATGCCACCAAGAAAGAATTTTTTTTTAACAAGTCTAAAGTTCAATCAATGATAAGAAAAAAAAGTAATCACAGCTCTCAATATTTAAAGATGTAAAAATCTAACTAAATCTATATGGAAACACTCCTTAAACACTAGAAAATTACTAAAGTTTTGGTAGTGGAAACGATTATGTTTTAAGTTGTGTTAAATTTTGTCACACCCAAAGAAAAATACGTGTTATAACATGGTTATGTCTGAGATTGGGTTCAGCTAAAGGTGAATCTCTCGATTCCAAATCTTCTCTAACTTTAGTCTTTATAATTGATATAAGCCTTTACATAATGGATGTGGCATTTGGCTAGTCGTGCTTGCATCACATTTATTCATTGTTTAAATGCTGACTCCTCACTAAAATTATCTTGGCATTAAATGGAGTAATTCTATAAATGAAACCAATTCCATGCCTATTTTTACAAATCTTTTAAATTTGTTATTCAATTTTCATTACCCTTAGTGAGGACTCTTCTTTTAAAATCTATCATATTATGCATTCACATTTTAATTTCTCATTCTCAATCACGAATGCATGTAATACTTTTAAAGTCTCTTTATGCTTGAAAGATAATTTCTTTGTTTTCAAGCTCATGACCTTTAGGCATTTAACTAACTCATCATATAGAAGTTTAACATCACAAACATCAATATTATCATAAAAGTTTAAGCAAGAGAGTTCTCATCACTATTAGCCATAAAGTATATGTGAACCAACTCATTATCTTGTTTTCTACTTTTGGAATTGCTTGTACCATCCCATGTAGCCCTTAGTGCTTCTTCCATTTCTCTTTCTTCTCTTTTTTTTTTCACTCTGTTCTTGATTATCATATATATTCTAACAATCTCATCATGAGTAACATCAATATCATTAAAATCAATCTCAATATGAGCATTTTATATGAGATCAAGTATTTTGCAAAAACCATGAGCATTTTACAAATCAAAACTTCAGAAAGCATAATTATATCTAATATGGAAAACAAATGTTCATTACATTATTATTCGATGATATGGTTTTATTTTTATTCCTATTCCACTCACTTTTCTTTATAATCTCTCATAAAATAAAGATTTTGAGCCATGAGAAAGATTTTAATCATCAAGTAATCATTTCCATTGAAAGTATAGAAATATTAATATCTTGGCTCTCTTAGCTAATAGTGATGAAAAATATGTCACAATAAACCTTACTGACATTTCACTAAAAACCCATATGGAGAGTTGATTTGATGTTAATTATTGGTCCCAGATAGTGAATTATGCGTTTTCACTTTTTTTATTTGAAAACTAATGAATTATTATGAAATTTTCATGTGAAACAATTACAAAAAAAATACAAGAATATTAAAAGAGAGCATACAAAGAGAGATAAAAACTAATTTATGGTAATTCGATCAAACAACTCCTGACATACATTTACTATTCAAATTCCACTTGGATTTCACTATCTTCTTCTTTTAATGGATGGAGAGAAATCTTCCATACAACATCTTCTTTGTCACGGTGAAGAGTAATCCTTTACAAATTTTATTAAATGATAAGAGAAACCTCATAATTTGTATCTCTAAAAATTTCTCTAATTTCTACAATAGCATAACCATATACAACATAAAATCTATCTTTCTCGCTTATATCAATTAAGGTTCAATATATGTTATACAATATAAACATTCACTCAAATGCTCTCTCTAGGCTCTTATCAACTTTGTAGTAAGTTATGTTGGATAATTTTATAATGATCCATATTGGGACCACATATGTATATTATTAATATGTGTTATCATTTCATTAGCCTTAAATTAAATGATATAATGAATTGTTTAAGTAAGCTTAAGGGTATATTTGTCATGGAATTAATGTGTAGATACCACTGTGTAATTTGTATTTCTATAAGGGGAAGAAATAGAAATTATAAAAGTTTTCTCCAATTGCTTAACTACCAAATGGAAAAACTATATATATAGGGTAATGGTCCCCGATCTATTCACTGATGAGACATTTTTCTCTGTATCCTCTCAAAAGAGAAATCGTAAACAAAAGGAAGGGAATTGGATTGGAAGTCAAACCCGATCAACATCATTCCACGTTGAATTATTACTTTCAATGGAGTTTGGTACGCCTTTCTCTTTCAATCTCTTAATAATATGATATGATACACGATTCTATAATTAAGGTTGTTAGATTTCATTCTTATCAAGTTAAAGGTTCTTTTTGTAACTCAATTTAGTCTATTTATATCCAAAATTAACTCAAATAATTGTTAGACACATAAACTAGATTTTTAAGCACACTCATACCCATTTTCGACTAATTGGTTGACCATCAATTAACCATCGACTAGCCAATTGCAAACTGCCCATTTTGTAACTTCTTGTAATTTTGTGCAACTAGTCGATCCATATCCTTAGTCTAACTAAACCTCTACATAAACTAAGTTGAAAACTTAAATTCCCAAGTCTTTTCAAACATTAAATACACTCCTTCAACAAAAATTTGATTCAAAATCATTATAAAAGCTTCCAAAAGTTTGTCTGATCAAGAAATTTTTTTAAAATCAAAGTAAAAATTTTCTTGATTATAAAATGATTTATGCATTATGTCATGTATACAAATAATCATATAATGATTGAGCCTATAATTCACTAAAATGACCAAGATAAGATACAAAAATAATTACAGTGATTTGTTTAAATTTTGACATTCTTGTTCTTGGTGTTTCATTTGAATTCTCTTGAACTTCTCTTAGGTTATATTTTTGTTCCACTTTGATTTTTTTATTGATTGCTTAGTTTATTCAACTGACCAATTGTTTGTTTTATCCTGCTATTAAATTTAATCTTTCAGATATTGGTTAATGTAACTACTAATATCATTAAAAATAAATTTATTAATAATATTTTATTATCATTAAAATTATAAATTATAACTTATCTTAGAAAAACAAATTCTGATATAAAAAAATACATCTCAAGATTTTGTATGTATATCTACCCATATACACATTTTTACTAATAATTAATAGATAAATGTATAAGAAAATAATGTTATTTATATGGTTCTGAAAGGCAATTTTTTAATAAAAATAGATTGAGATAGTAAAATATAAAGGGCTGACTGATAAGCATTGGTCTAATCATGAGAGGCCCCCTCTATGTCAGTGTTGCAACTGATGCTAAATCACAGGACAAAAAGTGTTTTGACTACTGTTCTAAATTCTATATCGTACCGGTCGGTACCGATCGAAAAGTGGTACCGAAATTCAAATTTAGGTACCGGATTTAAGTACCGTCCGATATTACAAATACCGGTCAAATACTGGCGAATACCGAAAAAATTTAAAATTATAGAGACTAAATTGCAAATTTTTAATTTTTAATTTTCAAAAAAAAATTTAAAAATTTAACTCTCCCGCCGCTTCTTTCTTCCCCCCACCCCCTCCCCCCTTTCTTTTTTCAAATACTTTTAAATTTATTGATTAATTTGACACTTCAACTTTTATTATAATTTTTATTTTTATTTTAAAAATAAAATAAATATTTTATTACTAATAAATAATTATACATTAAAT
>JAOSBN010000179.1:8711420-8740433 GCA_027563595.1 Erythroxylum suave | reverse complement strand
TATTTAAAAATTATTGTTATTTCATATTAATTGTGATTATTATTTATTATTTTGATTTTTAGAAACTAGGTTAAAAAATATATAGTACAACTGTACAATATAACAATGAACTATTTTGCAATTTTTAAAAAAATTCAGAGACTATTTTATAAATTTAAAAAATTACCCGAAACAGTACCCGGTATTGACCGATACCAGTACAGTACCGTACTATAACCCAATCCGGTACCGAATCCGGTAAGGTATTCGTAACATTGATTTTGGCATCTATCTAAAGCTTTGTAGTACATTTTGAATCTTATTAGAAGCCAAATTCACTGATAAAAGATACCGTTCGTTCTTTCAATGTGAAGAACACAAAGATTTAACCATAATTAGCTTGGGATTGGCTGCTTCTACTTGGAGCATTGTAGGCGTCAACGTTGAATAACCTAATTTAATTTCTTTAATTTTATTAGCACAAGTTTAGAGACCAAGCAGCATGTGAAAATGAGGAATTGCATCGAGATGGTAAAGACTTTTTGAGCAGTTCCAACCACAACTTTGTTGAATTACCCGTGAAAATGTAATGGCAGGCTTGACTTCTTTGCAGATTTGTTTGGTGCCAATCTTTCTCGGTCGTGTGTTGTGTAGATGGGACAGCGTTTTAGGTTAGGCACCAAACAAATTTTCATTTGTGGGGGCTCTTTACTTTCATTCAAAGATCATAATTGTCCAATCCTTACCATATACAATGAAATAGACATGACGTGTGAATATACATATCGATTTATCTTGCAACCATATAATCCACATGTTTCTGGTAGCACCTGACACCATCTCTGAAACGGAGTCATGGTTCATGACCATAGAGCATTAAAGCATTTAAAGATTCTGCATTACCTATATACTCCAATTTCCAATTCACTGCATCTTGACACATGCGCCCTCTATCTTTGAAAACTGCGGTACCCCATAATTCAATGAGATTCGTGCTTTGAAATTTAGTGGGAATGGAACGGGAGTACATCTTAATGAGGATGACATTTTATTAACCTTTATCAAATTTAACTATTCTTTTCGTTAATTTTCATTTGAACTAATTTCTTTTATCCAGCAGATGCTGGCTAACCTAATTCAATACTAAGGCTTCATCTTTAATGTGATTAATTGGATTTTTCATATGAGAGTAAACATTATAGTTGAGAGATTCATACAAAACCTCATGCATTCCATATGCTAACAACGAATCCCAACCAAAGATTTAGTTTCATAATGCAACACTAAGAATCAAATTCCAGTCATACAACCTGATTAACACAGACCAAAATTACAGTAGTGTCGAGAAAAGAAGATTTAACTTATGGTTGCCGCAGTCAAATCTCAGATTTTCGTTACTCATTCACGTAAGAGATTAAATAATATCGATTTAGGCAAGTACGCAACTAGTTGTTTTCGATGTGAAAAGAAAGAATAATACCAATCAAAGAAACAAAAGCGGAAGCAGGAGTGATTCTCTTTATTTATAGTACATGACAGGTTTGTTGGAACTTAAATCCCATACACCACCTTCCTTAACATACTCCAAGTACCTTGAAAATTCTGGCTTGGCAGTTGGTTTCTTCTTGCGACCAGAGTAGAAGAGATTGAGAAGTGGGTGACTTTTGATAACCTTTTTGGATGGTTTCACTGGAGCTGGATTATTGGGAAAGGAAAGTCCTTTTGTTGACGTGCTTGATAGAGAAAATACCTTCGCCGGCAAGCTTCTTGCCCTGGTCAATTTTCCGTCCAGGAGTCCGGCGGCAGACTCGTCGGCCAACCTCTCATACCTGTAACGGCCTCTCCGTGTGCTTAAAGCTCTAAACATGGCTGAAATGAGATGATCGTATCACAGGTAGCTTGGAGTTGATAAATGAAAATACGAGAGTAGGTGTGGACTTCGTCGGACAAGAACATAGTTATATAGCAAGGCAGAGATGGACGGACAAATGCTTTGCAATTAATAAATTTCCATATTTGTAGGCGGACGGGTGCTTTACAATTAATAAATTTCCATATTTGTATGTGCTGATGTGGGTCTGACTGCTTGGTCAAGTTTGGTTTGCCACTCATTACATTTTGTGGACTAGGCTTTTGGTGCTTGCTTAGTCTTTTAGGCTCTAGAGGGATAGGACTTGGCACATAAAGTTGGACCTTCCTCAATCCTCATCCTCGGTGATGCAAGCTTCCATTTATTATTATCCTTTTTCCAGGGAAGTTGTGACATTTATACTAGTCTCATATATTTTGCCAGTCAAAAGGGACGTACTCAGACGGAATATAAGAAGCAACCCTTCAATTCTCGAAACGACAAGTTCGATTCAAGCTCTACATCTGATTTAACTGATTTGCAACCTTGGAAGAGTTGCAAGAAACCACATGCTCCTTTTGGAATAGGCAAGTTGCTAGCCTTCCTTTTACAGATAAAAAGCGAAAATTCAATTCTTATGTCCTTGTCATCATCTTCACAGATTATCAGGTTTAATATTAAAGTATACGAAACGTAGTAGTATTACATGGGCAATGACAACAGCTCACCGCCTGTATCTCGTATACTTTGGCATTATGGTAAAACTCATGACGGAATCACAACCTTTGAAATAGTCTGAGCAGCCAGGCCTAGCCGACGGTTTCTTAAAAGAATATGAAGATATGACCAGAAAAGGTATAACTGTAAAAACCGTATCTAATTCTAGGCACACTTACCAACTTTCGTACATCATATGTTTTTCACGCCCTCAAATCCTGTCTCCCCTTCTCTTCCCTTCTCCTCCCCCCTACCTTGTCTCATTTAATCTCAGTCATTCATTTATATGCCTATAAAAACCGTATCTAATTTTAGGCACATTTACCAACTATATGTCATGTTTTTCACGCCCTCAAATCCTGTCCCCCTTCTCCTGTCTCTATCCTGTCTCATTTAATCTCAGTCATCCATTTGTGTGTCTCACATAAATTAATAGCTGAGATTAAATGAGACAGAGTAGAGACAGGGGAAGGAGACAGAGGATCATGTCCCGTTTTTCACTTGCCATCAAAAAATTCAGCATCGACCCTCTAAGACACATCACATGGAACTCATCGCAAGGTTATTCAGATATTCGTCAATAAGTTTAGCTAACACACATCAACCCACTTGATGAAATTTTTATACATTTCCGAAGGATAATATGTATCAATGGATGAATTTGCTTGCTACCGTAACTGGGAATACTGAACAATGTTGTCTGTACCTATTTCCTTTGAGAGTAAATTACATTTAGATACTAAAAAAGATTACCAAATGAACATGGGCATATTTACTTTCAAAGCGAAAACATTTACAGAAAGGATCGCACAGGAACCAGACAGCTAGTATACCTTGTATGCTCTACCGCTCCTCAGAAGTGAATTTGTTCCAGGCTTCCTGTAAACAAATCATAAATATCATGTAAAGATAATGTCAGGAGATGATCAGGGGATAACTATTTGCTGGATAATGTCAGACATTATGCTTCATGAAGACCATTGAATTTGTTCTCAGGCTTGCTTATAAGTGTGTAGTGATTATAGCTGTATGTGAAGAAAGTCATCCTTACACATGCTTTTAATTTTACAGTAAGCTAAGTTTTATTTGCAATTAATAAATCCAACACGCTAAAGACAAAACAAGGGATGAATACAAGACTTTTATCAAATAACATTACCATCACCGCTTTCACTGTTGCCCCTACCATTGATATGAGCGAAGTCTACTTGGCACCAACAAGAAAATGTTGCAAGTGACTTCTGCTCAAATATGTATTTTTAAACCCTTCAAATATGTTTGATCATATATACATAAAAGGATATGTGCGTGTTTATATGTGGAATAATTGGGCAGTCAATGCAAAGAGTAGAATCAGAATTTTCATCATTAAGTTCAATGTTTTGCCAATTTGAAATAGAAGACATGAAGCACCATGTCAGCATTTTGACGTGTAATTTCTTGTATGTATGCTTATACACCTGTAGTGAATTTAAGCATAACCCAAGCGGGAATTGGCAAACCACCATATCACACATGGACAGGACAGAGAGAATGCCAGTGAGATACCTTAAGAAGATCAAAGACCTTCTCACAAATGTACTTCTGTTGTATGCTTGCGCCTCGTTGTTGCAATTTATCTGGATGAACACATAGAGTAGCTTTCCTATAGGCTTTCTTTACAGCAGCTGAAGTTATTACTTCTGTCAGTGGAATTGGCTGCCAACCACAATCAGGCCCAAGGATCTACCAGTGGAAAGAAATATTAGAAAAGGAGCTAAAAGATCAGAAAAAGAAGCATAGAACAGGTCAAATTCAAAATCAATCAATAACAAGAAAGTGACAATTATAGGAAATTTCAAGCTTATACTAATTATCCATCTAACCACAAACACTATTGCATGTGGAACAGCATTGCCTAACTAGTCACACTGACATCTCAAAAGAATCCAGAATCTGCTTCCAATGTTTATTATTTTAGATAAATATTCATTTGAGGCAAATGCTCATACTTTATCCAAGATCAGGTGATTGAATCAAAACCTTCAAACTTTTAACGTGCAACTAAAATCAAGTGCACTAAAGGAAATCAGAAAATTAAATCAGTCGTTAAATTAATCCAATGAAGATAAAACATACATATTGCAAAGTTGAAAGTAATGCACGCAAGTTCCCCTCCTTCCCAGTTGACCACCTTTTGACATCAGCATCCAGAGTTTCTGCTAGCCTCTGCAAGCGAATGTGTCCAGGAATTTCAGTGGGGAGATACATAAAATTCAGTTAGAAAAACTAATTGAGAAGCAAAATACATGTCGTTCAGTTTGTTCCCTCTGAGCAAGAAGATCCCGCATGTTTTTCTCTGCTAAAGCTTTTGCCTGCACCAGTGCCAGATTAGGTATCAGTTCCTTTATTTTATGCAAAGCATTGATGATTAAACCAGAACAGAATTTGTACCACTCGTTCAGCTGTTCTTCGATGCCTTTCTAATCTAGCTTTACACCTTTGAGCCGATTCATGTTCAACTCCCTCAGATCTCTCGCTAGAGTTGGAACCTTTTGGAAAGGCAGTAATTGTTTAGATGCAATAAAAGGTGAAGGACAACTGTTCTCAAAATTTACATGGTACAACAGACAATGTCAGAGGGCAAAAACATAATGCCGGTTACCAAACTGTGTCATACCAGTATATAGTGAAGTATATGGATATCTTGAGCCACAAGATGAACCAGTTCCCTGGGATTGAAGATCTTGGAGATCCTGTAATTTATAACTTCCATTAAGTGTCGTTGGCAATGCCGGATTTAAATAGATGGTAATTAGGAATAGACTCACAGAGGATGAAGAGCTTGGCCTCACTGCACTATTCCAGGAAGACACAGAGAATTTATCTGAAACGGATCTTTCAACCATTACTTTTCCAAAAGCACGCCCTCGTGCCTCCAGAGTTGCTCTGTCAACAGCAGCACGCTCTGCCCTTAGCCTTGCCTCAATCGATGTCCTATAATCAAGGGATTTCTCTCTTGCTTCTGCACATGCCTTCTCTAACCTTTCACGAGCTTCATTCATTGCTCTTTCGACAGCAACCCGTTCTGCTCTCTCACGAGCTTCTGCATATGCTCTTTCACGAACTTCAAGTGTTACTCTATCAACAGCCATTCTATCCTTCTCCCTTTCCCGTTCCCTCTCGTTCTCTTCTTCTATCATTCTAAGTCGTTCCTTTTCCATCTCTCTTTCTTTTTTAATCCTTTCAACTTCTTTTTCATCAGTAGGTAGAGTCTCAATTTTTGCTTTTCTTTCAGCAATCTGATGAAATTGAACCGGTTGAGCTATTCTTTGTGCATTACTTTGAACTTCTGAAGTGGTGGGCTTTGTTGTTTCTGATTTTTGTCCAGTTTCTGTCAAGTGATTTGCGGCTACAGCAGGTTTAAAACTAACCTTGTTGTCTGCAACATTTAGTGTAAATTTGGCCTCCTTAAGCTTTCCTGTCTCAACACTTTCAGCCCATTTCTTCCCCTGACTCTCAACATTTGAATCCACAGGGAATGCATTTTCAATATTTATATTCTGCTGTCCACTAATTTGTCCAGCTTGACCTACTTTCTTCAGACTTTCATTTGCACAAGGTGAGTTTGAGGCCCCCTGCATTGGAAAGGCAGCCTTTTCTTGCTCTGAGCTTTCCGGGGCTAGGCAAGACACTTCAATTTTTCTATCAATAAACCAATTCACTGCTTCATTATTATTACTCTTTGGTTGAGATATCATCTTAGAAGTTCCTTCAGAGCTACCGTCACATTCTTTCAAACTTTCACCGTTTCTGATGTGGTTGCCAGCTGATGGAACATCTCCAATATCCTCCCAATCATCTAACCTACCTTCCTGAGTAAATGAACTATGATCCTTCCCAATCTTGTTGATTTCCTCATGCCCTTTAAAGCCAGCATCTGAATGGCTCATGTTAGCCTTTTCCAGCTTGCGGGCTTCCTCCAATTGGCCAACCAATTTTTCATCACCACGAACTTCTTGCTCTTCCACTTCCCTATCTGCCAATACATTGGCATCCTTTGATGTGTCAGCGTACTCCTCAAATTCTGTTATACTTACATCTTCTCCAGAACTACTCTCTTTAATTCTGATCCACATTGTTTCATTTCTAGAATCCTCTGTTGGTTTCTTCTCAATTTCCTCTCTTTCTCTAGACTCTTTCAGTTTTTTATCATTTTCTTCCTGTTCTGAAGCCTCTAGAAATCTTTTGTAGTTGTCTTTTATTTCACAAGCTTCTTTTTGCCTCTGCAAATTCTCTTCTTGTTTAACGACCACTTCTCTCCTCCTCTCATTCTCCAGCTTATCATGCATGTCATTTACTCCCCTTGCATATACTTCTCTTAAATAAGCCTCTCTTTTTCTCTTCTCATTCTCTTCCAGCTCAACAACCACTCTTCCTCTCCTCTCTTTGTCTTCCTTCTGGCATACCTCACTCGGTCTTCTCTCATTCTCTTCCCTCACAAGAGCTTTTTCCACTCTCCTCTTGTTTTCTTCTTGTTTATGACTCTCTCTTATCCTCTTCTCTTTAACTTCTCTTTCACGAGCCTCTTTCGCTTTGTTTGCAATTTCTCGTTGTTCAAGGACCTCCTTCATCCTCTTTTCTTTTTCATTTTCTTTTTCAGGAGCCTCTTTCAGTCTTTTCTTGTAGTCTGCATGTTCAGGAGCCAATTTAAGCTTTTTCTCATGCTCATCCTGCTGAAAATTCTCTTTTTGCCTCTTTTGTCCATCTTCCCTATCATACATGATTATTTTCTCATCCTTGATGCGTTTACTAGCCTCTCTTGGCTGTGGCCCTTTCTCCATGTGCTTCATGGTCAGCATATCTTCATCTGTATTTTTCTTCAGTTGGACCTCCACCAGGTTCTCATGTTTTTCCAAGTCATCAGCCTTAATCTTTTTCTTTTCAGTTGTTACCGGCTGCCAGTCCACTCCACACATCTCCACACTGTCTTCCCATCTTAAAGCTCCTTGAACCATTTCTACCTTACTCTCAACCCCTCTCTGACCGTGAGGCAATTTAACTACTGCTGGTTTCCCACTGTTTTCCTCTCTTAAAAGATCATCTTTTGATAATCGCAATTTCCCACTGTTTTCCTCTCTTAAAAGATCATCTTTTGATAATCGCAATTTCATTTCATATTCACCTAGTTGCATACCAGCTTTAACTGCATTTACTTTGTCTTCCTGTTGTGTGTATTGTTGGAATGATTCTAGGGCTGTCTTCTTTTCTCTCTTCCCACCCTCCTGGATACTGATACCCTGCGCCAAAATGTCTCCATTCATTGCATGGCCAAAGATCATCCCAGATTTATTTGTTTGCACCAATTCAAAAAATTGTGTAGCTTCTTTCCACTCTGCAGCTCCATCGATTCTATCAGATCCTTGAGATGAAAAGGATTCCCTCCCCTGCTTCTCTTCTACATATTTCAAGTCTCCATTTCGATGCTTATGCCTTTCGGTTGAGCCCCCAATTTGCTGAGCTACCGACTGAACTTTTTGGCACTCCTCCGTCACTCCATGTTCTTCTTTCATACAAGTCCCTTGCAATCTCTCATCTCTTGTATTAACAGAAGAATTGTCAAAATGGTTCGACTTTTCTTCTTTGCCTTTCTTGTCGTCCTTCAAGCCCAATTTCATCCGACTCTTCCTCTCCATTAGTTCTTTTGCACTTTTCAGCTTTGCTTGAGCTTGCTCCATGGCTTCTTTAATGGCAGCAGCAGAGGCTGCAGCTGAAGAACTTGCATCGACTTCTACATCGAAGTAGGGTGGAGAGTTATCATCAGCAAGCCCACCAGAAGAAACATTTTTACCACTAGAAGTCTCTCTTCTAGAATCCCTCTTTTTGCCATCCAGTGGAGGCGGAGGTCTAGAAGGGGGTGGCAAGTCAGAGGGCTGAGTTCTGAGGCTGACATCAGATATGGTTACAAACATTTCATTTGGAAGAGATCCATTTCTCACATATCTCTTCTGACCTCTGAGATCAGTTTCGAAAGATAATTCACTGATACTGTTGGCAGGGTGTGACAAGGTCTTCCTGAGTTGGCCTCTACCATTCATCTCCAGACTCAAGTCAATATTGAGATAACCATCATCACTTGCCCGGAGAAGTGAGTAGCCCTTGTCTTTTTCAGGCAAGACAGTGTCTTTATCAACCATGAAACTGTATCCAGGTACGGCATGTAGCTGGCTTATCTGAGTAAACCCATTTGACGAAACTCCATTGCTCCTTTGACCAGCTTTATGGTATGATATATTGAACTCCATATTCCCATTGATTGTCTCATAAGAATCTCCATTCGACAAATATTGATCCTCGGTTGAATGATCCAACTCATCCGATAGATATTCAGCTTCAGAAGGAGTCCTACCCAAAAGGAAACGAATAACCATGATGGTCTCGAATTCTCATTTTGGATGATAAAAGTAATCAAATTAGAAAAAAAGCAAACAACGACTAACCGTTAAACAATAGAGCAATTAATCCAGAATCAAAACAAATAACAAGCTCGTCCACTTGCATTTAGGGTACATCACAAACCCATCTTCAAATGGAATTTTAGCATTTAAACCAATAAAATGCAGATGTATAATGCAAAGTACTATCATTTTAATAAAATCGGATCTTTTTCTACCCAGAGAAAAAACTTAAACAGAACAAGAACTAGCCACCGTCCTGAAAAGACACACGAAACATCACTTTGGACGAACATTTGAGACGAAAATGGTAATAGGCCGTCCTATTACAGAGTTCGAGTTGACACTTTCTTGTTTCGAGCTTCACAAGAAAAGCAAACACAAGAAGCGAAAAGAAAAAAGGGACCCAAAAACTTAAAAACGAACACGACAGCTGAAAACGAAAGAACGGCACCGGACACAAAAAACAAACATAAGGAAAACACCGCATTCACATTCTCTACTTCCAAGGAAAAGACAAAATGCAAAAAGCTTGCGAATTTAAAGCAGAGGAGTGCATGATCATGCATACCAAGCCTCGTTAGAGGAATCATCACGGTCGTCGGACTGGTCCATGATCACCAAATCCTCGTAAGAAACCGCGAAGTCATTCTCCCTCAATCCTCCAAAGACCTCGCCGTAGTCGAAACCGGCGCTCCGTACATCGAAGAAAACGTCGGCCTCGTCGAGAACCGGAAGACTGAGCACGGGAATCGAGGAGGCGCGTGGCGCGTGGAATCCGCCGAATATCTCGGCATAGTCTTCAACGCGCGGGGAGAGATTCGGGGGACCCCCGAACCTCTGGGCGCTGCCGAACACGTCGTCGTAGACGGTCTTCGCGGAAGTCGGGAAGCTGTGGTGCGCGTTGCCATTGTAACTCTTCTTGCACACTGCAGTTTTTGGTTGATGAGAATGTGAGAGATTTTCCATGAAAGTGCAGTGAAATGAGAGCCTCAAGCTAGGGTTTCCCTATAATGCTTTTGAGTTTTCAAGTGTTCTCTCTTTGCTTTTGCTTTCTGTGTTATTTTTCTCTCTCTAAATATTCAGTGTTGGAGACTGTACACAGTCGGAACCAGAAAGACCAAAAAGGAAGAGAAAGACAAGGAAGAGCGGGCAAGAGTTAAAAAAGACAACACATGAAATGACAAAAAAGGGCCTGACTTATCATATTGTTATTTAAGTTGATTTGGTGAATTTGGATTTTAACCCGTGGAAAGAAACGCGGGAAATGGATTGCAACTGTTTTGTTTTGATTAACCAGTGCAGAAAAGAAATAGAAACAAAAGGTTAATATTTTCTCCGTTTCAATAAATCTATTCTAACTTTGTTTTACTAATAATTAGAACAGAATATATAAAATATGCTATTAAGGTGGAGCTTAACTTCGATTACATGTAAACTTATCTTATCCTTCTAACCTCAAATAATTATAAATATACTTCTTCTAGCTGTCTGGACCCTACTCGGAGTTGTTGTAAATTCGTAAGTCAAATGATTTGATTAATGGGATTTTCCAGCTGGAGGGTCTTAATCATTAATGCAGTATTTAATTCGATTGAAGCAGTAGAATGTAATGTATTGTTGCTTATTACACTTCCTTTCCCTCTTACCTTCAAAAGAAAGAAAGAAATATATGTGAGCTGTAAATATGATTATATTGCCTCATAATCATTTGTATACTTAATCAATGCTTACTCAGCTGTTGTGTATCCAGTGGACATGATTAAGTTTCTTACTACATTAGCATCAATCATGAAGTGTCCTTAGAGGTAATTACCCAGTATATATGGTTATGGACCACTAATGTGTTAATTGTACATTTGAATATATTGGGATCATAAGACAAGTTGTTGGCATTACAAGTTGGCAAGTGAGAGTGAGGGATTTAGTTAGATAGTCGACGTCCAGTTAATTAGTACGTGGATAACATGCAAACCATATCTCAGAAGAATTCTGGGGAAGGTTGGTGACAGTGACACTTGAACTATTATACTATATGTGATTAAGCAGTCCTCCAACCCCAGGTGGTAAGCATGCATAACTTGGGGTGGTCACCGCCGCCCACCGCCATAAATGCCATCCCCACTACCACCACACATGCAAACAAGCACAACAAGCTTTCTCAGTTACTAATGTTAAGGCCCCCTCTTGCCCCAGACATCCCTATGCTTGTGTGGTCCAACCTACATACATACTAGGATCTTGGACATGCTAAAGTAAAATAGATAATAGCTGAAACTAATGTGTACAATGTATATATATATATATATAACACGACTTTACCCGGAGGAGTTCGACTTAACTCCTTTAGTACTGGCTATACTCATTTGATGAACAAATTTAATCTTAATCTACCAGTAATTTAAACATTACATTCACATATTGTGAGTACAAATTAATAGACCATATGGTTTTTGTCTACAAATTAAATAGACCAGACAAGCTAGCAAGGAAAGCTGGGTTTGGCTTGGGTTGGTTGAAAAATGAAGCGAACATTTTAGACAATCATGTCTTTAGAAACATGAATCATAAATCATAAACCATGGTTGCCTTGTTTGGTAAGATCTACTTGATTAGTTTTTGTCCTTCTAGGATACTCATCTCTATTTCAAACAGACAAGACAATGGAAAGATCATAAAAATTGTGTAAATGGAATCAGAATTTTAGTTTTTATCAAACAATTGGCGGTATCTTCTTTTTGAATACTTCGGCATTTTGTCCCCAGACCAGCCTACAATTAACCGTATATCTAAAGTGGTGACTCTTCTCTTTGTTAAAGACTACAACTTTGGTTCTTACAGGACAACTTGGGTTGTTTTATATATAGTTCTAAATCAAAGATTCAAAGAAAACAATCTTATAAAACAAAGATTTTAGATTATTATTTTCTCCCCTGGTGGTGCAGCCTTTGTCGTCATCAGCTTCTTTTATTTGGCTGCGTCAGTAAGCTATCAAAAAACTACAGTCTCTGCATGGATGGGTGCATGTGTAATTTTGTAGGCAGAAACAAAACGGAAGTGTGAATAATTGAAACCCAAGTTGGGGTCTCTGGTCGGTAGTCCCTACCTCATGAGCTCATACCATGCCAATCACCAATACCAAAAAGGAGTAGCAGAGGTGCTCCTCTGGGACCCTTGTGTTTGCCGCTTTATCTGAATTTTTGCATAAAAGCTCAAGGAAGTCATCATTCCCTGCAATTAAATTACTTTATAACCAATATGTTCGTTCAAAAATTTAATGCTTTCTTTGAGAAAATGATGCTTTTTGGATTTGAAAACCAATGCAAAGGGTAAATATTGAGTTTCAAGTTTTCTACAATATCATTGAATGTCCCAAAATAATAGTTTCGCGTAAGAGGATTATATATTATATACGTAGAAGTGCTTTAATTGGCATGCTTAGTGAGGTCGCATGCATAACTTACTTTATATAATACAAATATCCATTTCAATCTATACGTGTAGCTTGCAGAGGAAATAACAATAATTTAACTAAAAACTGTTAAATCGCCTGATTGAGTATTAATTGGTTGGACATATGTTCAATCTTGGAGTATTCGGTAAAATTGTTCTTCCGTGATCGCAACGCTACTGGTTCAAGTTACGAAAATATAGAAATTTTTAAAATTTACAGCCTGTCTAATTATTTAATTTAGTGAATATTGAAGGTGAAATTGAAATTTCGAAAACATTAATATAAATTATGGGAATATATTTAAAGGTTTAATTTTTAAAAATTAAAAATAAGTTTTATTAATAGAAATAACTCTTATTTATTTGGTTCTTTTATATTGATACAATTTTGTTAAGACAAATAAATCCCGAACCATTATTCACAACAGTCACAATTCAATTTGGACCAGCTCGTTATTGCTCACAAACCTAAACTTGGGCCCCGACCCAGAATAGGTAAAGTTTGTAGTTACCCACAGTAGAAACAAACAAAGACAAAACTGAAGTGAAGAGAACAAATACCAAATAGAATTTGGATCAACGGGGTTTAGTCGCAGTCACTCTCAACAGGGTTTTAATGTCTTCTACCTTAATGTTTGTAGGAACTGTATCGTCTATGAAGAAGCTTTAGACTCATGATGCATAGGTCATTATGGGCAACAAGTATGATGCTGAATTATTAGTTAGGCATTAAGTATAAGAGAAAACAGCAGGCATGGTTTTAATGCAATGATTGGAAGTTTTGAAGCCAACCTGGGCATAAATACCTACTTCAGTTGAAAATTGAAATGGGCTGGTAACCACATGCAATAAACTTTTGCGGTCAACAATATCTGGATACCCCGTTCACGACTAGCAATAACCTGTTGCCTCCACCGTGAACAAAAAGTACCTGTTGCCTTGATCTGTAAATTTGTGTCGGTGGAATCTGCATAAACATGCACCCATTCTTGTTCTAATCTACGTAACCACTTGTCTAACTCATAATCTACTAAAGGCTTCCAGTCTCAACGGTAAAAATTTGCAAATTGGCAAGTTAAAATAGCATATAAGAGCTCCATTGTTGGAAAAGTATAAATGGGTATCCAATTTCTTCATTGATTATTCCAGGGAAGCAAATAAAACAACTAAATTCCGGGTGAGAGATACAGTGAAGACCCTTCTGGATTACTAATTATCTAGAAGTATCTTCGTTGCCTAAGAATTTCTCAAGGAAAACTGAAGCGTCTAAGCCAAGATGGATGAGCATGCCCACAAAACTGAAACGGGCAAATTACAACTTAACCTAAACACAAAAGTCAGGAAAATAAATTATTGCAGTGGAAGCAACTTCTCTTTGAAATCCGCCCATAAAAAAAGAACATCCAGTGATGAACTAGGAATCAAAGATTTGGAAACTTCAAGCAGTTTTTGCTACTTTGTCTGGCATTATATTATCTGGACGAATAAGCTCTGGTGGTATTTCACGAACAACTCCAAGCATTGAATCATACTCTTCATCACGTCGAGCAAATTTCTTGCGAAGCATCTTCTCAAACTCAATTTCATCAAAGCTCTTTGTGTTTTCTGCTGCATGTACCTGTGCCAAATTTGAATAGTTTCTGGCTGATTGGGAGATGAAGGCCATCTCTTCTTCTGTAAGTTTCCTCAGGAACTTGGCTGGATTGCCTCCCCATACCTGAGATTTGGGTAATAAATCAAAAGCCATATGAAGAAAGCGGGGAAGATACACATTTGGTCAGGGCCCTTGGGGAAATTTTAGGTTGTTTCTCTTGGATCTTGCCGCAGCCTCTCTACCGGAGAAAATGTTTAATACTAACATGAATGGAAACTGGAACCAAAATAAACAAAACTAGGGCAAGCCATGTAGCTGTTTATAACTGTGGCTCACTAAAATTATAGGGATAACTAGCTAAGTTACTGAAGTCAGAACTGCATCCGTCTGCTCAAGGCAACCAAAAGATATCTACCCTATTACGGCAACACTGATAGGAAAAGGAAGAAAGTAGACATTCTTTCATGGTGAAAAACAATATGCACACCACTCAATGTACATTCTAAGTATGCTAAAATTTAGATCACTTCCAACTAATACAATTACAAGTAATCATCTCAAACCATATAAGGTAAGAAACATGGTAACACATATCTGTTTAAGTAATAACTAATTCAGTGACGAACTCAAGACTACTAAGCATAATGTCGAACGTGGAATATTCTCAAATACTTAAACAAGAAATGCTTGTATAGAAAGACCCACCTCTCCACAAGGGATCCTTGTGTTCTGCCTTACAAGAGCTCCAGCAGCAACCATGGCATGCTTCTCAACATAAACTCCATCTAGCAAGGTCGCACCCATGCCAACAAATGCCTCATCCTCAACAGTACATCCATGCAAAACAGCACTGTGACCTGCAATGCGGACATTGGAAGTCAAACTTCAAAATTCCAACGCCAGGACTTAGAAAGTATTGGAGTTAAGTTGATTGGATACCATCACTCACCAACAGTCACATTATCCCCAATAATAGTAGGCAAAACCTTGCCACTCAAATTTGATTTTGCAACATGAACAAGAGAATTGTCTTGTATATTGGTTCCAGACCCAACACTGATACTGTTAACATCCCCTTCAAGCACACACAAGGGGAATCGCAATTTCTCATTAGCTACTATAAGTCATACTTATGTTCCAACAGTCAAGTAAAAAGAAAAGGAAAAAGAGCAAAAAAAAAAGTCACCTCGCAAAACGCACCCATACCAAATGGAGGAACCTCTTCCCACCTGAACATCACCGATGACAGAAGCGTTGGAGGCCACAAAAGCGGTCTGATCAACAAACGGAGTTTTATCAAACACATTCATCAGCGTCCGATGCCTCGACACTGATCAACATCATCATCATTATAATCCACAAATTAAAAACCCAAAAAAGAAGAAAAAATCAAATAGTGAGAATTTTAATTTAGAAATACGATTTAGATCGGACTAAGAACTGACGCTGCTCTTGGAAGTAGTAACTGCCTTGTAGACGGCAACCGACGCGATCAAGGGCTTGGCCGGTCTCCCGGATCCAAAATCCGACGGTGTAGATTGCTTTTCCTAGTGTTCCCATCTTCTTCTTCTTGATGTTTGTTGTTTGTTGTTGCAGCAGTGATTGATTAGATCAGAAAAGGCTGGAGTCTCAGGCACACACTTAGTCTGTGAGCCCCCCTACGTACAGTTCCCCATTTTCACTCCTCAATCCTCATAGTCATTCTACCACAACGGACAACTTGTCGTTTTACATGCACCGTATTACCCTTGAGTTCCTTAACCTAATGTTACCGATTAGGCAAGCATGTTATGAGGTTAGAGGTTGTCCATCAAATAAGTACATACCAACAAGTCTTTACGGGGACGAGGACAGGACGTTTTGTTGGATGCGTAACTTTACTAGAAAAAATAAGATAAAAAGTCAAATGGTCCGAAACATATTAAAGATAACTAGTATTAATGATAAATTGAGAGAGTCACAAACTTAGATGATTAGGACATACTAAGAGGAGACATCTTGTTGATAAGAAGATGAGAGAAAATATTACTCAGAAATTGTAAGAAAAAAAAAAAAAGCTTGAAAAATTGGAAAGAAGTGATTAAGAATGATATCGCTAAATTGGATCTTATCGAGGACTTTACTCGTAATAGAAAACTAGTGTTTTAAAAATCGGACCGAACCGGTTGGTCGGATCGAAAAATCGGTGAATCGAAGTATGAAACGGTTCGGTTTAGCCCGTATTTTTTGTGAGTGATTGAACCATTTATTTTACGGTCGGACCGGTAAAAACCGCTGAACCGGTAAAAGAAAGAACTGGCCGGTTCATTTAAAATGCCTTGATTTTGATGATTTCAACTTGAATGAATATTATAATTAGTAATCTTTATTTTATCTTTTTGATGAAATATGACTAGTGAGCTTTATTATCTTATTTTGTGTTGTGTTAGTGAACTAAAAAAAACTTGTATATTTTGAAATTTGAAGGTTTAAGTTAAGTTTACAATTAGATAAATAATTAAATAGTATATTTAAAAATTATCTTATATATATAATGTATAAAATAAAAATTTATATATTTATTAGTCACCGGTTCGATCACGGTTGAGTTCCGGTTAAACCAGTGACTATTGAATCAGTTGCTTCTTCGGTTCAGTTACCAGTCCGATTTTTAAAACATTGTAGAAAACTTTAGCGTATTAAGATACGAGTTAAGGGTGTCTTAAAAAAAAGGACATTTGCTTTATTGTAGGCTACAATAACCTGTGTCCTTTGCATTTAATGCATAATATTTTGGCGCCTAGGGTGTATAGCTTAATTAGTTTCATATGTAATGTAATCAATGATTTGACAGACCTAATCACAATTATTCTTGTATGAGTCTTTTGCTCGGTCCGGTTCTCTTATGGTAAGCATTTCTCCTAAAGTTTAATGCTAAACTTAGATATGTTCTATAATTACGTTATTTTGTGTTGTATTTCGTATTAATGCCAATTATTTTTAATATTATTGGTATTGTTTCTCTTTAATATTTATTTGTATTGTGTATTTATTTGTTTATTTTTACCTTTTTATGTTGATTTGATTTATTTATTTATTTGACTTTATTTCTTAGATATGTCTGCACTTCCATTTATCATTTTTTAACATCTTCATGATATATTGCATGTGAGTCTATAAAAAATAATCTCTCTATTAAGTAGGAGTAAGGCTACGTATTAGCTGACCTTCGCAGATCTTACGCCTTAGTGGGATTGCATCTTGGTGTTAATGATGATGATGATATTACTTGAATTACCATGCTTTGGTAGGATTGTAGTTTCTTATTCCAATGAAATTTATTTTTGAAAAATAGTTAAATTTTTCATTAAATTTTGTTTATTTCTTTCAGATTCCACAATTTATTAAACTAATATGAAGTAATTTCCTTATCAAGTTATTTATTAATTAATAATTTATCACTAGATAAGAAGATTTTTTTAAAAATAGGAAAAGATATAAAAGTAAAATAAATTTAAATACAAAAGTAAAAATAAAATTAAATATAAAAATATAAATTTGAAAATTATTTTACTAATAGATATAGTTCAAAATTATACAATCACTATTATAAAACTAAAAAATTAGAGCAATATGAGGCCTTTTTGCAACATCAATGAGCTCTTTGGCCTTATATGAATTATCTCAAGAAATGCAACTATCCAAATCGGCCGTGGGCCACAATCGTTATAAAATAAATATTAGAACATAGTCTAAAATTTTAAAGCATACCTTAAACTACTTCCCCAGTGGCATTAGGGAGGATAAAATCAGTTGGATGAGACATGCTTCAAGTAAATTTACAAATAGCTTTGTAAGTAATTATTATGACCTTGAGGCTTTAGACTTAAATGAAGTAAAGTGTGGTTTAAAAGCTCTCCCATAAATCTCCTTTACACTCTAACTAGTGATTAAGAAGAGATTTAACTTTCTTCTTTTTTAAGATATAAATATCAAGTAAGTTCAAATCAAATAAATATTATTTTTAAGATATAAAAACTAACATAATATAGTAAAAGTAAAGGCAATAATTACTCTAATCAATTACACCATTTTATTACCAAAAATATGTACCTAAAAATATTAAAATATTCATAGATAATATATCATTGGTATTTAGATGTCAATTAAATAAAAATTTAAAAGATTAGCAAGTATGCATTACACCTAAGTCCGACCCAACTGTCACCTTTAGATATAGTATGCTTTACACATAAATCTTTAACAAGTATGCATCCTTTACAGTTGTATAGAAATGATAAATCTTTAACAAGGATGCATCCTTAACAGCAGTATAGAAATGGTTGATGTAACTGGGTACTTACCTTCGTATAAAAAGATAATTAGGACGCACAAACGGAGTGGCGCTGTTTTTATTACATATATATTTCATAGATACGAGATCTTCTTTCCGTCTTTTATATTTAGGTATCTGAAGTGATGAAATTACTCACTGCCTCAAGCTTTCAACAATGTACGCTGCATACAGGTCCCTGCAGCCATACATATTTTATTAATTCAATCTGAATCAGCAAGAAATGGGTTCAATATTACTCACATTGAATATTTGATGGCTTCCACCGCAGCTTCAGCTGGCAGGAAGTCTTCCACGTCAACTTTCTTGTTCTCGTTTTTTTTGTCTGTTATCAGCAGTTAAGGTAAAAGAATACTAGTTACTCAAGACCAAAATCATGAATTACTTCAATGAAAACCACTGCATTAATATAAGTGGATACAGTCCTCAAAGAAACGGCGGATTTCAGCCAGGCGATGAGGGGCAAGCTCTTTGATGTCCTTATAATGGCGGAATTCAGGATCATCAGCACATACTGCAATAATTTTGTCATCCTTTTCACCCTGAAATGAACATGGCCCTTAGTGATCACTAATTCTTATGGGAGACAATAATAGGAGATCCTGGAGGGAAATTTTATAGATTTTCATTGCAAGTTTCTGTTCACATTAAAACTAACCAACTGTCGAACATCATTTGGAAACATTGATAAATCCATCAATTATATTGTTCTCAATAACCATCTTTTTGGCTGTTATCCAAGTGCATAAGTCAAGTGGGAGGATGAACACATCCTACCTGGTCAAGCATGGGCATTAAACCAATGGCACGGGCACGAAGGAAAGAACCAGGCAGCACAGGCTCCTGTGTAAGAGGGAAGACGATGATTAATATAGTTTAACCAAATATAGAGACATCACAATTTCGCACTGAGACAACAATCAAAGAAAAACATCACCTGCATCAGTATCAGAACATCCATAGGATCACTGTCCTCACAAATAGTTCGTGGGATAAAACCATAGTTGTGTGGGTAAACAACTGATGAGTAGAGAACACGATCAACCTAGTTTTGAGAACAAATCACTATTACTCTCATTTGACAAAACATGTGACCAAATTTACAAACGTGCAAGGGCCACAATAACATGTAAGAAAAATTGTGAAACAAAGGGAGCAATATTGCAATACACCAGCTGAAGTAATGCCAAAATGACAAAACAACATCTTCAGAAGTTTTAGCTCAAATTACTAAATCTACAAAAAGCTAAGACACCATGGTCATAGACTCGCATGGTTGGAAGGATTTTAAATCCATCAACAGCAGTAAATGGCATCCTCAACCATTATTTTCTGAATAGCAGATTCAAAACAAATATACCTTAAAAAAGACAGAAGAGAAACAAGAGCATCGGCAATCTGCCCTAACATGTAAAGTATACTAATATATTCTCACAAAGTAATAGTTCCATAAATGAAACTGAAATATAAGAAAAAAAATCTATCATGTCATGTTACATTCAGCAAAAGAGCAAACTGTGACACGAATTATCCAAAGATGGAGGGCAAAAAGAAGGGAGAAGAAAGACTATACTTTTATGAGCCCACTTGTCTTGTCAAGTTCATATTTGACCTTGCCGCCTTTCCCAATTTCCACTACCTGCCAATCAGGTTCAAATTAGTTCTTCATGCAGTGGCCAACCATAAAATACAAAGAACTTTAACCTTGATATATCTGCAGTCATGTTATGTAACAGCTAAAGCCCTATCTAGCTTATATAAAACTATACTTTAGTTTCATAAATTGCAATCCAGATAGAAGACTCAAGATGCCTGGACAGGTGACTTTAAGGCACAAAATGAGGAGATAACTAGAGTGTTCCCATCAATAATGTGACAACCGAAATCCAAGGAAAACCAAACTTACACAGTTGAAAACCAACGGAGCACCCGGCCCTGAAAATGTCAAAGATCTCATGTCATTAGTGTTTGATGTAGAAAAGTAGCAGGTTTTGAAGAGTAGCTGTGGTATGTAGCAAAAGAAAAAGTTACCAATTTCCAAATCATGCCAGGGATGAGCAGCAACAGATCTACGTGACATTGATGAAAGGATCCTTTCATTGAGGACAAGAGGATGTCCGTATGGCTTCTCAATTGTTTCTTCGCCATTGTTAGCCATGCTGGCCTTTCCCTGTTCTCAAACAAGAGATAGCAGCGATTCAGCTACTCTGAGAATACGTCTTATGAATATACCTTCATTAACCACAGACGATAGTTGGCATATGCGTCACCCCCGTTGTTCAACAGTAACGAATTTTTTAAAATCTCGATAATTAATTCAAGATAAGCAGTAATCACATGACAAATATTAGCAATAACATAGCTAAACTTTTCAGGATGTTAAACAAGGATCAAATTTTGGAATAAATTCGAAAGCACAAAATCAGCAGGAGCCAACGAGCAGAGGGTCTTGCTCTTGCAAATCTACCAATATATGATAGCTAAGCAACATGACCGGAGCCTGAAGATTCGGAACTCATAAAATAAACAGGAAAGCTATTGTTCTCCGTAGTCTAGCCCAATTCAGAAACACATGATTGGACTAATCCTAATAAATAAAAAGCAAGCAAAGAACAGTCTGAAGTTGTTTAAGACAAAACAAAGGCGTTAAACTAGCGAACTCAAACTCTTCAAGATCCAAATATCAACAAGCGCATCATCAAAACTATAAGAATCAAACAACGCTAATACTCTACTATTGGCCGGGCTACATTCCATTAAGAAATTAACAAAATAAGTACACAGATAACACTAAAAAGACAAGCTTCAATAAGATGGGCACTCGTCAAACAAACTGATCAACTCGCCGAGAGAAACGAAAACCCAGATAGAAATTCAAAGGAAAATCCAAGATAAAAAAAATGAAAAAAAGCATGGTTCTTGGTAGTTGGTACATAGATTAAAGATAAAAGGAAGAACTTACAGAGAACCCCTAAAGTGAAAGGAAGGCTTGAAGATGAGAAAAGATTATGTACTAATGTAAATGCGATCACTTCCGTTACGTAGCGAATATGTAGAGTAGAGTGACCAATAAAGCGCAAAAGGTTTGCTTTAGCAATGGAAGGTGAAAGAAGGAAGGAAAGGCACCGTCAGTCGTGTACACAGTTTCAACGGCCAGTCTTCCGCGACTCGCGACCGTAGGATGTGAATGGGGTTTGTCTGAATGAGAAGATGTGTGGAGGACACATGTTCTCTGGAATTGAGTAAGTCCATTCTTCAGTTTCTTTATAGAATACGAGCATGAGCAGGGCAGTTATCGAGTCTTGGGAAAATGACCTTTAAGACTTGAAAGAAGTATTAGTTCATCTTTCTTACTTTTTTTTTTTTCTATTTTCGGTGCAAGAGATTGTCTTTTTCCTGAATAAAAGTGTATTTGCCAAACTATGATTTAATAAAAAATCAGTTATATGATTATTATAAAATTACCAAACCTTCCATGTGAGTGGTAGCCAACGTGAAAAGTTTTAGGAATTGAATCTGGCTTTTACATTACATGGAGCCCAACTCTTACTTCTGCTTGTTTATGGTAAATGCCCACTTGCTAAGAACTTGGGGAAACCTTTGTGCGATGGCATTAGGTTGGCGTTGTCACGTGATGAAGTAAGAAATTGAAGTTGTATTTCTCGTGTTTCTTAACCCGATGGAAAGGTTAGTGTACGCTGGTATATGTAAATGATACGAGAAAATAAGACGTTACATATACGAGAAAATAAGACGTTCATACATAGGATACATACAGTTGAGTTTAGTTCGACAAAGTGATTAAAATCTATTATCGGCTCTCAAGCTCACAATGAGGTGTAATCATGAGTTTGTCTCAAAGTTCATGAAATGTTGAAAAAGATAAGACCTTTGTCATAATATCATATTTCATCTATCAAAAGATGAAATATGATAGATGAATATGACTTTTGTAGCAACAAATTCACGAACAAAGTAAATGTCAATTTCAATGCAGTTTGCGTAAACACGAGTCTCTGGATTTGTAGCTAAGAAGGTAACGTCAAGATTATCATATCAAAGAGTAGCGTGTAAGTGAGAGACCACGTTCACCAAGAAGTGATGTGAGTCAACGAAGTTTTGCAACAGTGAGAAGAATGCTTTGATATTCAATCTCAGTACTAGATCTTGCAATTGGGGTTTTTTTTTGCATTTTGGGAAATGAGATTTGGTTTTACATATATGCAATAACTAGACATGGAGCGGCAATCATCAGGACAAATAGTCTAGTCAACATCATAGTAGGATTTAAGGGAGAGTGAGGGTGGTTTAATGAAATGAATGTCAAAAGAAGTGGTGGAATGAAAATACTACAAAATTCTTTTGACAGTTGATTGGTGAATGTCAGTAGGATAATGCAAGAGTTGAGAAACTTTGTTGACTGAAAATTGGATGTCAAGATGAGTAAAAGAGGTATTGAAGGGCATTGACAATATTATGATACTCAGTGGGATCAAAAGGAGAAATGCCATGATTCTTGGAGAAGGGAAAGGTGAGGTTGATCGTGGTAAGGATGCGTTTAGAATTTTCAAGGTCCGTTCGAATGATAAGGTCTTTAATGTTTTGAGATTGGGAAAGAAGTAATCCAAAAGATGTAGATTTAACTGCAACTCGAAGGAAGTGATGAATAGGACTCAAGTCTTTTATAAAAAAAGCAGAGTTAAGATCATAACTTAGAGATGAAATAGAGGAGGAAGAAAATTAGTCATCAAAATATCATTCACATAAACTAACAGAAAGGTTGTATGAGATAGGATTTTGTGAATGAATAGAAAAGAGTCAAATTTGTATGAGATAAAGTTAAGTTGTAAGGCCCCAATATACCCTAGAAGCATTATAGTATATTTAGGGTGTATTAATAAGTGAACATAAAGAATTAAGTGTATCTAAGCATAATAAGGGACATATGATAGTTAATTTAAGAGACAGGGGCAAAATTGATAATTTATTCATTTAGACATGGACATGAATAATTATATGTGAAATGTCCTCTCTCAGTAGTTAAAGCCTTGTAGCGTCTCTCAGTAATTAAAGTCCTCCTTCGATCCAGAACTGTCAGCGTGTAATTTTGGGTGAGTTTTGCGAACTCAATAAGGTAACTATCATCGATGGCTCACTCAATTCATACAATACATCACACATATAACCTATAATTCATGTTTTTGCATTTTGCATAATTTATCACATATCACATATTACATTCTCATTCATGGGTAAGACAATTTTGCATTTCAAACAAATCAAACATACTTGTTCAAACATGTATTTAAACTGCTCATGTGACTCTTTTCCAATTATTACGTTGTTGTGACCGAGTACTTAATTGTCCCATATCCATTGTGGATACCAGGCTCATTTATACTGTCTCTTATCCGTTGGACATACAAGGCTCATTTTACATAGCGAGCTTTTGGCTCTTAATCACATTTGGAACTTTAAGCTTGTTTTCGGTAGCTACTCAGGTCAAAACTCTCATTATTTGATCATGCATTCATGTATGGAATGCATCTTTCAAAATCGATCAATGATGCCAAGAAGCATTTAGTTCGCCACATTGACATACAAGTAGCACTTCAATATCACATTCATGCATAAAGTCTCGGACCTTCATTGTCCGGCATCAACATAATCAAATCACATTCATATCATCATTCAATACATATTCTAAAGCAAACAATTAATTGCGTGAAACCACTTAGGTTACTCACAGGTTGCTCCCGAAGCTAATGCCTGGAAGTTCCAGCAACGTCTAGATATTGATATTCCAATTGCTCCTCTATATCAAGCAATATACACATATTACACTTTTGCACAATTATAAGTGTTTATTAATGCACATGTATTTATATGAAATATGCACAATACATGTTCAATGACAATCCATAAAACTGTAATCATTTATATTTTTAAACTCACAAAAGTATCATTTATACATATGGTTCATACCTCAATAAAACCGTAAAAATTGAAATTCATAACTCATTTTGTCAATTCAGATTTTTCCTGAAACATACATTCGGGCCTACTGTTTATGGTCAATCTGATCCTGAAAATCAAATAATTTGGCAATACTTTCTTCTAGAAAATTTCTCTCCTATCTCTTAAGTTTCTAATGACATAAGGATCATTCAATTTGATTCAGCACTCTGAAAGTTATATTCCAAATACAATAGACTAAGCACATTAGAAATTTAGCTAAGCATGATCAAGTTGTCAAGTTGTACAACTCATATCTCTCAATTCCAATATCCAAAAATTACAAAATTTATATCAATTAAAGCTAAGATAATAAGTTACAATGACATTTTTTTTTTCTGATTAGGCCTACATCAATATAGTTTATGCAATAACTACAGGACATGATTTCTGTCTCGGGTAGTGATATAGCCTAAGCCAAGACTCAATTTCATGCCAGATTTTGAAATTCTTAAAGACAGAATTAAAAATTAATTTCTTCAGAAAATTTGTATCCCTGTTTATCTATTTTTCTCAAAATCATGAATCATTCCATTTTGATAACCACAGAACAAGTTACGTCTAAAATACCGAAGCATGTTCGGTGAAAATACTCCAGTTATGAAATTCCAGAACTCCTTATCAATTTCGTCTCAAATTTATCACTCAATCTCCCCTAAACGATTTCAGATGGTTATAAATTTTGGTTGAGAAGTAGAAAAATGTGTTTCAAGTATGTTGGTTCAAATCCCATGTCATTTGGGGGTTGGAAGAGGGTTATAGCCAAAAGAATCAAGGATGTTTAAAACTGTTCAAAGCTTTTGGGTCGCGATCGTGCATACGTCTTTCAATAGGCACGATCGCGACTGCATTCATTTCTCATTAGTCAATACGATCATGACTTCCTCTGTCTTTTAATAGACACAATCGCGACCTACTGGTCTTTCTCTTTCTTTTTCATTTTTTCTTGTCATTTTTTACCCACAACCAGCCATTTTCAAACTATACGTCCTTCTAATCAAATGTTCCTCTATGTCTTAGGTTTCTAACGACATCAAATTCAAACATTTTGATCCTGTATCGTGCAAGTTATGATCAAATTACTCCTTACTGTTTCTCATACCTCAATAGAACACTATTCTCAATTTCAAGACAAATTTTGCGACTCTTAAGGATAGAATTTAAATTCAATGTTTTCATGAAAATGTAGCCTTCCACCTCTAGTTTAATCCAGATCAAGAATCATCTCATTTGGATAACTGCAAATCAAGTTATGCGTAAAACACAGAAGATTAATCAATGAACATGTCACAGCTACATTCTCCAGCACTCATCTTCCAATTTTCCATATTTTATAACATCCAAACTTATGCTCCTAACTCATCTTGTACACCCTTTCTACTTTATTTACTCTTCATTATCAACTCCATTTCAATTCAATATCATTCATAAACAGATCAAAACCAAAAATCAAAACTAGAAAATCTTTCACGTATTTCTTCATTCCCTGCATTTTCCCTTATATTTTTCTACATTTTCAATTTTTTTGCATTCTCTTCATTTTTTCCTCAACTTTCATTTTAATCACTCTTTCTCATCTCCATACATCACCATACACCTATTTCTAAACTCTATATTCATTTGAAACCCTTAAAACTATTCATGTACATGAACAATGAAAAACAGAGTATATATATGAAAATCAACTTGTATGAATTTTTGCACTTCTCTCATGCACGTTTTTATTGATCTTTCAACTCCAAAAATTATTTTAGCAATATCTTATAACATTTTGATCTATTTTAGCAATATCTTATAACATTTTGATCATCAAAATCAAAAAATGAACAAATACACATCTACATACTATATTCACGGTGAACATGAAAAATGTCCATTTTCACATGATCATTCAATGATAATTAAATCACCAAATTTATCTCACATACCTACAACCCATAAGGATTAACAAGATACTTACTTGATAAAACTCCAAAATCTTCAAAAACTCCAAGAAGCCCCAACTCTCATGCACCCATGTATATCATCTTTAAGGTGATTTAGGTTAGATTTTTCTTGAGGCAAAAGAAATAGATAGCGAAGTTGGAGTAGCAAAAGGTAGATGGAAGCAAGATACAACTCTAGTGAAGGTTTCGGTGAATCAAAAGTCCATGAAGGAAAAAGCTTGCAGAAGATAGTTTTGAAGAAAAGACTAAGTCAAAAAGTTACTTAGTCTTTCAAGTATAAAAGAAACGTGAAATGGGTCTTTCTCACATCACCAAATAATAACTTAACCTAAGTGAGTGACACTTGTCACTTATCTAGCTTCTAATACTTTAACTAGTTTTTTCTAAAGAAACTAGCCTAGTTAGCTTCAACTTTACTTCATATGTCTCTAAAAGTTTCAATATCATCTTCTCACAAATTCTAAAATAATCTATAAAATTTTTCAATATTATTTATTCTTATTTCTATTTCCATTATCAATTCCGATAATACCCTACATTTTCAAAAAATTTTCTTAAAATTTACCAAAAGTTCTAAATTACTAAATACATGCTCCAAATCGATCTTTCATATATAAAACCCACAATTCTTTAAAAAACATCACATTCCACATATATAAATCAATTACACCCAGAAAAATGTCAATGAATACATGTACAATTATTTTCATGTACAAAAATTCAGTATTCATGTGTATGTGCATATTATACATGAACATGAAATGCATTTTCTAGTCTCTCTATAATCTCTCATATTTACTATTCTAGCCTTAACAAAGATGGACTAGAATGACATTAATTGATGATTTTATATGTCAATGTGGGAACCAAAGGAAGAAGAACGACCGAATGTGCAATTTTGCCAAAAATCAACATATGGTTTAATAGGATTGAAACATGTGTCTAAGACTAGAAACTTTCTGAAAAGGGGAGTAGAAGAGAGGGGAGAGGGACATGTGTGTAGGGTTTTAACTCCAAAATTTTATCTTCTCATCTCCTCTCTATTCTATCTCTTTAATCACATCATTTTCATAAGGAATCAAGCTAATCTTAGGTGAAAATCAAGGTAAAAGTTTGTGGTTTTTCTTCTCATCTTTATCTTTCTTGCTTTGCTCATGAAGAGCTGGAATGATATGATTGGATATGGGAATGAGATATGTATTTTTGGTGTTCTAGTTAGTGAATCTAGCAAAGCTAAAGGGGAAGAGAAGGAAGAGCATTAAAAGAAGAGCTAACTGACAAATTTTAAGGTTTGGGACTACACTTAGTTAATTTATGTATGTTTACATATAAGAATATATACAAAGATTGATTTGGACATGGAATCGTTTCCGGAATGATGTCTGGGTGTTCTTTGCATGGAATTGGTTGAATATGACAAAAGAAAGTAACATTTAGTGAAAGTTTCTCTTAGGTTCTCAGTTCCCCTAAGCTAATCTCATTGTTTTAGCTATAACTCAACCTATAGACCTTCAAATTGGATGATTCTAATTGAAGGTGAAAGTTAGGACATATAACTAAAAATCTCTAGAAGAGACTTAGACTTAACTTTGGCTTTATGACATTGGAAATTGAATTTGAAATTGAAAATAGTGACCTTATGTTGCCCTTTATATTGGAGTAGCTTATGATGTTTGATGCTTAACTTATGTTTTAGAAGTCCAAATGGTCTGATTTTTTATGCTATGAAAACTAAAGATATAGGTAGACAAATGTTTAGAAGACATTTTGTTTTCTATGTGAAAATTACATAACAAGTGGAGACCATTGTATAATTTGTTTCTGTACTGATTTGTTTGCCTATTTTTAGACACACCATGGGCTTAGCCCAAATTGCACCATTTTGAATGCTTGTCTTTTTTTTTTTACCGAATCATACCGGAACTTTTTGAAAGTTTAAGAAAATTTTTATACACCTAGAAATAAATGAACTATGACTTACCATATATGAATTAGGTGATTAAACATTAGAATTTAAGATTGAGCATAATATATGCTAAAGAAAATTTACATGTACATAGATGATTTGTATGAATATTTATTGCTTATATGTGTGTAGTATAACTATACAAGTTCACAAACTAATTTTGTGAAGATAATTAAGTACAATTTAACATGTTTTATATTTAAATAAGGTATAGGAATTTATATACTGGAATTATGTGAATGTACCTAGAGAAATACAACTGAACAAAACACATACAAAATAAATCATATAAGTACTTGTGATTTGAATACTATTCTAATGATGATAAGTTATGACTTGTATGTATGACCTTAAAAACATATTTTATGTTTTCAAATGAATATCATGCGATTTGTCAATATATTAATTATGAAATTGGCAAATGATTAAAAGAAATGTTACAATGCCTGCTTCATTATCTTGGTGATGGATAGATAGACATGTTTGTAGGGTTACAGTCAATGTTATGAATACCGTACCGGATTCGGTACCGGATTGAGTTCTAGAACGGAACTGTACCGGTACTGGTCAGTACCGGATACCGTTTTGGGTAATTTTTAAAATTTATATAATAGTCCCTAAAATTTTTAAAATTTACAAAATAGTCCATGTTGATATATTGTACAGTTGTACTGTATACTTTACTAGTTTACAGTTTACATCAATCATGCTTTCAAAAATCTTAATA
>JAOSBN010000179.1:8690490-8705189 GCA_027563595.1 Erythroxylum suave | reverse complement strand
TTTTCGTATGCGTTAGTTTGGTATACTGTTTGTGTGACATTCATATATCCTCCCAGGGGGTTTATATGGGTGTTACAATCAAGCCCAATGACCTATTTGAAGTGAAGGCCTGACTAGGAGAGGATGCTCCTCAACAATACTTAAGGACATCATCTCTTGTGATGACCCCTCTAGTTCTATGAGAGTGACCATAAGTGTTGTAC
Source organism: Erythroxylum suave (assembly GCA_027563595.1). NCBI lineage: Eukaryota > Viridiplantae > Streptophyta > Magnoliopsida > Malpighiales > Erythroxylaceae > Erythroxylum > Erythroxylum suave. The sequence goes on along the minus strand of JAOSBN010000179.1, from coordinate 8,704,986 downwards.
AAGGAGTGATTGTGTGATGCGACAAGGGCGACCCTAGGCGATGGTGGGGAATTAAGAGATTGAAAACATTGCTTATGAATCAGTAACTTCAATTGAAGCTCTAGAAAGGAAACAAAGGAATCCTGATGTTCTATTACAGTGATAAAGGACTCATACTCTATCGATAGTCTATTGAGGGTGAACAAAATAAGATCAACGTCGAAAATGTGAACGCCAATAACTAGCTATCAGCGGTTGGGGAAACAAATGACATAAATCCAACAATCATGACTGCCCTTTTCTTCATTGTGTGGAGTTTTTGACAAAGGAGGGAGCATTAGGACAAAGATTGTTGTATAAAGTGTTGTTGAAAAGCATGCCAAAGATTGTGAGCAGTGGAGCACCCAACAACCAGTTGAGCTATGAAGTTGGCGAGAGAAGCTGTGAAAAAATAGTAGACTAAATGATTAAAACGTTGCCACTGAAGGTATTATAGAGAAGAAGAATATGTTGGATTATTAATGTCTCATGCAAGATCGGATGCTATCAACACTACTTGAACTTTTTTTTTTATAGACAAGTTAATTCTTTGAATCTAAGGGTGTTGCGAGAAAGATTTGTATTTGGTAGGATTAGAGAGTTTGATTCCATCATGGTTAAATTTAGATGATGCTTCTGTTATCATAGTGTGTATGGTTATTTATGATGTAATTATGAGCTAGACTTGAGTGAAATTGTAAATGCTGGTGGTTTATAGTGTTCTACTAAATGCTGGAATAGTTGAAAAAAAAAACGGAATACTGGTTTATGGCTATGGCACCATGATAAAATAAGAAATTGAAGTTGTTCTTATTTTTCTTAATCTGATGCAAAGGTAATGACTCTTTAATATACACAGGTACATGTAAGTGATAAGGTAATGACCCTTTAATATACATGGGCAAATGTATGTGATAAGAGAAAATTAGTTTGCATTTATTTCTTGGTTTTTTATTTTTGTTTTTAAATTTAATAAAAAATTGCTTGTTTGTTTGAGATTTTAATTTCCGTTTTTAGTTTTATTTTCTTTCGGCTTTGAAAATTTTTTAAAACTACAAAGGAGATTGTTTTGTTTATGTTTGCAAAATTTGATTTACTATCAATGAAATATATATTAGTTAATTATTTAATATATTAATTATTAATAAAATTATGAATAATTAATTTCATATTATATGTAATAATTAAATATATATAATTATCTTTATTTAATTTTTGTAATTAAATCAGTTAAATTAATAATTATTAATAAATATAATTAAATTTAGAATATCTTCGAAATATATAAGTTTCTAATAAAATTTTGATGTAATAAAATATATTTAAACTAAAATTTTATTTTGTAAACTATTTATTTAAATAAAATAACATTATTTTATTTATAATTTATTAATAAATATTATAAGAGATTAAATAAATTTAATTAATTAAAAATAATTTATATTTAAGTTTTTCCTAATACTTAACTATCATTATTAATAAAAATATAACTATATTAACATTAAAAATCAAACAAGTCTTTTTGCTTATATTTGAAAGAAACACAATCATTGAAAACAGAAAACAAAAATTAAAAACTACAACATAAAAATAAAAAATAAAAGTAGAACTAACGACCCATTGACACATGGTATAAAATCAGAAAATGTACGAGATTTAATTAAAAACATGTGATTAACTTGTGTTACCATCATAAAAAAAAAAAGAAAATGGAATGAAGTCCCAACTCCTTCGAGCTTCATTTAATGTGACTACTGGCTTAGATTCACCGTCGGCACTTGGCAGGGTGCACCTTAATTAGGGCCCATCTTTAATGTATTTGATAAGTATTTTTTATTTAAAAAGGTAGTAAATTTTTTGTTGTTGAAAAAGAAAAAGATAATGTTAACTAATAAATAGCTTCTTTTGTTAGTTATATTATCGAAAAAGTTAATGTTAACTTTTAATTTGGGAAGCTAAATAGCTTTATTTATTAGTTATACAACTTTAACTTGTTATTTTTATAAATATCTTTGAAGCAATTGAATGTATTTCTCATATTCTAATTTTTTATTTTTGCTATAATATGAATTTAAAATATTTCAACTCAAATATTGGTGGTAAGAAAATTTCACAGTTATATCTTCTAAGTTTTGAATGATAATTTAAAGGTAAAGTTTTTGATTTGTCACATGTAATAATGATTGGATTTGTGTTCTTGTAGATGTTTACATAAGTTTAGTTATAATATGTCTAAATCAAATAATTTAAGTTACTCAATTCAAAGACTACATAAACAATTTCATATATTATAAAAATTTGTATAAATCTATTAAACAAGTTGTGATAATTAAATAATAATAAAAATTATTTGATAATTAAATAAGACAATAAATAGCTGAATGTGTTTGATTGGTTTTTTATAAATAGGTTGATATCATTAGATTACTACATTTACCATTATGTTAATTTCTATAAAAGAAAATTTTTTATTAAAAAATCACTATTATTAATTAAATTCAAAAGTTACTAAAAATATCTGATTTAATAATTTAAACCTTTATCATAATATTTGTAAAATATTATTAGTTAATGTTATATCCATTTAATATTTTGCTGAATATGTAGATTTATAAATTGAGTTAAATACTATGTATGAATATTAAATTTTAATAATAAAAATATCTTTTAAAAATTTACATGTTCATTTTTTGGGGGCTTTTTTTTACTTGGCCCGGGCTATGAAACTTTAGTAACGCCCCGGTTAGACTGAATAGTTTGTGGAGTAAATACGGGGTTTCAGTCTATGATTAACGCAAGACTTTTCAAGCGAACACCAATCATTCTCCATTCCAAAAGAAAGTTAATTGTTTTGATATCTTACAGTGAAATGAATTTAATGGAAACTCATTCCAGGCCAATAATACATTACAATTACAGATATTTTGTTCTGCAGAAGTTCCCTTTTTCCAGATGGCAAAGTACAGGTCATTCATGGGAGGATGCAAGTATCTCCAATGCTAAGTTTCACTTCCAGAAAGATCAACTTCATGCAGAGATTCACCTAGATTTTCTAATCATAAAGCAGCTCTATAGGGACTACTCGTAATTATGACTGGCAGAACTCCTTCTGTGAATGCTCATGAACTTGGCCACAAATTCTGCACATATAGAGTGCACGATCAATCAACTACTATTATGAAGGAGACCGATTAAACTGAGATTTTCATTTTTAAAGATGGGATTGAAGAACGAATATGTATAATTTTCTGTGTTCTCTATATCAACTTGTGTTTTGCAGTATGGGCGCTCTACCTTCTAGTTTGAGCAACGCAGTTGTTCCTGTAGGGAGCCTCTTATCCTGTAAATGGCAATAATAGATTCGGTTTCATTGTTATAGAAGAAAACGTGAGGAAGAGAAGAGAACTTACATAATAAGCGTGCCAGTAATAAATCTCCCTTCTTGAAGGGCCCTCAAGTCTCCTAAGAAATTGTTCTACAAGTTTCTGTTGGTAGAAACACAACCCCCTAAGAACTGCTGTTGTAGGTGGAATCTTATACCAGATAATTCCAGGAGAAGAATCTATTGCTTACCAGGAGAATAAGTTTGGGGTGTACAAAATCCAAAAGAAGCTTTTGAATCTTTCCCCTTATGGAAAATAATCTGCAAAATTTGGAACATGGAAACTCGATTAATTAGCAGCAAGTTAACACTATGCATGAAGCTTTTCGTGCAACTATGCTCCAAGTTGCACGGACATTCTTATTATGTTGTCTAACAGGAGAAGGGTTTTGTATGGGGACCAAAAAAAAGGATAACAACCGGAAGAAAGGAAAATTACCTCTGATTAGATGGATCAGCCAGGATTTGTTCTGCAAGTTCTTTCACAACCCCTTCCCAACCGATTTGAATTGGTTGATCTTCGGTAAAAGGATAGCTGCAATCACATTTCAAAAATGGTGAGTAGTTCCAATTCTTCTTGTCAGTATTTAAATGGTGCACAAGATGTGAATATGGGAGCATGTTCATTCTTACTTATGTGCTTTGCAGGCTTCAAGAGCCATGATTGCCTCCCTTAAGTTCTGCTTTGATTTGGTAGCAATCTTAGCGGCAAAGTTCATGGGAAGTTCAAAGTCCTCTTTCCTGGAAATTTGAATGAGAACTTCCATGATCTGTAAAGCGTAGGAGGTAGAATCAGAAATTAAAAACCGTAGTTGAGAAACGTTTGTTAAACAACTCCAATGTCTACATGCCATTATGATGCTGCACTTTGCCATCCAAATCACCTCAAGTCTAAGGTTGACATAGTTTAAGAATGAAAAGAATCAAGAACAGGGAATACGTACTTCATGAGTCACTGGAGCTTCAACATCAATAACGTCGCAGCGACCTTTTACAGAATCCAGGATGTTTGTGTCATCTTCACAACATAATATAAGTTTGCAAGCATCTGTGTAACAGTCCATAATCCATTTTATCAAGTGCTGGATATTCTCCTCTGATTTGTCAACGTCGTAGAGAACTATTACTGAAATTTACAAGAATTACGTCTTAGGTTCAAGTAGACTGTTAACTGTAATAAGATAATGGAGTAATAAGCTAAATTAACCTGTATATTCTGGTTCAAAATTAACAGTGCTGATTTCAGGGGTTGTAGAAAACTTGTTGCTTATTTCCCTAACGAGACCTATTAATGCATATTTGGCGTTTGATTCTGTTCGTACATTGAGCTCCACATGATGCTTACTGTATGTTACGGGAACAAGCATGGGCTTTTTGTCCTGTCAACAACAAATTACTGGCATAATAAGAGCAAAACTTCTGAAAGATGGTATAACTTCATAGATTCTGATTGATCCATCAGTATTTTAATTCGTTTAGACATATTATGTGCTTGAATTGGAAAATTATGTACTTTTTTCGTGATTGGATGATGATAATTTAGTGCCAAAAAGAAAAGCATTAATCCTGATTGCAGTTACACATGTGACTGCAATATCCCTTTACAACTTGATTTCTATACATAGCTCTGAAAACTAGGATATCTATTTTCTAGAAAGAAGAAAATTCACAATTCAAGCATAAACGTACCTTGAATTGGAAGTATCTTAAATCATGTGATAACTGCAGAAGAAATTTTGATTCAATCAAATTAATCTTATTAAAAAAGAACAAGGAAGAGTCATATGATTACCTATGGCATACCTTGGAACCAGCATCGCCAAATATTTCAGCTAGAAAAGCCATTGTCAGGGATCTCTTCCCAGAACCAGAAGGTCCTCTCAACAAAATATGAGGAATGCTGTCATCGAGTACCTATGGTTGCAGAATAAACTGTGTTAAGGAATATGACTAATAAAAGACATTAGCAAAGCTGAAAAGATAATATTTCATGCAAATAAGTTTGAATATAGGTCTAAGAGGACTTGAAAGCACATTGATAATATTTCATGCAAATAAGTTTGGATATAGGTCTAAGAGGACTTGAAAGCACATTGAGGTTTGAGTTAATTAAGCAAGAGGATGATCTTATTCTACTTACAAGTTGCTTAAGGAATTGAGCTTCTCGTTTGTGACAAGTGAATCCAATCAGTGAACGGGGTTGATACTTATCAGCCCAAAACGGTCTAAGACTTTCAATGACAGTTGCTTTTTCAATGAATAAAGCTTCATCAACATGATATTTTCTTTCAGGCGACTTTGAGGCCTTGCAGGTTCCTCTTCTCATACAAGAAAACCAAGTTTCAGATTGGCTCTTTCGTCTATTTGCCACAAAATTTCTGCAGTTCCCACTTTTTCCACTCCAATCACTTGCCTTACTGCTTTCCCTGCTAAGCTTATCGCTACTGGTACCAAAACTAGAAGACATGGTTTGTGAAAGCGAGTTTGTCGCAATTCTATGTGGTCTATATTCAATATCATTATTGTCTTTACTGTGCTTAGGACTATCAGAATCCTCTTGGTTAAACCTAGTGGGCATTGGATACTGATTTCCTCCGTTGTTTCCTTTCCTAGCTAAGCCAAGTTTCTGTATTCCAAAGGTAGTATGTTCACGAGAGAAAAAGATGTCTCCGGGTGATATAGAGTCTGTGCTTTCAAAGACTGGATCACCAGTCACAGAAGCTCTAGCCATCTTAATGTTAGCTATCATCTCATTCAATTCACCCACAGTAGAGGATTTGGAATGAGAAGTGTCTATTTCCCTTTGCTTAGGGTTCATGTCCTGTGACAGCGGTGATACATTTCTCTCAAACTTTTTCTCTTTACTACCATAGCTGTTCTCTTGGTCCTTGTCACCCGCTCTTGGCCTCGGTGCAGTTTTGGATCTTCGAGAGGAGTTTGATCTCTCTCTACTCTTGTCTTCTCTAGCTGTCTTCAAATTTTTTCTTCTGCCAGAGCCAACACTTGCTTCATCATCATACCTGCCATGTTCCTCTTTCCCTAAATGACTTGGATAAACTTGTCTTCCAATCTCTGGTTTTAAGAAGGGAACATGGCTTTTTTGACTTTGAATAGGTGAAACAGACCTTCTATCATCCCTCCGTAACTTGTGTGTTGGCTTGCTGATTTGTTCCCTTGGCGCTTGGCTTGCCACAGAGTCTTCTGCCGAAGAAGAACCAATGGATCTTGAAGAGTACCTCCTGCTCTGCCTGTGAGGACTGAGCTTCCTTAGAAAAGCTGCATCTTTCGGGTTTTCAGGAGAAAAGGTTTTATTTTTATGATCATGCTCATGAAGTGGACTATCTTGCCAGTCGGTTTCTACGTCGGAAGGTTCATACCCGCTTCGGCTCTGCTTATTATATCTCTTCGAACCATTCTCCATTGCTTCTCACAGCGTTAAAGCAACAAGAAAATTGTTTCGTATTTGATTCAGAGTTGGCGGATAATTTCGGACCAGGACCTCAAGTAGAACGACAAGTTTCAAGAACAAAAGAAGGATATTGATTCTGAGGAATAAAAGCAGGAGTATCAGGAAATGCAGAATGCCGTTATTATATTACAAAAGGATACGATCTGCACAAAGAAAGAGGTCGGTGAATACTAAATACAGTTGTTGGTGTACGTCACTTCAGAAGTTTTGTCCAGCATATTACAACTCAATGCGCTTCGTTTTTTCCCCCTGGCATCTAAACCAAGTTTCTAGGTACTTGTGTGTCTTTTCCTCCCATTTTGTCCATGCGGTGACTAACAGTGACTGATATATGGAGTTTAACGCCTCATTTGGTTGCTGTGACCAGCAGAAACTGCTTGTAGCAGTGCTTTTAGTTTCATGTTTCATGTTTCATGTTTCATGTTATTTGTTGCTAATATGAAGCCTTGACTGGCGTTTAATACGTGTACATGTAACATGCCTCTTTGCGCACAAGATGCCAAAGAATGGTCCAAACCCAGAACCTGAAGAAGCGGATTTCCTAGATAAAATGTCCAATATTAAACATTTCGTTACATTACATAAACGCGTTGAAATGCAGGACTTGTTGTTTGTTAGTTAATTTCATTTGTTAAGAGACTCCAACTTGAGATGTTATTAAAGAGTTTTTTGCAGTAGGTGATCAAGGTATGTTGTATTCTGATTAATTCTAATAGGATGATAAGGAATATTGATATTGTTTGCGACAAAACTTGTACCGTGTTTTTTCACGTAAACTGTCTTGTAGAATGCGACAAGATCGATGATTCTACATACGGTTTTTAGCAGGTTCCTGCACGGAACAGCTGTGTGAAAAGAGAATCTGGAAATGCTCTACTGGATCTATTTCAGGCATCTCTTAGTTCCAGGATACAGAACCAGCCAACCTGGTGGTAGCTATCTAGCATCTTTGTAGATGGATCACTATCAGAAGCAACGATGGCGATGTTTTGTATGCGAGTCACACATCCTATAAACTGCGCTGTACTAAAGATGCAAATTGGTAGCATAATTGACAGGCAGTGGAAAATAAGCTAGCTCAAGAAAAAGGAAATTCCAACAATTTGTTGTACCGCTGATTGGCAAGGCAAGCTTTGGCCGCCTGGGGACTAACAATAGAAGCTTAAACGAATAATTGCAGACACCTTGGCTTGCTAGATATAAACTTAATCATCCTTGGCAAACAAGTATGGCACATCCCTAGTTTTCAGTCTATCTTGAATTTTCCATTACAGCAATATCTGCAATACTTGTAATCTCCTTATTAGCACATCAATTAAAGGCCAAAGGTTTTCTTGGTAACTTCTCAAATGACGTGGCAGTTCAGGATAGAGTAACGCAAAGCAGAAATCGAATCAGGGACGTAATTGGAGCTTGGGAAATTGGTCAATGAGTTCACCCTGTGATGGAATATTTTCAAGCAGGACAAACAACCCAAAAAGCTCAACCATTGGCAGATAGAATGCTGATGTTCAAAGAATAGGCAAGTCTGCGCGTAAGATGAACCAACAAAGAATTACGTTTTAGTAGTCTCGACTCTTCTGTCATGGGTTGATATACGAGAATAAGTAGGAACGATTTGGAAACGGGTTATGTTTCACTTCTGGGAAAATAAAGGAGTAATTAGTGTTGATATTAAAAAGAACAGACAACTCTGCAGATAAACGGAGACGGCATGAAAATTTACTTGTTTTTCTCATTTGAAGTTTCAGCTGACTAAACTGCTTGTGATGGACTGATTCCCTGAAATAATTCGAAACAATTTCTCCATGGTTTATGCCGAAAGGGATTTATTGACAACTAGATGCTTAGATACACATGGCAAAACCTTTCCTTCTCATTGGAATTAGCGTCCGCCAAGGTTTATCTTCTAGTTCTTGTCCAAGAAAATATTGAATTTAGGTCCCTGCCGTGAGGTGAAAGCGTCCTGGTTGAATACATCCAAGAGCCAACTCATTTGTCAACTGAAAATCGCAATCGGATATATCTAATCCATATCTCAATGTTTAAAGAACAGCTATTCTTACTAGTTTTTGCACTTAGTCAAAGTTGACACATTAATTTCTTTTGGAAACAACGGAACAAGTCAGTACAAGTGCACCAACAACTTCGCCATCTGACCAAGGTAAAATCGAAAGTTCTAGTTGGAACCAACCAAGTTTTTCTCTCGGGCTCTCCGATTATAGCGCTGTCTTTCAGCCGTTGAGCTTCAGGACTAAGGTTACTATTCTATTACCTTATTCCTATTTTATTTTATGAGTATTTATTTATTTAATAAATGATGAAAATGCCAATTAGACGTAATCGAGTCACCCAAAAGGGTCATAGAAAAGAAACATAAGTTGATTTCAAATGCTCAAGTCCTGGGAATTTTATTATAGAATAGGACACCTCTTGCTCACAGGTGTCCTAGTATTTACAGAAGACTGACGCTCGCTGGGGCTGTTTGGCGGGGACAGATCTTCTGTCCCCTTTATTCTGTACCTTTCCTGTACTTATTTGATCTCAACCATTCAATGCAATAAATTGAATGGTTGAGATTAAAAGGGGACAGAGGCTACAGAACAAGGGGGTACAGATCCTATTTGGCAAACCTTTAACTTTTGGTTTACAGTAAACTGGATTTTTAAAAAATATTATTATGCCCATTTTCTTATGTTGATGCGATTTGTCGACCTTACGAAGCAATAACCAACTGATTGGCTACGACTCCTTCGTGCTGCTAGAACAAGAAACACCGTTGCCGGGGGCCTACTTTCTGTTGCCTAGCTACAGTAACCTTTTAACGCAAGAGCAGAGCAAGAAGAACTAGTAGCTTGCGCAAATTTTGCGCCGCTCCTCTTCGGTGTGTCGCCCAGTGCTCGTGCTAACCAGTTTTAGATCTGGGTTGCTCCTTGCTCAGTGGGTCGTAGATCTGGCTTGCTCGGTGGTCTCTAGGGTAAACAAATTTGGGTCACGTTTGGGTTATGAGAAAAATGTGAGATAGAAGAGCTGCAATGTGAGAATAACGGTATAAGGAAACTCGACGAGAGGTAGGAGGACAACGACATGAATTTCATGGAAGGGGATGGGGCACCTTCACCCTATCCATAAAAGAATTCCTAGTGCTTACCTAAGAGGTTTGTCAAAATTATACAGCCAGCTTCCCATAACTCCTCTCTTGATATTGGTGATTGGACAAAGAAAATTCACATGCAATAATCTAAGATACATCTAAAATACTACCTGGACTTTATGAAGGATGGTGTTATTAGTGCCTCTTTGGTTGAGTTTATATAAGTAAAGTTTTTGTCAATAGAGTTTTTGTCAGTAAAACTTTTTCGAGAAGGGCTTTCTTAAAAAGCAATTGACTATTTGGCTGTCAATTAAAAAAACAACTTTTTAAAAAGAACTTCATACAATAGATTGTTTGAAAACATAAAAATAAAAAGCAATTTTATTAATTTTAACTATATTTTATTTTATAATAAATTATTTAAAATATAAATTTTAATTAAAATATATTAAACACTATACAAAACAAAATATATTAATTATTATATAATTTTAAACCATATAAAACATAAATGAAAATATATCTAGTCAAATTTTTTTATAGATTATAACATAAGTAAAACTAATTTCAAAAATAAATATTAAAACATATAAAAATTCAAATAACATTATATAAATCTCAAAATAAACGTGAAGATGTGTTTGTGGATATTGTGGGAATTATGTGTAAAGTATAAGGGTAAAATGGACTAAAAATAGGCTCATTAATTGATATAAAAAATCTACCTAAAAAAGTATTTTTTGAAAAAGCTCCAAATTTGAGCTTTTGAAAAAGTTATATTTTAGCTTTTAAAAAAGCTATTTCTACTCCAAAAGTGCTTTTAAAGTTTACAGCCAAACACTCATTTTTTTTTTCCTTAAAATAGCCTTTGCGTGAAAAAAAGTACTTTTCCACCTGTCAAAAGCTGAACTAAACGCACTCTTAATCTATTGATTGAATTGCTGCAAGTCGGAACGAAGGCTTGATCTACTACTTTGGTTGAATCTTTTTGGAGTAAAAGGCCCACTTTTCTATTCATCAATGCTTGAGCCACCGTACAATGGGGTAACAAAAGGTTTGGAAAAAACTTTACTTATAGATGATGACATTGTTCTATTTAAATTTGTTGTTGATAGTAATTTGAATGAAATACAAGAAATGAGACCTTGACATACAAGGGGCCAACCTATGTTTATTCAAAAGTGGAAGCTTGAGATAATTTTTGATAGAGAATGTGCGGAATTTTTTTTCCTATGTGACTGCAATTTCATAATTTGTCACCAAACTTTTGGATAATTGAAGAATTGAGTCTTTTAGCAAGCTCTTTAGGAAAGCCTCTTTGTATGGATGTTCAAACATTTAGAATGACGCAAATTGGGTATGCAAAAATTTGTGTGAAGGTTAAAAGGAATGTTATATTACCTAATCATTTACCAATTCTCAAATTGGGTGAAACAGAGGAGATTGAAAAATCTGAAATTAAGGTGACATACCCCTGAAAGCCTCATAATTCAGCCAAGAAATGGATTCATATAGGAAAACTTTTTCAACTGGATGGCAGGATAAATTATTAGGGGTCGATTCTTCTTCAGTGGATAATGAAGAAGTTTTAGTGTACAAATTGTTGAGGATAACCAACAATTGATACCTCAGACACTGAGGTTGAAAAGTCCAATATAGCTTCTAGACACGCCTTTCCCAATGGTTTAGAAAATGAAGTGCATCACTTCACCTCATAATATTTGGAGCATTATTAGATGGATTGGGCCAACATTTTGACTCCATTAGCAACTGTTAGGCAAAATGATAATTCTAAGGCTAGGCTAGAGTATGAAGAACAGATAATAATGACAAACTCCAGTGACTACGGTGTGGCAAGCTGGGGGACTAGGAATATCATCTCTCAAAATGTAAAACAGAAAATAGTTTCCCCTCGAGAAAACAGACTAGATTTGACAGTAAAGGATTGTGATTCTCCATCAGTTGCAGACCAAATCTCAGACATTTCAAAAGATTTTTGTGTGCAATTAAAAACGGCAAAGAGGATATCAGCGAAGAAGAGAAAGAAAAATCCCAAATACCAATAATAGGGAATTAAACGACCCTCATAAAGAAGAAAATGTATCTTGACACGCATCGTCCATCCCAATCTTTCTACGGAGATGAAGTATAAATGGTGTCTTTAGTATATTATTTTTTTGGACTAATATTGCTTTACTTAAGGAGTTAGGTTGTCATATTATCACTACGTTGATGAGTTGGGAAGCCTATGAATTATCTTTGTTTTCATAGCCTAATTTGGACACACTAGCATCTTAGATGTGTAGATGGGAGGGTCTTTTACCTCTTTTACAATTGACTTGCTTTGGATAAGCATGGTGTCCTTACTATGTCGTTGTTCCAATTAGTTTTATTTGTATTATATATTTTGTTGTCATTCTTATTGTGGGAGACTAAGGAGAGTACTACTATCAATCTAATTTTTAATTTAAAAAAACCAAATGATCGACTGATTTTTTGGGCCTTGCAATGTATCTAATGGAGGGCCATCCAAACAAGTAATGGAAGATATGGAAGGCCTAGGAGATCCTTCATAAGTAATGACTACAACATTTAGAGAAGAGGATTTTGAGCTCAACAATTTTCTACAATTCCAAGTCTTACTAAAGCCTTTTGGTGAAATCAAAGCTTGTGTTTATGAAGAGTGACCAAAGCCCAAAGAAAGCCCATAACATCAAGAAGGAGGCCGATCAACAACTCTTGAAGAGCATGACATTGTTCACTTGTTGACTTTGTGACTTTTAGCTTGCTATGACCTTTAATTTTCTATTTGAGTTATGTTTTCATAAATAGAGTTAATATTAAGTTATGATTGAATTTAATTTTCTGTTTTGATGGCTTATAACTCGTGACTAGGACTTGAGGAGGCTGCCTTTGTGCCTTCCTTGTCTATAAATAGCTAGCTTTGTTCCATTGTGAATCATTCTTGAAAAAAACTTAATTCAAACGTGATTTTATCTCCTTTAGTAGAATTTTCAGTTGGGTTTGTTTGTTTTTTTTCCAAAAAGTATCACTTGGGTTCGATAATTTTTTTTCCAGACCATTTGCCACTAAAAATAGCATAACTCCAAACCACTCATCCATTTCAAACGCACCATACCTTTTCAGAAACTAGACACACAGACCTACAACTTTCATTAAGACCATAACCTCAAATTCCAAACCCATCTTCCTAGAAACTTGTCCCAAAGTCAAAACCTGTTTGGTATTGCCGAGACATAAAATTTACCAAACTGCTCCAAATTTTATCAAACATTTCTGGGGCCCATTTGGGGTTGTTTATGTTAGATTAATTTTAATAATTAATCATTGTGGTCCATATTATTGTCATAGACTCTAATATGAAAGTGGATCCAAAATAATGGTGATTGGGCTTGTTAAATAATAATTAGAGTTCCTAAGGTTTTTGTTTTAAATACCCTTCCCTCTCCCTTTGGAAGTTAACGTTAGAAACCTAAAGGAAGCAGTTTCTGCACCATTGAGAGAAATAGTGAACGGATAGAAGGAAGAGAGTGGATAAAAGATTAAAGAATATTGCACAAGATAATGGATTCAGGTTTGTTTCTTGTTATTGTTCGATCCATTAAAGGTTCTTCAATTGGTATCAGAGCCATGGGTGTTGCATTATTCTTGTTTGCCGTACTCCATGTTTACCCCATGGTTGTTTAATCTATATGTGATGATAATGTTGCACGATTTATTTTCTACCGTGTCGTTTCCGCATGATGGTTTTGATATGATAGAGTGTTGTATGATTCTGTATTTTATGGCATTGCTTTCTTCGTTGCACTGCATGAAAGCAAATCAGAAATAGAACACAGACGTAGGAATTCACTGCCATGGATGGATTGTTTAAAAGCCCCAGAATATAATATGAACTTTCGGTGATGATATGTATTATGTATGGGTTCTATATTTGCTCTACAAGAAACGAAAATCGAAACGAAAGTCTGTTAAAAGACATGACTTTGTTATGAGTTTAGAGTGAGAATAATATATGGTAGAGAGAATCCAGACAATAACTGTAACATCGATCCTCGATGAATGCTCTTAGTAAAGGTTTGGTATAGTTTTCATTTTGAATAGAAACCATCCTCTGTGTTTATGATACGAAACACAACGTAGGAAGAATAATAGAATAATTAAAAAAAATGGAACTGAAATGAAACCATCGTCGAAGGAAGATGATGGTGCAGTTGCACGCGCCAGACGCTGCATACGCCAAACGCAAACGCTGGCATGCGTACCGCATGTGCCGAACACTGCTTCCTTCTTGTGATGTTGGCGTGTGCAGAGATGGGCTTCCAAGCCCAAAACTTATGTTATGGACTGATTTTTGGGGCCTTTGGGCCATTAATGGACAACATAGGGTTAGTAAATATTTATGGACTTTAACCTTAAGTAAAAATAATTTTTTGATGGAACATAATGAATTTTTATTTAATTCATAATTGATTTATACATAATATAATTTTGGAAATTAGTGCCATATTA
>JAOSBN010000179.1:8656392-8683709 GCA_027563595.1 Erythroxylum suave | reverse complement strand
AGAGTGGAAAGGAGTCTGTCATTGCTACTTCCACTATAGAGGCCGAGTTTGTGGCATGTTTTGAGGCCACTATTCATACACTATGGATGTGGAACTTTATCTCCAAACTTGGTATTGTCGACGGTATAGCCAGGCCGCTCAGAATTTATTATGATAATTCCACAGCTATCTTCTTCTCGAAGAATGATAAATACTCTAAAGGTGCTAAACACATGGAGTTGAAGTACTTGTCGGTTAAGGAGGAAGTGCAGAAGCAAAAGGTGTCTTTTGAGCATATTAGAACGGATATGATGGTAACAAATCCATTGACTAAGGGACTACCACCCAAGGTGTTTATTGGCCATGTCGAGCGTATAGATGTTATAGATAAAGCCTTGTTATTCTAATTACAGTTTGCTCATTACATGTGACACTTAGAATTCACTTATAGTTGTGTTTCTGCTTTATTGACATGTTATCATTATTGTTTATGTACACACTTATGGTTCTTTTGAAGACATGTAGTTCTTGAGAACTATGGTATTTCTCAAATTAAAACCTTAAAGAAACTTAGAGTTGGGATTGATTTGTGATACATGGAAGGAATCATGTTGCTCAATGACTTGTGACCGCCATGATCCCATCATCTTAATTCACTTAAGGATGACTTGATTGATTCAATGTATTGTGTGCACTATAAGTTTTCTTGTTGAATCACCAAGTCGTAACATGAGCCAAGTGGGAGATTGTTATATTAATTTTAATAATTAATCATTGTGGCCCATATTATTGTCATGGACTCTAATATGAAAGTGGATCCAAAATAATGGTGATTGGGCTTGTTAAATAATAATTAGAGTTCCTAGGGTTTTTTGTTTTAAATACCCTTCCCTCTCCCTTTGGAAGTTAACGTTACAACCCTAAAGGAAAGTAGTTTCTGCACCATTGAGAGAAACAGTGAACGGATAGAAGGAAGAGATTGGATAAAAGATTAAAGAATATTGCACAAGATAATGGATTCAGGTTTGTTTCTTGTTATTGTTCGATCCATTAAAGGTTCTTCAGTTTTCACCTCATTTGCCATCAGTGTTTTGCTAACTATGTTAATATCATGGTCGATGAAATTAAAGCCTCATTCAAAGGCAAAGTCCCTCGTGATGGTGTATAGCAGTGGCTCTATACCATACTTTTCACTAAGCATAATTATTGTGATCAGCGAAAATTAGTTGAAATCTGTAATAGTCGTCAAATGAGGTAGAATGTTTCCTGTTTAGACGTTTAATTTATATAAGACATAGCTTTACTTCATTCTATTAAATAAAACAAAGCGATTTCTGATTAGAAAAAAAATATTTGTTGTCAAGTTCTATAAACTTGAATTTCACCTGTTATTTATGCATTTATTAATCAAAGGCTTAAATGAAGACAACTATTAGGATATCCTGGTGATCGAGGCGGTAAAGAAGGTGGACTTAATTGACATGTCTTCTAATTATATCACAAAAATAACTTTAATTATAGATGTATTAAATCTTTTTTGTAAAAGTAAAAGAAACCGTTGATAATTTTTAAAATTAGTGCACTGTTTTTAAGCAATCTTTATAGAATGCAAATAAAAGATTACCAAAATTCAGTAACAAGTATAATTTTGTTTATCAACTATTTTTTGGCGGATTGAAAGGTTTTGATCATGTTTGGCAATTAGCTGATTGTATTAGGTGTTAGTTGATTTTATTAGTAGTTAGTTGATAACGGATTATATTAGCTGAAAAATATCAAAATTCAATAACAAGTATCATTTTGTTTATCAACTATTTTTTGGCAGAATCGAAAGTTTTGGTCATGTTTGGATCAGTGAATTGTATTAGGTATTAGTTGATTTTATCAGCAGTTAACTAGTAGCAGATTATATCAGCTGATTTGATCAGCAGATGGCATCAACTATTTATTATGGATGTTCAATAAAATTAACTATTTATGTGTAAAATGACTTATGAGGGCATGACTTAAAAAATTTATCAAGACATGAATATTATATCTTAATATTTCATTGAACATTCTTGTAAGAATCTAGATTTTCAATCTTAATAATTAGTAATGCAATAAGTAAAAAAAAGTGAATTCACTACTATTAACACAAATTTCTTATTTGTTAAGTAATTTATCTAAATTATATAATTTTTGAATTATAGCGTACATCTAAAAGATATAAAATAATATACATCAATATATCTTAAAAATAATGAACATTGAATGCTCTTATATTTGTTGGTAAACTAACAGAAAATGAGAGGGACAGAGAGTACAAGAACTAATAGATTCAGCACATTGTGGAAAAGGAGGTGGAGAAGAAATGAGTGGGCACAATTGTCATTGTTAAAAAGCTAAAGGTAAAATGCTGGTATTCTGAGCTTTTTAAAAATCAGTTAATTTAGTTGAATAAGTCAACCCACCAGTTGATAATCAAACAAATAGAAGTAGATGTTTGATATAGTCAAGCAGCTAATACTCTCCAAAACGCTAAAATATGGCGGAAAAGCCATAAACCAAATGAGGCTTATAGCTATTTGACCATGACCAACTAATGATAATTATGTTTGGTAATCAGCTTATTGAGTTGACGAATTGAACTCAATCGATTTTGAAAATGTTACTACGAGGAGCTTTTTCCTCCAGTGGCAAAGAAATTAAGAGACTAAAAGATAATTGTATCCAAAAGTTATTACAAATTAGAGATAGAGATAGAGATAGAGATAGAGATAGATAGAGATATAAATTTGACTTAATTTATACAAAATTTAAAAAGTTACTCATTAAATTAAAATTTTCAAAAAATTAAATATTTTTAAATTTATTATCTCTAATTATATTACATTAATTACTTTTGTATAGATTTGATATTTAGGTCCCTTTTTATATCAATATGTAGTATGTAATATTATTATCAATTAAATATTGTGTTTAATTCAATTCAATTTAATCTAAAAATAATAAGTCAAATTTAAATTAATTATGTTTATCTACGTTTAAATTTAAGAGATTAATATAAACAAAATTTCAAAATAATTTTATTTTAATTTAATATATTTAAAATATAGTTTCAATTTTTAAATTTAAAAAATTAAAATTAAAATAGCCAAAATTTATATTTCCTTAAATTAGAAATTAAATCAATATCATTTTTATAGACCCAATTTCATATTAAGCTCATTGGTGCTGCATTTGAGGAAAAACTTTTGGTGTGATCCGATCCGACCGAATTCATTCTCAAGTTTGTTTTTGTTGGCATTTTAATTATCTCTCAAGTTCTTTAGTAGGACCTTCATGATGCAAATTCAAGAAGCTCTCGAGAATTTTTAAATCTAACTCATTCGTCATTAAAGAAGTTGTATTAAGAGGGCTTTTGGTGTTCTTAAAATTTAATGGAAGATATTAGAGAAAATGATGGCGTTGACTTCTTTTGCTCCATCTAAATTCTTATGAGAATATTAAAGAAATACTAAGATATAAACAATTAATATTTGTGTCCTTATCAATTTTTTTAAAATTATATCTTTATAAGTTATTTTATACATGAATAACTAATATTAAACAGTTAATTTTATTAAATATCTTTAAATAAACAGTTGATGTATCTTCTAGTTAAATAATCTATATTAATCCGATGTTAGCTCACCGTTGATATAAACAGTTAACATGTAATTGCATTTGCTAATTGCTAAACAAAGTCTTTATTACAAAAGCCCAACACACTAATTTTCAGATATTCCAAGCAACTTGTAATTCTTTTAAACTAGAAATAAAGAAAAAATAATTCAAATAAATGCAATTGACCTGAAGATACGACTTCTGAATATTTCCAGTGTTGAACGCCCATGAATGAAGGTCTAAGACAGACAACTTCATACAGGAATAAATAATTGTAATTAAAAAGCCAACAAGTAAGGCTTTGTTCATTTTTGTTCTTGTTTTTGTTTTTATTTTTCTATTTTCAAATTTAGTAAAAGAATATACTTGATTAAGTTTTTTTTTATTTTTTCAGTGATTTTTTTAATTTGTAACTTACCAAGAAGTAAAAACCATTTTTTACCATTATCAAATTTACCATCAATTAAATATCTATTATTTAATTATTTAACATTAATTATGATAAGAATTTAATTTATTTTAATTTTAATAATTACTTAACAAATATATTTTAAATTCAAAACATCTTAAAAATATAAAAGGATAATTAATCCTAAAGTGTCCAAAATTTTGAAAACTTTTCAATCCAATATTCGAGTTTTTAAAATTTTCAATTGAATTACCAACTTTTAAACCTTAACATTTCAATTTAAAATGCTAGTTCTATTAGTAATTTACTAATTTCCTAATAGATCTTTATTGTTTATAAGAAGATGTTCAATTGAAAAAATAACAGCTATGGTTAGAATGAAATAGAGAGAAAATTTTCAAGTGGACACCCACATATCATAAACAATATAAATTTTGTTAACCAAATCAACAAATTACAAAGAAACTAATGTTTTTTGAACTAAATTATCAAACTTTTAAAAGGCTAGTCACTTAATTGAAAAATTAAAAATCTTAGACAGTACCATAGTAGATTGAAAAAATCCTAAAAAATTGAGCACTTTAGGATTGATTTATCCCAAATATAAAATTTGCTTTAGCAATTAAAAATATATATTAATTTATATATAAAAGTTAATTATTAAATTATTTGTTTCAATAAAATATAATAATTTTTTGTTAATAGTTTATTAATGAATATTATACAAGAGATTAAAATAAATAAATAAATATAATTAGTTCATAAAATTAACATACTTTAATTTTTATCTAATATGAATTATTATTAATCATGAAAATATAATCAAGTAAGCAAGTTTTTATTTTTATTAAAAAATAAAAACTAAAAATTGCAACAGAAAAATAAAAATGAATCCAACGAACATATAAATAATTAACTAACTTTGGATTATATGAAGCACTTGATCCTTTAGAATATAAATCTTCTTTAAGGGTCTTGCCAATTTTCTTTAAACAAAACTTTGCTAGAGATCTCATAGCTAGATCTTGTGTAAACTTTTTGGATTATGTATTGCTTTTATTATGTTTGTTGCTATATCCTTTTTCTTAACCATAATGTGCATGAAATATAATATATATATATATATATATATGTAAAATTTCAAGTTAAAACATGAAGAAAAACACAATATATATATATATATATATAATTTCAAGTTAAAACATGAAGAAAAACACAATTTTTGGAGGAGCATGATCTGGTTTGTGACTATGTGCCAATCCATGGTCAATATTGTTCAAGTGCAACAAGTATACGTGAGACACTGTGTCACGTTAAGAAAACTTTTTCGAGTAATATGACCTGAGTCAAGGTCGTACCATACAATATGCGCAACTCATAAAGAAAATGTGAAGATTCATGTTATACACGACATGAACGTGTTAAAGACCATATCTCTTCTTATCAGAAACAAGTTGATCAATGGATCAGGCTATTACCATGACCTAAATTGCGCCTAAGGGCATGAAAACATATTGAAGACCTTACATACTTATCTGTTTCTCTTTAAAAGTTAGCATTAGCTATTGGGAAGTTTAAGAACCCTCATTGATTGATTTTAAAGTTATTTTTAATTGAAGAATCAAGATATGAAACATCTCAATGAATCAAATTGTCAACATCGTCATAACTTTCATCTAAAACTATTTCTATTATGATGTCTTTGATTTTATTTATTGTTTTTGTTGTTTTCAATATAATTAGTGGCTAAATATTTTTCTATATTTAAATTTAAAATCCTAGTATTTACCTTGTGTGGATTGATTATTTTGATTATATTAGCAATCAAGTCTAAACCAAATTTATTTACGGATGTCTCCAGATAGTTTGCCTATAAGTGTACCATGACTTAAGTGGAAGGGTTGAATAGAGCGCTAGTGATAGACCCACATGATCTCTCTAATATTAGAGTAAAACATTTCATGAAATTTCGCATATCTTAATGCATTTAAAGATGAGCTAGTTTGGTAGATAATATATCCATCCTAAATTAATCAAACCATGAAATCAAGGTTTATATTAGGATACCTACTTATCTAAGCATTGATCATAGATTTCTCTACTTAAAATTGTTCTATTTTTATTCTATTAATTGTTCATTTAATTTATATTTATTCTATATTTAATTATTGATATCCATTAAAATCCTCTCTTATTAACTATTTTTATCAATGTTGCGAATATCGTATAGGACTTAGTATTGGATTGGGTTTTGGTACGGTACTGTATTGGTACCGATTAATACTAGGTATCGTTTCGGGTAATTTTTTAAATTTATAAAATGGATCTTGAATTTTTTTAAAAATTGCAAAATAATCTATTGTCATATTTTGCAGTTGTACCGTATACTTTTAATCCTGTCTCCAAAAATAATAATAATTACAATTAATATAAAATAATAATAATTTTTAGATATTTCACATATAAATAATAACCAAATTTTATATAAAAAAGGCAATTGTCATCATACAAATATAAAATTAGGAACAATATAAAGTTTTTAAAATATTACAATTTCAATTTTCATTATGTAAGAAAAAATAATTAGATCAAAACATCTAATAAAAAGAACAATAAATATCATTAACTCTGAAATTATTATAATTTACAGCTGGAGTTCCTGATAAGGAAACAATAAGTAGAATTAAAATATGAAATAAAAATATATTATTTAATTTACTATCAATTAAATATTAATTAATTAAAATTAATTATCACTAAAATTATAAATATCTTAATCTAATTTAATAATAATTAATACATATAATTAAATTTAAAAACATTTTTAAATATTCAAAATTCAATTAAAATTTGATTTAATAATTAAAAATGTATAAAATAAATATTAGTTTATAAATAATAAGTTTTAATTATTTATTTTAAAAAATAAAATATTTTCATTAATACTTCTTAAATAAATATTATATAAAAATTAAAATAAATTTATATAAAATAATTTATTTTACGTTTTATTTAATGTATATTATTATTAGAAATAAAAATACTTATTTTTTTAAAAAATAAAAATTAAAAAATCACAATAAAAGTTGAAATAAATAACTAATTAAAAAACTTTGAGAAAAAGAAAGTGCGAGGGAGAGAAAATTTTTAAATTTTTTTGAAAATTTTGCTAATAAGTCCCTATATTTTTCAAAATTTTTAGTACTGGTTGATTTATAAATGTTGGGTTAGCCATGGTTGCATGCATCACTGCACGTAAATGCAGTGGAAGTGTCAGAATCCCATGACGACACAAAAATCACAAGATCATACATGCATGCAAGGATATGTAAAGAGCATGAAATATAAAACAATTTTACCTTTTTTTCTCCTCTTTCTTGTTTCTTCTCCTTATTTGGGTTGTTGCAAATACCAAACCCTTCCTTCATCACCCAAGAATATGCAACGATAGAAGATGAAATAATGTGTAAGGGTGTCAAAACACCAAACTTGATGAATTCAAGTAGATGTTGGAATGAAAGATAGATTAAGGTTATCTTGCATGCATTTTAATTTATACAACAATTGCATAAATTGCATGAAGATAACTCAAGAACTCTTCTCACTCTCTTTAGAACTCTTCTAGAGTCCTTATCAACTCACTAATGTGCGTAAGAATTGATTAAACCTTGTTTACATAAGTGAAGAACTCATTTACATTCTGATTCATGCCCTCTGTCACGAGGCCATGATCGTGGCCCTTTTAAAAAATGGGCTCGCCTTTGGCCACGATCTTGGCCAATGAGTCACAATCGTGGCCTACTTAAAATCAGCCATATACATTACATTTTTCATCCGATCTTTTATGCGTTTGACCCTTAGGTTCTCGATTATTTAATACACTTGAATTGAGTCTTAATTTAATCAAATCATGAAGGGCTAGAATATAAGTGGATTAACACACGAACTCTTCGATAGTTAATTATCTAACCTATGAATCTTTACATAGACAATTATTATGCAATTCGTCCTTTCACCATACTATACCCTACTTGGTTTGGAGTATGGGCTATGTGTCAACTCCCACTAGACTGACTACGTTGCATCTAGTCCAAGTGATGTTAGTTCTTGTCCTGGGATCTCATTACTCTATGTGTCATTGAAAAATCTCTTCATGACACATAACTGCTTTGGCCAGAGACTCTTGAGTAATGACCCCGATAAGAGGCAATGGGTATCATCTCCTTCTATCAAGATTGGTGAATCATTTATTAGCTACCCAATTACCTTTACATACCAATATTTGTACCTAATCACCACCCTAAGAGTGACCTCATCTTGAGGTAAGAAGGAATGATGTCAAAGCACAAGATTAGTATTTAAGATATCGTTGAGTACCTCAAGTCTAAGGATATTTGCACCATTGCTATGATGAGATTAATCATTGACATTCGATAGATCATCCATATGATAATCTCATAGCGGGTCATCCGATGTACTTATTACTCTTAGTAAGTATCCACTATTAACTCTAAACATCTCATGCTTATAGTTTGTAAGATCCACTGCTTGATCAAATTAAGGAGTATAACATGTGTTAGTCTGTCTGGATTAATAATGTCCTATCTTATTAATCCTATAACTAGGGATTATTTAGATACTAATATGATTGCATATGAAAGGAATCTCATTATCATGATCTTATCATTATTTCCTTCATGCTATGTTTTGTATTATGGACTTCATTAATTCGATTTAAGATCAACATCAATTCACATGTAAAAGAATACCAAATTAATGAAAAATGCCTTTCACTTTACTAGTCAAAATAAAGTCAGTATAAAAGTGCTAAAGGTGATTACCTTTAGAGCACTACTCTAACAATCTCTCACTTACACTAAAGCCAATCTCCTTTGTGTCTAATATCATAGGCAAGTACATAAGAATCAAATTTTGTTTGAGGAAGTGGCTCAGTCAAAGGATCAGTAATGTTCTGATCTGTGGGCAGTCTTTCTGTCTTCACATCACCTCTATCAATTATCTCTCTGATCAAGTGATATCTCTTGAGTACATGCTTGGACCTCTGATGAGACCTTGATTTCTTGGCTTGTGCAATAGCCCTATTGTTGTTATAATACAACAATATTGGGTCTACTATGGTAAGAACCACTCCAAGTTCCATTACGAACTTCTTGATCCAGACAGTTTCTTTTGCCACTTCTGCAGCTACAATGTACTTCGACTCAGTCGTCAAATCTATAGTCGTCTTTTAGAACTCTTTCAATTGACTGCTCCACCATTCAATGTTAAAATATAACCTGACTGGGATTTGGAGTCATCCTGGTCAAATTGAAAACTGACATCTGTATGCTCACTCACTACGAGATCTCCATTTCCATATATCAAGAATACATCCATATTCCTTTTCAAGTACTTTAGGATATTCTTGACGACGCCTAGTAACCCTCGCCAGGATCTAATTAATATATGCTCGTAAAATTTAGAGCATACGATATATCGAGTCTTATACATAACGTAGCATACATGATTGGTCATACTACTGAAGTATATGGGATCATACTCATGTGAGTCCTCTCATCATGCGTTTTGGGACACATAAATTTCGAGAGTTTTATCCTATGAGTCATCGAAAGAAACCCTTTCTTGGACTGTTCCATTTTAAACCTATTTAGCACTTTGTCTATGTATGTTGACTATTAAAGACCTAATAACTTCCTTGATCTATCTCTATAGATCTTTATTCCTAATATATAAGTTGCTTCTCCAAGGTCTTTCATGGGAAAATTCCGGGAAAACCAAACTTTGACAGATTGCAAACTGGAGACATCATTTCCCATTAGTAATATGTCAACATAAGGAATATGATAGCACTCCCATTAACCTTCTTGTGCACACAAGGTTCATCAGGATTTTATGAGAAACCAAACTCTTTGATTGTTGCATTGAATCAGATGTTTCAACTCCTAGATGCTTGCTTTAATCCATAAATGGATTTCTGAAGCTTACATACCTTTTTGCCATCTCTGGATGTGAAGTGCTCAGGTTATATCATACATACATCCTCAACAAGGTTTCCATTTAGGATAGTTGTCTTTACATCCATTTGCCATATTTCGTAATCATAATGAGCAGCAATGACTAAGAGTATTTTTATGGATTTAAGCATGGCGATGGGGTTAAATGTTTCGTCATAGTCAACTTCTTGTCCTTGACAATAATTTTTAGCTACTAGCCTTGCTTTATAGGTAATCATATTACCTTCCGTGTCGATTTTCTTCTTGAAAATCCACTTGCACCTTATGGGTTAAAACCCTTTAGGTGGATTAACCAAAGTCCATACTTTGTTTTTATAAATGGAATCCATTTTAGACTTTATGGCTTAAAGTTATTTTTTAGCTTCTGAACTCTTCAAAACCTCTTTAGAAGATGTAGGCTCATCATTATCTATGAATAATACGTCATTTTGTTCACTTATGAGAAATTTATATGTCTCTAGAACATTGCACATCCTCCTTAACCTACGAATGATAAAGCGTGAATTTGGAGAGGGCAACCCTTGGTGAAGATGCATGAACCAAGCAAGACAACCCTTGCACGAAGACTCGAGCGAAATGGCCGACGGTGAAGATGCGTCAGAGAGGGAAGCGACGATAGGATTTGGGGTTTTTTGTAAATTTTTTGTTTCTCTATTTTTACTTTACAAAATTTATAGAATTAATGAAAATTTTAGATTAAAACTTAAAAACTTTTACTCTTTTATACGTGACATTTTTTAAGGGTAATGGTGCCATATTGTTTAATGTAATGACGCGTGTAAACATGCCATAATTTTCATCCAAAAAAGTCTTTAATTAAGCATACTCGTGAAATTATAGCCCTTAAATGAGTTGGTTTGAAGTTAATGTCCCAAATGATCAAATTCAAAAAGGTTAAGCCCCAATTTGGGCTTTTAGCCTCTAATTTGTTCTTATATAAGGTCCCAAAGAGATTAAGTTCTTCCTCAAATTTGGTACATATCAAACATTGCTCATTATCTTAACAACGTCATCAAATATTGTAACACTAATATGTCATATCATGGTGAATTTGAAAGCTTTATTATCCTCCATTTAGACAATCCCAAAGTTGCCTGATGCATACATCACAAACCAATCCTTGTTTTGTGACATATAATGCAAGCATCTTCTATCAAGAATTTATGAGTACTATAATTGACTGGTTAAAATGTAGAATATGTCTCCATTGCTGCTATTTGAGTTCTTCCTTTACACACTATTTATAGAAATCAACGAATTATCAATTTTCCTTTCATCCCTCTACTCCTTCTTATTTGGATAATCACTCTTGTTACCTCCAGTTTGCTTGCAGTTCTAGCACCATAATTTCTTTCCACCCTTAGATTTCTATCTAGAATTCCATGAAAGATGACTCATCTTTCCCTCTCCCACAATCCTAGTTTCTCCTTATATACAACCATTCTAATTGAGAACTTTCATCAGTGTTAGATCATTCTTAGTTAGGATCCAATAATATAGTAGTAATAATTTCTCCATAATAATTGTCTCCTGACCTAATGTGAGTGTGATCACAAAATATTTATAAAAAAGGTAAAGAATAAAGCAGAATGATTGCTTTATTATCATATACAATATTCATCTCAAGCCTTAATAGATTGCTAACTATGTCATTAAATGCATTGATATATTATTCTAGATCTGTTCCCTCTTACATCTTTATCTTATATGGTCTTTACTTCATATATAACTTTTTTTATAGGAGTTTCTGACATGTATCAACTCTGGAGCTTCTTTTATATCTTTATAAGGGATGCAATCTTCATGATGTGATACATGACCTCGTTCGCCAAACATAATCAAATGATTCTAGTTGCTCACACCTATATACCTCCCAATCAAGTTCATTCATATCTTCTAACTTATTCTCTCGTAGCCTTTTCAACAATCCTTATCGCATTAACAAGTCTGCCATTGCAAACAATAATAAATGTGTATGAAAATTTTTTGTTTCAATAATCCTTATTCCATTAACAAGTCTGCCATTGCATTAAAATTTTATGTTTCAAACATTGCAATTGAAGTCATTATTAACTTAATGATATTTTGATACCAGTTATTGATAAATAAGGTGTATACAATAATAATAACTGTGTATCAAAGAAACTGATGGTTTAAATCAGGTTAGATCACTAACCTTGATGCGGAAGCAAATTGATCTTTATGTCGCTTTTTGCCTGTGTAATTTCCAGTAATAGTTATGAACACAATTTCCAATCGCGGTGGCTACTAGAGTCACCGTAAAGATCACACCTCCAAGTTCGATGGTCAATATGTGAGACCGGTATATAGGGATTTTAGGGTTTTTCTTGTATTTAAAAGCGCTAACTTTCTGATACAAGAAATAAAGTATGCGACCAAAAATTAACTAGTAGTGTTATATTAAGTCACCATCTAACTAACATAACACTTTTACAGTAACAATGTCCCAAATCATCCAAGATCATCACTAATAGGATACTTCCCTTTATGCTATAATGATATTATTTGATTATATACACTATATAATTGCCCAGGCTAATATGGTGAAGGCGGAATGATTCTTCCTTAGACACATACCATCTTAGCTTGATTGCTTTCCTAATATATTTCGCTGGACCGTATACATCTTAGCCCCTGAAAAATATATTAAAGTAGCGACACCAAAGCCTTGACTTTATAACACAGTTCTGAGTCAAAAGGCATCATATAGACATAAAAGTCTATAGAGGTCACACAGTGACAAATAGGGAAGCTAATTGTCACTTTGCAAAAGGTCATTATGTAGTACACACAATATGATATGTGTGTTATGGTATAGCTCCCACTATCTGGGATACGTCACTTTTATATACCATACGAATCATAAGTCTAGATCTTATTAAAAAAAATCTAACCCGAGCCACTTAATCATCACACTTAGTGCTTGACCTGACACTCGTGAATCGACTAAACGCTTTAATGTGAAATAGTGCACTTCATATTTGACTTATCAGAGTTTCCTCATAGGCTTACTAAGGCAACTATACAGTTCAATCACTAACCATCCATATAACACAAATATGGAGATAACCCAATATTATACACACTTAGTGTTAATATGGTTAAGTCTCATCCCACATGCTACTCAAGCATCAGGGCAATTACCTATGTGACAGGGTCAATCATAAACCTGGTGATGGTTTAATGTGTCTTAGCATGCAATTGTATACCAATGAACATTTAAAAGAGGAAAAAAATCAAAATATATTCCATAAATGTTCAGTATAAAAGGGAAAAATATGTCCATTACAGGAGCAAGATTGATCTGAATAACTAACCCTATGTAAACCTAGACTCATCATATGAGCTTTGAAAGAATCTCTAGGTATAGGTTTAGCCATGGGATCAACAATCATCTAGTTAGTAGATATATACTTAATGGGAACCACCTTTTTCTTAATAACATCTCGAACAAAGTGATAACGCCTTTTGATATGCTTGGTCTTCTCGTGGAATTTTGGATCCTTCGCATACTGGATAGCAGCAGTGTTGTCACAGAGCATTTCAACAAGCTCATCAACTCTTGGGGTGAGATTGAGAGCCTGAAGAAAGCTTCTCAACCAAATTGCCTCTTACACAACGAGGCGATAAGCAACTTACTTTGCTTCTATAGTCGACAAGCAATGCAATCCTGCTTCTTACTGTACCACGATATGACCCCTCCACCAAGGACAAAGACATGTCCTGAGGATGAATTGGACTTATCCTAGTCACCTCCCCAATTAGCATTTGAATATCCTTTTAACCTTAAGTCTCTGCCTTGGTAGCAAAGGACTAGGTTACTTGTACCACGAAGGTAGCGCAAGATTCTCTTGACAGCTTGCCAATGAGCAAGTTCAGGGTTACTTTGGTAATAACGTACCAGCGTAACCGCAAATCATATGTCTGGCCTTGTAGATAACATGACATACATCAAGCTTCCTATGACACTTGCATAAGAGGCCATGCTCTTTTTCTTCTTATCTTTATCTATTTTTGGGCATTGATCAAGGCTCAAGGTTAAACCCTTTTCAACCGGAGTGTCAACAGGTTTTGAATAGTCCATCCTAAAACGTTTCAAGACTTTGTTGATGTATACTTCTTGGCACAAACTAAGAAGCTTCTTGGGATGGTTTCTCACTATTTCCATGCCTAGGACATACCTGAGCTCACCCATATCCTTTATGTCAAAGACGAAGGGTAGCCACTGCTTAGTGGCATTAATATTCTCCAAGTTGTTTCCAGCCAATAGTATGTCACCAACATATAAGGAGAGAATAGAAACATAATTCCTCATGGCATCCATCCATTCTTGATAATTTGGTGAATCAACAGCCTTTTGAAAAGAGGTAGTTCCTTTATTTCTAAACGGGTGCATATGAAAACCCAAATTGTGATGCATATATCACAAACAACAAAAATTAACAAAAAAACTTTAATGAGGTTAAACTTATTTTATGTACCTATATCTTCAGGCGTTTAGACCAATTGTTTTAATTATTGATTAATCAAGACTTATTTAAAAATTACAATTTTTTTCTAATTGATACATTCATATTCAACTTACCCCTTGCTAAACCTAACTCAATTTAACCGTGATTCTAACAAGTCCTAGAATTCTCACAGAATTTGAGTGCATAAAAAAACTTGTTTCCAAATAAAGTTGATTGTTGTGGACATGGACTAAGGACATAGTTTTGCATCTCACTATTTCTCCTCTTATGTGGATATGAGTTTAGCCACACTCGTGTCTCTAGTTTGTGGATCTATGTACTTCTCTACATACTTAGACAGGTCTATGGTATGAATATGTTTAAAACTATATCTTCTATGGAAACACGTCTATTCCAAAGACATCTACTATGACACAATCAATTATTTATTTTTGTATAATTTTGTACGTGATCTAGAAACTGATTAATTGATGTAGAAAGCTAGTATGTCCTTTTTTTTCTAAAAGAAAACATGCCACATAAAAGAATAAAGCCATTCACATTTAGAAAAATATTGTAAGCTTTCACCAACTTGGGATCCCATCAAGAACCAGGATTTTACCAAATTTCATTATCAGTAATTTTTAGTGTTATATCCAATCCTAGTTGTATAATTATCGCATATTTTTAACCAAAAATATTTTATTTTTAATGTTATTAATAAGAGAAAAATAGCATATTCTATAATTTTACTGCAAAAATAATTATTCTCATAAACTAAAATATAGAAACATTTAAATAAATGTGTGAGGCTTGTTAGATAATAAGTTTATTTAATTGATTTGACGTGATATTTTCAAATGAAATGTCATTTATGTATCTATAAAAATTTTAATTGTCATGATTGTATATATTATAATTTTATTCAAAATTTTATAGTATTTATATATAAATTGCTATATTTTAATCTTGCTTAAGAATTATCTTAAATATGTGTAGTAGTCTTTCGATATGAACTAGATAAAGGTAGTTACATAATTGATATGTAATTTATCACCTTACAATAATTGAAGAGAATATTGTATTATTCTTTGATTCATATTACTTTAAAATTGTTAATCAAATTAGAAAGATACTTCAAAAACAATTCTAAACAAAAGTCATAAAAATTAATTACTCTTTATGGAGAAATAATATAATTAAACTTAAATAGAATAGACAATAAATATATACTTTATATCTAACTAGAATATTATATAGTAAAATGAAGGGTAAATTATAAAAAAATTCATAACTTTACTCAATTTAAAAGTGATGCTAAAATGCTCTAACTTTCTTTTTTTTTCTTCTAAAAATGTAACTATCCATTAGACACCTTATTAATGTTGTTGATGTAACTAATCACGTTTATCTTAATTTTCTTATCTTTTTCTTCGAATTATTTCTGAAATTGGTTCACCTCAACCACTATAATCTTATACTTGTCCAGCCTCTAACGGTATTAATAGAATATATTAAGAAAACGCTCTAACTATTGTAGAGAGGGTTAGGTAAAAAGTGCGACCTTCCTTGAAGCCTAAGTCAATTTATAACAAGTTCTTTAATTTTAATTAAACTTTAATTATAATTACAATTAGTTCTAATTAAATACCAAAATTTTCCAAATAAAATCTAATATATGTTATTGATCATTATTTATTTAATATCTCATATTTTAATAATAAAATTTCTGAAACTTTAGAATCAAGTCTAAATTTATTAAAACACATTTTCTCCCTTCAATCCATTCTTTGTGTAATCCATTAGGTCTCTAAATCTATTAACAATCGATGTAAATTATAATCATAAATTATATTTAAGATTAAATAAATTATACTCCTTTAATTTATCTTTAATTCTTTGATTAAATAATTGATATCTATAGATCACATCTAACAACTCTTTATGATAACCCAAATATTTAGGAATGTCAAAATGATGTTTACTAATCTTTTCATCATTTTTCTATATAAGTTATCATTTCATCATATAATATTCTAATTAGACGTAGAATATAGAATTAGTGTCTACATTATTTGAGTTCGATCATATTGGTTCTCTACCATTAGTATTTGATTATATTATTGTCATTTGTAAACTATTTTACAAATTGTCATTCCACCTTGTTCGAAGAATTTTTTCAAATCAATATTAATCAAGAATATTAGAATATTCTTCCTAATCACTTTAGGGTTATGAATCCTATATTGATCATTCAATTATCTTCATATAGTTCATACTAAATCCAATGATTACCGACTAGGTTACTTTTAACTAGAATATGTCATAAGTAATATTAAAATATAACAATCCCTATATGAGATACTTTGGTTATCTCAAGTCAAATGATCACTTATACAATCTTCACACCGAGAATTTTCACAGACGTACAAGTAATATTCCAAATAGAATTCTTATATTCAGTGAACTTATTCTCTAACAAGCGCTTAGGTGTTTGTTTAAGTATTCTTCATATTTTAGTCTATGAGATTGACTACTACTTTCATAAGGGAGAAGTATAACATGTGCTAGTCTTTTTGCACTCTATTAATGTTTAGTCTTAATAGAATAATGATGACTGAGAACAATCTAGGAGACATAAATGCAATATGAATTTTATAATTATGACCTCATCATAATTTCAATTTACATTTATCCTATGAATTTTATGATATACATTTAAATATTTATAAGATAAAAATGTCTTTAAATAATTATTTTCTAAGCTATAACTAACTGAATATTGTAGGGTATAAACCAACATTAGTATTACTGGATTATTTCTTCAAATTTTCTAAATTCTTAGTATGGTTGGATTAGATTTTTAGCTTCTTAGGCCTATTAATGATGTGTCTTGGCTTTTCTCTACAAACTATACTAAAGTTGAGAGACAAGAAGCATAATAAAGAAATGATAGGGAGATAAGTGAGTAGTGATTTCTTAGGTTAAATTCACTCGGTTGCAAACTTCGTTGCTGGAGAAGATCGAAAAGGTGAGAAAGAAAGAGATTCATATATACAGAGAGAGTTAATTGACATGGCTAATTATGTTGGCATAATTAATAGGGAGTCTAATGATGTATTATTTTTACGAAAATTTAAAGTTTCAATACAACAACAACAACAACAACAACAATAATTCAGTAAAAATTCCACTAACACGTGAGATTTTAAGAGATCCAGTAGTACATAACCTTATCCCAAACTAGTAAAGCCTTTTTACAAATCAATCCTGTCATAGGATATTCAAGGATGTTATGATGGAAGTCCCATGGTACATCTGGAAAAATTCCTTAAACCTAAAAGTTTTCCTTATTACTTGGTTAGCTATCAAAAGCAGACTCCGAACAAAATGCAAGTGGTTTCAGTTGACTGAAACTTCATGTGTATTATGTTGTAATGAGAATGAGAATTGTGATCACCAATTCTTCGGCTGTGAATACAATAAGGCCATATGGAGTAGGATACAATATATGGTGGATTTGATGAACCCTTCATTTGAGTGGGAGCAGACCTTGAACCTATTCATCAACTTCTCCAAACCAAACAAAGAGAATGCAGTACTTCATAAATTGACATTCATCACTTCCCTATATGTGATATGGAAAGAACGCAAGTGTCGAATCTACCAACAACAGGAGCTTGACAATTACAACTTAGCTGAGAATATTGTGAACTAGACACGAGCGACAATGGTAGGAAACAATGCCACCTCTCTATTTACTGTAAATTTGAGAACTAGGTGGCAGTTATAACCCCTATTTTTTGTTTTTGTAGTGGCTGTGAATTGTAATTAAATTTCGTTTTCTTTACCTTGCATTTTTTAGAAGCACCTAGTTAGCTAGAAATCTATAGTGGGTGCGAAATACAATAATATTGTTGTTGCTTCAGCTAGAGTAATCTAATCAATTATTTCATTTTCCAAAAAAAGAATTATTATAAAAAATATGCATAGAAAGAGTTGATCAAAATTACATCAAAATTCTTATTATTTGGGTGTTACATCAACATTCTTATAATTTGAGTGATCATGATATTTTATTAGATATCAATCTTGTCCTATAAAAGTAAATTGCTTTATTAGAAATTAAAAATAAATAAAAATATAATTTAAAATTAAAGATAAATTGAAAGAATTCAATTAAAAGTTAAAGATATATTTAAGATTACAATTTATATCTATTGCAAACATAATTAAAAATATAATAAGTCATACACAGGTAATTAAAGAAAAAAACTAATCTAATCAAATTAAAATTAACTTTAAACTATTTAAGAAACTCTAGGATAAAAAATATTTGATAAATAAAGATCAATATTAAATATTAAATCTCATTCAATCTAATAATATTTAATAATTATAATTAACTCAATAAAATTTAGTTAACTATTAAAATCTTCAATATTATTTATATATACACAAATATAGACAATCATAAATTTTACATAAATTAGCATTCATGGCATATCCTTCTCTATACTAATTGAAATATTCTAACTTATTAATATAGATGTTAAAAATCAAGCACTGTAATAAGTAATAATTTACATTAACTTATTTCAAAATTATGATTTTACGTCACTTCTACAAAATTTGGGTAATTGTATCACTTTCACAAAGTTTGGGTACTTAGATTCTGGCTAGGGACTTCTAGTGTTTGAGTTGACAACCAATCTATTAAAGCCCTGTTGACAAGCACTGGAACTTCGTCGTGTGGACAGTGACCAGCCTGTAAATTCACTAGAGTTGTCCGCGGATAGAACTCTTTAATTCGTTTAGCCTTAGCAGGACCAACCCATGGGTCTAAATCACCCCAAATCAACAACAGTGGGCATCTCAGCTTGCTCAAGGCACTGTCTAAAGTGTATGTGCTCTGATTCAACATAAATCTAGACATTAATCTGCGGAATAAAGACAATTTTTAGACAAGAACCATCGCTCTATTGTAAGGTCAAAGGGCTGAATGACTTCAGGAATATCTCTAGCGGAATAATATCATACAGAGGGAGGATGAGACATTATTTCAACTGGATTATGACAGTCAATCCGTACCTGTAATAAACTTCTCCGGCATTCGGATCAGCTGCAGGTTTTGTTATCGATTGCACAAGGTAATCATCCACATTGGAGCTGTTTATATATACCTGTGAAGTGATTGATCATGTTAATGTTCAATTCAAAGTAACGATCGTGTGTAGTATGACAATATCATGACTTGGCGCCATAGACAGATGTTAAATATGATTGGAGATCAAAGGTGACCATCACTGGGTACCAGTTACATGGATGACCATAAAAACTAGTCTATTGCTGTTTAAGAAGAAATAATGTGGAGGTAAAAAAACTTATATTCATGTCCAACAGTCAACATGCCTTCATCTAAGAAATAAATTCTATAACTTTCTAATAATCAGGTTTACAGAATTTCACTAGAAACCTCAGAGTTTATTTTGATAAATGTTTTTGGTATGTTTCAACAAAAACTTCTAAATGTCTTCCGAAGCTAGGATGCAT
This sequence comes from Erythroxylum suave, assembly GCA_027563595.1. Lineage (NCBI taxonomy): Eukaryota > Viridiplantae > Streptophyta > Magnoliopsida > Malpighiales > Erythroxylaceae > Erythroxylum > Erythroxylum suave. The sequence goes on along the minus strand of JAOSBN010000179.1, from coordinate 8,663,613 downwards.
ATCCTTGATCATATTTAGTTGATGACCAATAAAATTTCATGCTGGAAATATTAAAAACCCCGGACAGAATTACATGCATGTATGCTTAATGTGCCCCGCAATCAAAACCCAAACTAAATTAAAAAAAAGTTTCTTACACTCTTTAAGACAGATTCAATGCGAGCTGGTTGCTTCGCTTGCCAAAATAAAAATCCAAGGACAATACGCTGGAAGATTTCCTTAAGAGGCTTCAGGACAACTTTCTGGAAAACTGAATCTTCAGGTTTCTTTGTTTCTTGATTTGCATTTCCAAATTGTCCAGCAGAATTTAGCAGTACGACTCCAGCAACATGCTGAGGCAACCCCACAGCTGCCACCAAAGCAGTAAATCCTCCTAGACTGAAAATTTACCTTGATTATAAACTGCCCTGCCAATGAGGACAATGACAATACTTTTCCTTTTGTTCAGAATCCTTATTCAACAAAGAAAGGAAAGATTACTAAAGTGTATTCCAAGTTGAAAATTGCCTTTTTTATATGCCACACAAGATTTTCATGGAACGAAGATATATAAAGTGTAACATAAAACTTGGAAACGTAATAACATCAATAGCTTATACAAGAGGAAATGCAACAAAAAATCACTGGTCATCTACCTGTTTCCTACCAGAACCGCAGGCTCTTTCACTATATCTTTCAAAAAATCAACTACTTGATCCTTCCATACCATGGCATCATACTCAATAAGTGCTTTCTCACTCCACCCAAAACCTAGCAGGTCTAAGGCATACACCTTGTATCTCTTGGCCAGCTCAGGTATATTGTATCTGAAGTGACATCGCAAAGGGGACGGAGTTATCATCAAAGTTTAGTTCTATAGCAGGCACAAATCGACAAAATGAAAAATAAAGAACAAAACGAATTCATCATCACTGAAACCCGTAATTAATCTAGCAAAAATGATACTATCATTAGCTTCATTGGTTGCAATATGATACACAATCATTACCAGGCAAGCTATGACCACTTCAGTTCCCTGTGGAAACCAGAGTGGTAACAGAAAATGGATAATCTTCATGAGAATAGCTCAGCAAAAGATGGAAGTACCTCCAATGAAATGCTGAAGCACCAAAACCGTGGATGAGGACAATAGGAAGCCCTTCTCCTTCGACTACATAATGAATTTTGTAACCCCGCCATGTCCAAAAATTGTAGCCCTCTGGTTTAAATGGCAGTCTCTCAACGCCTATAAAACAGCCCAACTTAATAGAACTGCTGTTGAGTACTTCTATAAGATGAAGCTTATCTACGAAAAGATAGGCGACAAAGAACAGAGCTTGCTCCAGGGAAAAACCGAAAAAAAACATTCATATTTTCGCTAATGAACTTTGAGAACAGTAGAAAAAAATGTTCTGATTGTCCTTTTTCCAGAAAATTTCATACTACGATTGCATAAGCACATGAAAGACCTAACCTTGGATAGGTTCTGTGACCAAAGAAGAGCCCGTAATAGAAACTCCAGAAGCTACAATTCCTTTGAAGGCAAAACCTCTTCTGTTAATTCCGCAATTGCTTCCTAGAAGCACAGAAAAGAGGAAAGAATAGATTTTAACGAACTACCTTATCCAGCAAAGTGATTCAAAAGAAACCCAAAAGCTAGAACGAGAAAGAAACTCTTCTTGAAGAGAAAAGAACGTACTTTGCAGATTTAGTTTTGCCGGTCCAATAAGCCCGGTGCTGGTGCAGCTGAAGAGCTTCGACCTAAACGCCGGAGATACTACACCACATGAAGAAGACATTGAATCCAAAAACCCCAGTAACCCTAATCAAGACTTTGATTTTAGACTCCAAAAGATGTAATTTAATTGTGCAAGCAGAAGAGATATACGAGAAACTTGTGTGGTTTGCGTGTGTTTGGGGTTGTGGCCTTCTTCAAGCCAGATACCCCATTTTTGTTGGCATTTGCCGCGAAATTTTGAACCTTTTTAAAGTATTTTATTCATTCACGTCAAGAAAATAATATTAACAGAATTACAAATACAAGTTGGAATACAAAATTACAAATACATGACAAATCCTAGTAATAAAAGGAATCCTTTTCTCGTATAAACACACGTTCCTTTTAAAACCCTCGTTAAGCCCTCTCGACTAGATTAAAATTTCTTCCACAAACATGGACGACAGGATTGAGCAAGTATTAGAAGAATGTCAGAACGACATAGAAGACGCTATCAAGCGACTGACGGAGCTCTCGTTACAATCTTCAGAAGTTAATTCTGTGTCAACCCAAATTGAAGAGCAAGATTCTACAATCTCAAATCAAAAGAACATTCCGGCGAACACTGAACAATGGGCAGATGTATTCGTAATGGAGATGATGAATTCAACAACAATTGACGATGCTAAAACACGCACTGTCAGGATTTTAGAGGTTTTGCAGAGCAACATTAAGGAGCGAATTCAGAAGGAGGAATCTGAAAGTTCTCAAAGGAAAGAGTTGATGTTGAAAGAAGGAATGGAAACGATAAGCCAAGAGAATGGAATACTGAAACGAGCTTTCTTGGTTCTACATAAAAGGCGTCAGAGAGAGATAGAGGATCGAAACCGTGAAGTACAGAGCTTGAAGGCGTTGGTGTCATGGTATCAGAAGAAACATAGCGCTTCGAGTATCAAAAGCTATGTTTTGTCGATGCAGTTGAACCAGGCCATTCGGAAAAGCTCAAATCCTGGAAATTTCCGACCTGATGTTGCTTAAGAATCATTAGACATGGACTTGTGAGCTATTCTGGTTTTTGGACACACGCCTCTGTCAACACTTATTATTGTTAGGTTCCGTATGTCGATTTTGGTTTTGACATTCAAGGATTGTAGATGTCGGATTATGAACGATTTTGATTTACAGAATTGCATGATCACCACTTCCTATATTACTAATTAAAACAAAATTATTTTGTTATGTCTTTTCACAAATCTAATGAGGTATTTAATATATGTTTCCTCCCTGTTAAGATCACAACTTCTACAAGATAATTTAAAACTTCAATTATTTTAACATTTAAGTAGATTATTTGTAATCAATTTATTATGGGTTTTTATATCTTTAAATTAATAACATAATGAAATTAATATAATTATGCGATTCTCATATTTATCCAAATAATTTTGTGTGTTATATCCATAATCATTTCTCGTATTCTTATTTTTCTATAATCTCATTTATCTTCATTATATTATAATTGTATTCAATTCTTTTATTAAGAGATACTGAGCATCTTTGAATATATTCTTTTAATCAGTTATCAATCAAAATAAACTTCCTTAATTTTAAATTCTCCCAAATTGTGTTTACTTTACTTTTTCAAAATCAACTTTTAGGGTCTCAAATAATGTCAGTTTAGATCTTATGACTTACATTAATCCCTTTTCATAGTTGATTGTACACTTATGGTAGGAGTCATATGTTATGGTATCAACTTCTTTTTATTTAATATGGATCTTATATTTGTAAAATATCATACATATATTAGTTCAAACATACTTAATGGTTAACGTGAGTTGACCAATCTACACTAAAATTCATCTTTGAAAAACTTGGGTATTTAAGACAAACATAATGATCATTTAATCAATCCAAACCAATTTTCTTTTCTTTTTATTAGTTAAGATGGAATTTATGATTTAAGTTTCGTACTATCAATTATAACCTAGATAATAAACTTCAAACTTATCTCATCTCTTTTTATTACAAATACTTGAGGCAATCTATCCATTATAGCCTAGATAATAAACTTCATACTTATCTAATCTTTGTCTATTACAAATACTTGAGGTCATTGCCTATGTAAAAGGTATAATTTCTTAGTTGTATGACACACTTTTTGAATCATGTTCAAAATACTTCACACAGAGAAAACGTTCTTTGAATTAAGTGTTACATTATGCTTATCATATAATAAACAACATCAACACATATTATGCAATTAGGCATAATAATATAATGAATGAACGTACATTAAGAAATTTTCATTAATAATGTGTCAATATCTGCGTAATCTTAATGACTTCACATACCTAATATATCTATACTTTGGAATTAGATATATTATTGAGTCGGCCACTATATCACATATAGTTATATACTTCAAGCTCGCAAATTATAAAACCCCATGTAACTATATCTTTTACATAATTATATTTGGTATTTATATGTTTGGTTTTGCTATGAAATTTGGAATATTTAATATAAGCTATTGTTGCTCGACTAACATAGTTAATTAATACTTGATTAGTTTCAATTTTAGTGTTTCAAATGAACCAAGAAACATCTTAGACAAACGATTTAATATACTGTAGCTGAAAATATTATAAATATAGCTTCTTTTATGAATAAAGCAATATGGAATTAGATCGATTAAATGAGAAATCAATCAGGAATGAGGTGGCTAAGGGCATACAAGCTAATTGCCTTCACATTCCTAAATTCCTTTTCATGATATTGCATCATTATTAAGTAAAACAATAAATTTGTAGGTAGATTTTCGCTTATCTTAATCTCTTCCCTAATTTACATCCATATAATCTTTCATATTTATGTCATTACTTTGATAATGCAATGCGTAATTAATTTAGATACCTCAATATTCTCTTTACTGCAATATGTTTAACCTAGTGTAACTGATATATGCTCCCTATTCTAACATTGTAGCAAATATTTGGTCCTATATATATCATTGCATATAAAATACTTCCAACTATATTAGAATAGGAAACACTCTTTATTTTTCCATTTTTTGTGTCATTTTTGAAAAAAATCTTTTAACTAAGGCCTTTTCCTTTAATAGTAGGATTATTTATTGACTTGCAATCTTACATATGGAATCATTCAAGAATTTTTTGAATATATCCCTCTTATGAAAGAGACTATGATTTCTTTGAAAAATCTCTTGAATTCTTTACTCCAAGATTGTATGTAGCTTCACTCGACCCTTTTATTTCATATTCAAATGAGAACTAGATTTTTACTTAATAAACTTATAGCCATTACGAGCAATCATAAGATCATTTATATAAAAAGATACAATTATAAACTTATCTTTGGATCTTTTAATTTATAAACAGTGGTCTTCATCACTTATGTGAAAATCATATAATAATTACATTATGAAAACAAACGTACCATTTTCTTGAAGATCGCATCAAGTTATAAATTGATTTTAATAATTGACATACTTTATGTTCTTACCTTGTTATATTGAAACATGTATGTTGTTTCACATATTTTGTTCTTTTAATTCTTTATTAAGAAAAGGAGTCCTTATATTTATCTGATGTAATTCAAGATCTAAGTTAGCTACTATAACTATGATTAATTAAATTGAAAAAAAAACTTACAACTAGTAAAAATATCTGTTTATAATTAATTTCCTACCACTTTATATATATTCTTTAGCCACAAGTCGCACCTTATATCTTTTGATACTATCATCAATCTTTAACTTTGTTTTGACAACTTATTTTGTTCCTAATAATTTTCACCCATTGGGGAGATCAAGTAAGTTTTGTACCTGATTATAACTTAAACAAGTCATTTCCTCCTTTGTTGCTTTCATGCATTCTTTTTTAGCATAACTACTAAGAGCCTCATTTACATTCTTTAGCTTACCTTCTTCTTGTTGGATAATTGTGTAAAATTTTTAATTATTTGATAAAGAAATTAGGAAATTATTCTATGATTGCTTAAGTAAATGAGATTCTTGAGATAAAAATTCACCAATGGCTTATTCCTGCTAATATATAGGTAAACTCTTATTGGGCTACTCTTTAAATTGATCTTAAGTTTATTCTTTGTTTTCTATAATTTCCTACTCAGATACAGTCCCTTTTCTTAATTCTATGTAACATAATCATTTTGATCAATAGTTTTATAAAAATAGGCTTTTTATTGTTTCACCCTACTTTAAAAGGTCATTTTTTAAAAATTTGACTTCCTATAATTAAAATTCAGTTATTCCTTTATTACCTTGTTAACCTATGAACACACATTCTTTTGAGTGTTTAGAATATCTAATTAAGCTACTTTTCTTTCCTCTTAGGTCTGCTTTTATTTGTAAAAGGGATAATGAATGTAGGCAATATAACCCTATAGCCTTTACTATAAGAAAATAACTAATTACCGATGGAATATTACCGAAGGTAAGAGTTCCATCAGTAATTAGCGACCGAAACAGACATTCCATCGATAAAGTGAACGGATTACCAATGGACTTGACATTCGTCGGTAAACATTGAGGGAAAATAAACCGGTGAGTTTTTTTGTCGAAATATAGCGACAAAATATGTAATTCTGTTACAAATTAAGGCGGCAATAGCTAGCGCTAGAATTGGTGACATTGAATACTGACGAAAAATATGTTCCATCGGTAACTTACCGAAATAAAACCATTTCCGTTGGTAATTTGTGTCCATCGATAAATGCCGAATTGTTCATATATAGAATGACATCGTTTAGTTTTAATCCAAACGACGTCATTTTGTCTTCATTGTTTTAAACCAACTCGCCTCCCCTCCCCCTCTACTATTTTTCTTCTCCTCTCTCGGCTACGTCGATTTTCTCTCATTTTTTTTACTTCCACCATTGATTTCTACATGGTTTTTGGTCCAACATGCATTATTTTCAGGTAAGGTTTCTATTGGGTTTATTTTGTCACCAAAAAACGAAGCTCTTAGATGGTTGTATACCGTGGGTGGGTGTTGGGTGGTGGGTTTTGTTATAATTGTTGGTTTATGTGTTTATTTGTTGAATTGTTGGTTTATTTGTTGTTTACATGTGTTGTTGTTGGTAAATAATGAAAAAAATGCATTTGTTTTGTTTAAACGTTAGAGATAATACATATTGCCTATGAGTTATTTAATGAAATGTCATTTAGATAGAGACTTGCGTGTTGAGTATATATGACTCCAATTTCGTCATGGTTTATGTAACCTATTCAGAACCATACTACTTTCAAACATCTTCATGTGAAAGAGGAGGCTCGAGTACTATATAATATTCAATTTTATACTATAATTCATATATATTGGATCTATACAATGAGAGATGTGATATAGGACAATTGGATGCACGAGCAAGTGCACGGTTGTTGTGAGTAAGCCTAAGGATAATCCCTTGAATTGAAGTTTTTATTTGATTTGTTATGTTTATTAAGAAGTTTAAAAGATACTTACATTTTATCTTCACTAATT
>JAOSBN010000179.1:8628162-8641097 GCA_027563595.1 Erythroxylum suave | reverse complement strand
AGAAGTGTATTTTTGAACACTTTGCAGGTTTGGGTTAGTTAGAATGCAGCCGTTATGCTGCCGAAATTTTGATAAAACTGGTAATAAGATGGATTTTGGATATTGTTTGTGTATATAAGAAGTTTGGATGAATTAAGAATTTTATTGAGCAAAGTATGTGGATTTGAGTAAGATAAGATTTGGATAAAAGGTGAAAAAAAAATTTTATTCCGTTTCGGATTGGATTAGTCTTAAGGTTTCCAACGCGATCGTTTTTCTCTGTTCATTGTATTTCTCGGATGTCGGAATTCGTTTCATTGTGATCGAACTGTTTGTTTGCTTCCGATTCGATTTATTCGATTTGAATTTCCCGTGTTTAGGTTGGGAATCCGCTTTTAATTCTATTCATACGTTAATTGTGCTCACTCTGTTTTTGTTCCGCTGCTGATTCCGATACGTCTTCATTTTATGTTTCCGTTTCTCTCGTTTTGTTTTCCGCATTTTCAGTTGGGGTCCGATTCCCGGATCAGGTCCTAACAGTTTTGCCCCTTTTTTTGCCTTTAGAAACCCTTAATGTTTCTGCCATCAAAACGACATTTTTATACCAAAAAGTAGGGTTTTCGGGTGAGCCAGCAATATGTCATGGGCGTGACTTGGTATATCACGCCTATGACACAAATTTTATGGGCATGACAACACTCTCATGCCCATGACTTATTTGAAATGGCTGTGAGATGTTGCTCAAGCTATGAATTATGTTATTCTTCATTCCTTTTGACACTTTCTTGTCTCCTCTTACTCTAATCCTTCTTCTTCTTGCTTCATGACAACAAGTGAGTGTGACTCTCAAGAAGATGACTCAAATATTGTATTTTTGACTCACTTTAGCTCTTTTACTTCCGAATTTTACCTAAAATCAAATTTGAACTAAAATGAGTGTCTTAAGCATTTTAAAGCATTAATCACTAAGTGTCATGAACTAAATGTATTAACAATTAAGCACATATTAGTACCTACTAAAATTAATTCTTTTAAATTTAAAATATTTCAAATATTTGTTAAAGCTCTTACTACACATCATGCATCTTAATTTAGAATGTTTTCATACTAAGAATTGGACAAGATTTGTTATTCTTCATTAATATAACCCTATTGTTGACATTTTCATAAGTAAGAACCGATTTATGTTTGAACATATGTGAAAAGAACAAGTAATATCCAATGTTTTAAAAATCGAACAGGAAGTTAAACTGGTAAGATAAGAGGTTTAAGATTTGAAAGGTTCAACTAGTATATTAATAAAATTAAAGAATTTGAAATATGATTAAAATAGATTATCTTTCCGAAGTTTAATTGAAACAGAGATCTTAATTGATTTATTTTAGTTTACAAAAAGTTATTAATTTATGAAAATTGACTGATTAATCAATAAATTGATCGATTTTTAACAGTAAAATTTATTAAAGTAAATCAAATTGAAAAGTTAAAAACTAAATCGAAAAATTAAACGGTTCAAGAATTTTAAGGTTAAACGAGCCGAACTAGTTATATATTTTAATCATTGGTAATATCCAAAATTCAATCATGATGAAATCTTAATTTTTCCTTTATCATTAACAGAATATCTTATGGAGATTCCTTTTCCCCAACACTGCCTTTAAATGATTTGTTATCATAACTGTTATTTTTATCCTTCAAGTTATAATAAATAACATTAACATGCCTTATTTTCTTATTATAGCTACAAAAAAAAATCGATAGATTTTGACCAAGGTTGTCATTTTAAATTTTTAAAACTTATTTTGCTAATTTTTCCTCTGACAACCAAACTTTTAGACTGATTTTCTCTAAACCTATCATGTAATTACTTTTTCAAGGAGTTCATCAGAAATAAACATTCTTTGACATCTTTTATAGTACTAGTCTCCTTGTTAGTTTATGTCCCACAGGCAATCGATTAGTTGTAGTTTAGTGATAAAATAATTTTAAAACATTCTTTATCTTGTACAAATTTAGATGTATATGATAAAATTCATAAGGTAATTATACATTGCAAATGAAATTATAGTGAGATTATAATTATGAGATTCATATTGTACTTGTGTATTATCCCTAAATTATTTCTCGTCATTGCTTTTATTAAAACTATACATTAACAGAATGTAAAAGACTAAAGTATGAAAATACTTAAACAAACATGTGGGTGCTTATTAGAGAACAAATTCACTAAACTAACTCAACATGAGAAGTCCATTTGAAACATTACTTGTATGTCTATAAAATTCTCATTGTGATGATTGTGTAAATGATCATTTGACTTAAGGTCTCCAAAGTTATCTTCTATAAGGATCACTATGTTTTAATACTTCTTATGACTTATTTAATTATCTGTTATTTAATCAGTAGTCATTAGATATAGCATGAACTATATGAAGATAGTTGTGTTATCAAGATATGATTTATCACCTTAATAAGAAAGAATGTTCCGTTGTTCTCAATCAGTATTGATTTGAGAGATACTAATTAGCCAAGGTAGAATGGTGTTTTATAAATAGTTAAAAAAGTAATTAATTGAATCAGTAGCTAACGACGGAGAACTAAGATAATTCGACTTAAAATGAGTAGACATTAATTTCTTGCTCTATTTAATCAAAACATTGTATGACGAAAAGATTGAATTATACAAAAAAATCATATACGAAAATATTAATCAAAATTACTTTGAAATTCTTAAATATTTGGTGATCATGATGCATTGTTAGACACCAATCTTAATCTATAATTATAAATTGTTTAATTAGATAATTAAAGATAAATTAAAAGTTGGCAATAGTTATAAATTAATAATTCTAGCTAGCTTAGAATTGCAAAAACCGGCTTTGTCTCGAGTGTGCGTGCTAGGTGCTTCAAATTTGCAATGCATTCATGCTGTCCCTGTGCACAAAAATTTGTACACTGAAATATTTTTTTAAGTCTTCTTCTTTGTACATCTGTACATATTTGGGCACATATGACGTAGTCTGTTTATGGAAGTAAAACAATAATGCTTCAAAATGCATGCTTTCTCCACTGCATTACTTTGTCTCGTTCATGAAGTTCAACCCATGTACGAAATGCCCACCACTTGCACTATTAGGCACTAACCAATGGATTAATGTGACAAAATGTAAAGTAAAATCAAAAGAATAAAATCTCAACTGTTCTATATAAAGACTTTGTTAATATTCTTAATTGAATTAATGTTTTATAAATGAAAATTATAGTTTACTATCATCTTTTATTGTATGTCTAGTTAAAATTTTGTTGATGCTATATATGTGATATTTTTGCTAAATATATTAGAATAAATTTTGACATAATTTGATTAACCAAGTTCAAAATTTGAACTGGAAATTAAAAAATTGCAGACTGAATTAAATTGGAGGTGTGAAATTATAGTTATTCCTAGAGATAAATGACCACATAATTGCCTTTGTTAGCACTGAGAGAGCAGCGGTGCCGTTTGGTTGCACAACTGGTGCGTGAAATGATGTATAATGGAGCTCGTCATCTATGGAACCCATTGCCACTGGGGAGAATATGTAACGGCTAAGTAATATAATTATGAAAATATTCGAATTCAAATGATGATAAAGGCCTTAACTGACCTCAACTAGTCGGTTCGGTTTCTGATCTGCAAGTGTTTCACAACTCCTATAACTACGTAACATATTCTTTTGTCTTACAGTTTCCTCACGTTCGAAAATCAGTGAGTGAAAGAGAGGATCAGAGGCTTCTCGACGGGTTCTCTTGCGGAAAAGGAAGGCACATTGCGTAGTCCAAGGTTTTAACTTAATAGAGAACCCATCTTCTGTTTTACTCTTCCATTTTCATGGTTTCTTGTAGGTTTTCGGAACTCCTTTCCTATGCCCAACACCCAACTTCAAAGAACGAACTTTTTCATTTTGTTCCTTTTAAATTTATTATTATTGTAAAGTTACTTCTGAATCTTGAAGTGATTGTTTGCAACAACGTGAATGATTATGCATTCTTTCCAACAGGGGAACCGTAGACAACCTCAAGCATCTTGAGTATAGTTGATCAAAATCTTGAATCTCTTTGTGGGTACTTCTCATTCTCTTTTACAGTTTCATTGGCTTTTTAAGATTCATGCTTTGTTTCTGATGGATATCAAGTTCAGTTTTTCCTAAGTTGGTTACCATCATTTCATTTCCGGCAGGTGGAATTTGCAGAACTTTTGCAAACATGAATGATCTTATGACACAATCATTCTTAAGTTATGCGGAATTAAAGAAACAAGCCCAGAAGGATCTTGAAATGGAACTGGACGTTGAATCCGGCAGACTCAGCCCCACCATCGATCCAAACCTCCTACAGTTCTTCCAAGAAGCCAACGGGATCACGCTTGAAGTGGAAGAAATCACCAATCTCTTGTTTAATCTTCAAACACTTAATGAAGAGACCAAGTCTGTTCATAGTGCTAAAGTACTACGTGGGTTGAGAGACCAAATAGAATCAGACATAGTTGCAGTCCTCAGAAAGGCCAAGGTCGTCAAGGCAAGGCTAGAATCGCTTGACCGATCCAATATCTCCAATCGCAAAATCTCTGAAATGTATAGGGAAGGGAGTCATATTGACAGAACAAGAACATCAGTCACAAGTGGCATGAGAGTCAAACTTAGAGAGTTGATGAATGAATTCCAGGTTTTGAGAGAGAAGATTGTGGCTGATTTTAGAAACGATCTGAAAAGAAGGTATTATAATGTGACCGGAGAAGACCCGAGTGAGGATATGATCGAAAAGATAATTTCTGGAGGGGGGGCAATTCAGACTTTGGCAGTGAAAAAGGAGGTGGATTCTAAAAGCAAAGAGAGGCATGAGGCTGTGATGGACATACAAAGAAGCTTGCAAAAGCTGCATCAGGTCTTTCTTGACATGGCTGTTCTTGTGGAGACACAAGGCGAGAAGATTGATGATATTGAAGATAATGTAGCCAATGCAGGTAACTTCATCTCTGGTGGAACGAATAGTATTTACTATGTCAATCAGATGAAGAAGAAGAAGAAAGCATGGTTCTACTGGCTGTGGGCTGTTATTTCCATCATTCTTTTGGCTTGCATCATCTCAATGTTGGTTTCTTGATGGAAAGCAATGCGAGAGATTTACTTGACGAGCCATCAAATGAACAACTTCTGAAACGGTCCTACAACCGTAAATTCATTTCCTTCTTTTCTTTTGCCTTTCAACCTTTTGTTTTGTTTTAATGTGATCTCTGTCGGAATTCATTTGTGATGAGGTTTTACTTCACCGTTTTCATCCAATGAGTATTGGGCAAGCTATTCTTACTCTTCGCCTAGTCCTTGTCTGGATTAGAATCCTGTGGTCATCTTACACTCCTGAACTCGAAGGTTTTCTTCATCAAGCTTCATTACATTCGTTGATAATGATTAATGATTTCAAATATACTGGAGGGGAAAAGAGCATGAAGATTTAGACCAAGTATCTCAAACTTTCTTCACACCAAAAAGGGTAATATCTGAACTGACAATTCAACTTATTTATGACCATCGGATGCTTCAAATACAAATAAAGCCGCAGAGTGATTCGTTATACACTGGTAATCTCTACAACCTGAAAGCGTATATTAAGGCAAAAGAGAATTATTTTGATCTCTTTATATCTACATGTACTGTGTACTACAATTCAGGCAATTTTAAGATGCTGCGTAGCTGTCCACGATTGCTCAGGCTGTAGGTGGACTTTGCCAATCTGTCGCAGGCATGGAAAACACACAATCAAGTTGTTAAAAGTATGAACAGTGACAAATATTTGACAGCAAGTTGGAAACTGAGAAAGTTGAATATTACAGATTTTCTAGATACTAGAGCAAGTTCAACAAAACGATTCAGTTGATTGAATTATCACATTAGGAATCTCCGCATAATAATACCACATGAATCAAGAATACACAAAGCAGGGCCTAAGAAATATAAACAAGTTAAAAATGTAGATTGAATATTTAAATACCTTGGCATTTTCAACACAAACAAAATCTTTGTAAGAAGCTTCCATTTGAAGATGTGGGTTCCACAGTACAGCATCTGACCAACTGCAAGGGTAAAGAATATCGATCACCAACATTGACGGAATTATCAGCCAAATCTAGGAAAAACATCAAAAGTGGTTCAAATGAAAGTACTTTGTATTCTTGATTGTTATGACGTTCCCCAAGCCATTATCAAGTATCAATTCATTGGGGGCATCAAGATAAACACAATCTACAAAGCCTGGGAAGGTGATCACGTCCCTGGGTCGTTAACACAACAGTTAGAAAGTGTTAGCATATATCTTTGCAAAAATATAGTTAAGTTTCCAGCTTATGAGTAAGCTGTTGCTATTTTCAGAACATTTACACAAACTCTAAATCACAAGACAAAAGGTTTTTTGACATGGAAACAAAATGTCAAGCTGTGACCCTTATTAGTTCAAGGTTCAATCTCCAATTTTTGATGATGGACTCAGCAGTTATTTTTGGCTTACAAATGAGATGGAGGTCAAATGAAATTTACGACATCCTCATCAATTTTCAATACTAAAAAAGGTACCGAGTGACAAGAAGCTATGAACAACAATATCTTGTGCTTTTTGTATTTCATCAATATTTGTTACTAGATTATTTGTCTATCAGAATGGAAAGCACGATTCTTTTCCAATTACTAAATGATCTATAATTCAAATAATACACCATGCATTCCCTGATGCTTGAAGACATAAGTTCTGAGAGATAAAGGTCGCTTACCTTTCCTCCTTACCCTCCAGTGGGTTGGTAGGATCTGGATCTTTGTTCAGAGTTTTGCAACCTTTCAAACCTCTTACAGATACGCCAGCCACTGAAGCCTGCATGATCACAAATGTGGTTTACCAAATTCAATTTCTATCTAGACCATGTAAGACATAACTAACTAAATTTTGTGAACAACCACCGGTTATTTTCATGTAAGATGCATGAATGAATTATGTAGTACAACTTTTTTTCAAGGGAACGAACGCACATGAAAGTATGTATGGAGAGCAGAGGTAAATGAAAATGGCTTGCTATCTGTGTTTGTAATCCTTAGTGCTGTAGAGATGCTCTTTGCATCAAGAGTAACCTGAAAGAGGAACATATGAAGAAAGAAAATGAAAATGGATGAATATGCTGTAATTTAGTCTATAAATTACACACCAAGATCACGTGAAAGTCACCTCCGGAGTTGCTAAACCATTATGGAAGTGGTGGATTACCTTGTATAGAGCTTGAAAACTGAAATCCCACATGGCACGACTATAAGGACCGTCCTTGAGCTCAAGTGTGACAACAGGGTTTCCATCAACATTTTCAGAATCAGCAACTGACCAATCCATATTCCTTGCAAATCCGTGCTGTTTTGTGTAGACAAAATTTTCAACGTGATAAGCACAGTGTAATTAGAGTAGTAGTATCTTCATTCAAATAACAGAAAATGTTCATATATGACAGGCTTTCACTAACGTAAACCAAAACCCTATCTAAATCTAAAGAAGTAAAAGTTAAACCTCAGAGAAGCCACAAATTATATCAACAAAATGCTCAGCATCAGAATCACCCAAAATGAACCACATCATTAACACCCTGAGACGAACAAAAACACAAGAACGAACATTAAAGATGAGTCATTTGCCATACCTGTTGAATAGGGCCAGGTCCAAACTGTGGGAAACAATGGGGAATGCCTCCACTATCCATGTGAAGGGATTATCAGTATCATCCTTAACAACCAAACAGAAGAGAAAAGATAAATCTTCGAAAAATTCTAAGACCTGATAGGCTTTTTCTTGTTAAAAACAGCATCTGGCCTAACAAAAAGGAGGTCTTTCCCACCAGCAACCTTCCAAGACGTCACACAACCTCCAAACAGGTAAATCTCCGCCTCACTTGTAAATAAAGCTCGATACAGTCAATCCATAACTTTACACAACAAAGTAAAACCTCACCCTCTGCATCTATCAGTCTACACATACATACATATACACACTTACCTACCGTGAGGAGAGGAAAGTACGACCTTTGGCAAGTTACCTTCACCTTCGGTGACTCGGACACCAACAGTAGCTCTTTCTTTGCTCGCACTAGCAAATGCCATACCAGAGGATCTGTATCTCCAGGATTTCAGACAAGAATGCAATAATCAGAAATTTCTGAACTGGGAGTTTCAGAATCTTAAGAGACGAGTAAAAGATTCGAAATTTTCGTGGATAGAAATTGGAAACGCTCACCTGTTGAATCGCCGAACATTGAGGTTTGGAAGAGAAAATGGAATAGAAAGAATCGCCATTTTTATTTTTTAACTTGGAGAAAAGAAATGGCCAGTGGTAGTGAGCTGCTAGTGCTACGATCAAATGCTCAACGAACATCGATCGGTTTATGTCGTTATTGTCATGTGCTCTGTTTTCGTATTCGGATATTCCCGTCAGTCGTCACGCTTGTCCTATGACTTTTCATGTCCTTGGGCCGCTAGAGTTTGGATCTGGGGCCCAAATATCTAGCGTCAAGTCCTACAGTAGAGTTGCCTATCAAAATTCAAAGGCCACCAAATTGAGAAGACGGTTGGTTTACATAAAAAAATAGTAATAGAAATAAGAATGAAGATAGTAAGAATGAGAATGGATATAATCATTATAATTATAATAGTTAGTTAAGAGGAATGAATGATTAACATTACTATTGATAATGGTTGGTTTGTTAAAATATTGAGAAATAAAAAATTGTTATATTTTAATTAATTAATTAATTATATTTTAATTAACCAATTAATTAAATTTAATTAATTACATTTAAATTAATTATATTGTAATTATTTATATTTTATTTTAATTACTTACATTTTAATTAATTATAGTTTATTTATATTAGTTAAAAATTTAAAAAATATTAGTGTTTGTAGGAATCAAAATTATTCCTCCCACATATAGGAGATATGGACTATTATCTAAAACTGGGGTGTTGAAAACTATTCAATTAACCATAATAAATAACCAACTATTACTATTCATTCATTTTTCATTGATTTATTCTCATACTTCTTAACCAAGTACCCCTTAGATGTTAGATTATTTAATGGCCCATGTGACTTATAGATTTGAGTCCCATGAAAAGCACCTAAGATAATGGTTATTAGGTATTACAGAATGAATCTCAAATGGGTTAAAGACCCTTTCCCTTTCTCTTCCAACAATGAACCATCATGATGGTTGTTGAACCAACATGACGATTGGTGATTGAGTGCTTAAGTGTTATGAAAAAAAAACTTATGAAGATGAAATCTCAATTATTTATGAACCATTGAAGAAATACGTTAAAGAAAGGAAAAAGGGAATAAATCAATATCTTACAAAACAAAAACAATCATGGATAAAGGTACGCAAAACTCAATCGATCCATAAATTTTACAATTGGTATCAGAGCCATGAGTGTTGCATTATTGTTATTTGCCGTACACCATGGTTGTTTATTCTATATGTGATGATAATGTTGCACGACTTATTTTCTACCGTGTATGTTTCTGTATGGAGTGTTGCATTCTTCTTGTTCATTTATGATATGATGCACTACCATGAAAAGTTGCGCTGCCATGAAAAAAACATATAAATAGATATAAAAATAACAACGCAAGTTTAGTTTTTATTATCCAATATTAATTGAATTTCATACGCAATGCTTTATCTGATTGAATTTTGTCATTATTTTGTGGACTAGCATAATAAACTTAAATTTGTACAAACCCCGATTAATTTAATTAATTTGATATCAAGATAATTGAGCTTGTTAATTCTCTCTTTAATGTGTCATTTGACCTATATTCATGGGCTTGCTATGATGGGTAAGCTTGGCCCATGTTTTACAGTGCACAGGAGGCCCTACTGCTAGCCGACCTTAAATACAATCGTCCCATTGAGAACTGTATGTGTTTTTGTTGATTAGGGCTTGAAATAGCAGTAGTCAACCATCTGCGTCTCTGTCACGTCGCTTCACAAAAGACAACAATGGATTCGATTGTTCCACAATTTTCAAGTATTTGTCCATACAATTATTAAAACTAGTATCTTGCAATTTTAGGGTTAATCAAGTGTATTGATTAATTATGAAATTAATATGTAATTTCGTGTTAAATTTCCTTCAATTGGTGATTTTGGTGATGGACCTCCTAATGTGGGCCTACAACAATCCTCTATCTTCCTCTTATGCGCTCCTTTATATTGGGCCCGTCGCATTTTCAATTGGTATCAGAGCTAGGTTAACCCTAATTGTGACTGCTAATTTTGTGTAATTTTCGAGGTGTTAATTTCATGGAATTTGGCTGATTTTTTTACTCCAGATGATATTCTTTGTTAGGGTTTTCGGTTTTATTAAGTTATTTTCTATGAAACCTTTTGTTATTGTTGATTTGTTCGGTTTGGTGTCGAAGTATATGGTAGGTTTGTTAAATTTGTTGTTGTCTTTTGTAAACCTCAAGAACTTGAAGAATCGAACCATAACCGTTTCTTTTCGAATTTTTCTGATCCTTTTCAGTAGCCTTTTTCATGAAATTGATTAAGGGCTTTGATAGATGGTTAAATTATGAATCTAATGACACCAAATTTGTTGAAAACGGATCAAAATTGAGAAAGATATCAAGATTTTTCTGAACCGGGTTGCGAACCGGGTCAGTCGACCTGGATACCAGTCAACCGGGCGAGGAAGACGCAGCCCGACCAGGCTGGTTATTCCCCACAAGCAACGGTGGCGCGTATGACCGTCTCCGGCGTTATTTTTTCCCCAAAATTTTTCCTGTTTGCTCCACTTGTCTAGTTCTATTTTATGATATTTTTCTGGAATTTTGTGAACGCTAGAAATTTTATTTTTATTTTTCCGAATTTTAAAATTAATAAAAATAAAATGTACTTTCTGAATTTTTCTTGAAAATTTTTATACTTATTCCTAGTATTATTTGGGCTTGTAGAGTCTTGTGTATTCTCAGTGTTATATAGTTATGCACTAAAATTAATTTTGGATGCAATTTATGCGTATAATGTTATATTATATGATTGCTATGGTTAATTTTGTAATTGTGGTGCTAACCGAATCTATGGGAGCAATCTTAGGGAATGTTATTGGATTATTGTCATTCACTTTGTATAATTGTGAGCTTGCCTATCGTGAGACCAATTATTACAAATTGCTGTTGTGATGTTGTTATTGGGCATACATTAGATACTATGTCAATGATGCACTTACCCTATCGGTTTGTCTTTATCAAAGTGGTTTCTAGTGCTTTGTTTAATTCATTGAATTATGTCTTTAAAGTTTTCAATATCCTATCGATATTAGCTTAGGGCATAATTTAATGTTCTGGGTGATTTGTATTGTAATTTGGGACCTTTAGGCAGGATTACAATTGCATGAGAACCTAGCTGTGTTGTTTGCTCAATTTTGCTAGTTGTTGATACATTTGCTAAATCTCCCTGCATTGTATCAATTTCCAGCTTTGAATTCTTGGATTAAGCTGAATGGGACCAATTATGAGGACTGGCTTGAATCCTTGAATTTGTTTTTGTCTGTTTCAAATGCTAATGTTGCTCTCCTTGAGGATGAGCTTGCACAACCCACTACTGAGTCTTCCGCTGCAGATAAAGCTAAATATGATAAGAGGGTTCGTTCTAGCAAGGTCTGTACAATGTTAGATAAAGACCCCTTTCTTCATCACTTTTTATATGCCATTCCTTCTCTTCTCCTGTTGAGAGGCTCAAGTTTTTTTGGCAAAGCCTTGTCATTTTGGCCACCACTTCTCCTTGGAGAGCCACATAAGACTGAAATTACACACTTTACTAAGTCAAAATAGGGAAAGGGAAACCTTAGTTCCTCATCAACTGATTCTGAAGCCTCTGTTGTATTGGCTTTAGTACACTGCGTTCGTTTTGTTTTCCTTCTGAAGAAGCGTCTCTTATTTCAGCTCATTAGGTTTGATTCGTAAACCGGTGGAATTGCACCATTCTTTCTCTTTCTTTCATAATTATACCCTCTATTGAATCAATTCGTGCTCTTAACAGCATCTCCAATTCTGGTTCTAAACTCAACTTTTTTGGGTCGAAGTAAAGTGCTAGCTCGAAGCTCTAGTCAGCGCTGAGCTGAGCTTATAAAGACATACGGTAGGATTTAATAAAGGTGATGAAATCATTCAGCTTATGTGTTTGTCGTGGATCATAGAGGCGGATTAAGATCAACTGCCTCCACCATTGGTTGTTCTGAATATAAATCCCCTAGGAATGCTTTTGGTCTTGATAAAACTAGATCAAGACCCATTGCTGCTATCATTCCCATATGCTTCTGCTATTGGCTGTTTTATGTATGCTCAAGTTTGTACACGTCCTGATATTGCTTTTGTTGTTGGTATACTTGGGAGATACTTGAGCAACCCTGGTGTGGGTCATTAGCAAGCTGTGAAACGAGTTCTGAGGTATCTACAAGGTACTAAAGATCATATGCTCACTTACAGGATGTCTAATCACCTTAAGGTGATAGGTTATTCTGATTCTGATTATGGTGGCTACCTTGATGATAACAAATTCACATTAGGGTATATCTTTATGCTTGCTGGAGGAGCCGTATCTTAGAAAAGTGTTAAACAAACACTTATAGCAACTTCAACTATGGAGGCAAAGTATGTGGCCTGTTATGAAGCAACTCGACAGGCAATATGGTTGAAGAATTTCATTTCTGAGCTTCATCTTATGGAGAGTGTTTTCAGACCTCTAACCATATATTGTGATAAGTCTGCTATGGTGGGCTTCTCTCAAATATGCAAGAACTCCAAGTGTTCAAAGCATTTTGATACAAAGTATATGTTTGTTAGAGAGAAGGTTAAGGAGTTTCAGACTCGTATAGAGCATATACCCACCGA
>JAOSBN010000179.1:8604239-8628062 GCA_027563595.1 Erythroxylum suave | reverse complement strand
GTAGGCGAGGATCATTGTAATTTTAACTATTTTATATTCTTAATAAAACTTTATTTTTATTTAGTTTTGATATAAAATTTTTTGTGAAATTTATATTTTATTTGGGCCCTCTTATTTTAAATTTCTAGCTCCGTCACTGCTGATTTGTGTGAAATTATAAAATACCTGTGATATGCTTGATTGTTGCATGAATTGAGTGGACCATCGAAGATGGTTACCTCACTGAGTTCGCAAACTCACCCAAAATTGTAACATATTTTTCAGGACCGAGATTAGACTCCTAGCTCCAGAGGGACTTTTCTAGCCGAGTAGGTCATATTAGCGAGAGAAGTCATCTATTAGTCGGTCAGCTGGGACTTTTGGGATGGCCTAGATAAAGTTGATGTACTTTTCCTCTTTTATGTAGCATGTTATACTGGGTTTTTAGATTTGATGTACAGACAGTAAAAGATGACAGATGTGTAAATTTTTGGTTTTGATGAAATGAAATGAGGAAAATTTTGGTTTCAAATACATTATGATTTTATACTGATGTTTATTATGATGCCATATGAGGTGTTTGTAGTGATTGATCGTAGCTCACTCTTATCGTAGGATATGTACCGGAATGACCTACGGGCGTCCCGGTGTGTAACCTGCAGTAAGGGGGCGCTACATTTAGGTCCAGATACTTAGGGTATCCCATATCGGCTGGAGAGGAGAACGAAGCATGCCTTATAAGGATGTGGAAACCTTTACCTTGTAGATGCGTTTTCCATGGCCTAACATACCGAATTCCATCGGAACTCTGAGGTTAAACGTGCTTAGGTGAGAGCAGTACCAGGATGGGTGACCTCCTGGGAAGGCCCATGGAAAAACAAAACCGTGAGAACGCGAGGCCCGAGAGGCCAAGGCCCAAAGCGGACAATATCTGCAAGCGGGTGGTCTGGGCTGTTACAATTGGTATCAGAGCCAGTACCCGAGTGGTATGCTAGTGCGGATGCTGGGCCTCCCGAGGGGGGGTGGATACTTAGGGGTATCCCATATCGGCTGGAGAGGAGAACGAAGCATGTCTTATAAGGATGTGGAAACCTCTCCTGGGAAGGCCCATGGAAAAACAAAACCGTGAGGGCGCGAGGCCCGAGAGGCCGAGGCCCAAAGCGGACAATATCTGCAAGCGGGTGGTCTGGGCTGCTACAATAAAGAAATGGAGTCTATTCCTGATGCGTCAGTAGTTAGGAGCTTAATGTATGCTCAAACATGTACTCGGCCAGATATCAGTTTTGCAGTTGAAATGCTTGACCGATATCAAAGCAATCTTGGAATAGATCATTGGAAAGCTGCAAAGAAAGTCCTTAGATAATTACAAGGCACCAAGAACTATATGCTGACATATAGAAAATCAACCCATCAAGAAGTGATAGGTTACTCGGATTCAGACTATGTCGGTTGTGTAGACTCACGAAAATCTACATTCGGTTATATGTTCCTATTAGCTGGAGGAGCAATTTTATGGAAAAGTGGAAAGCAGTTTGTCATTGCTACTTCCACCATGGAGACCGAATTTGTGACGTGCTTTGAGGCTACGATTCATGGATTGTGGTTGTGGAACTTCATCTTAGGTCTTGATCTTGTTGACAATATTGCTAGATTGTTAAGAATTTGTTGTGATAATTCTGCAACTGTTTTCTTCTCTAAGAATGACAAGTATTCCAAGGGTGTGAAACACATGGATTTGAAGTACTTGTTTGTAAAAGATGAAGTACAAAAACATAAAATGTCAATTGGGCATATTGGTACAGCTCTAATGATAGCAGATCCATTAACTAAAGGCTTACCGCCTAAAACATTTATTGGTCATGTTGAACGGATGGGCCTTATACATAAGTCCTTGTTAGCATAGAGTTCTGAAATGTATATATACATATGATTGTTTTGCTCGAATTGTTATGACACTTGTGAATTCAATTACAGTAATATTTGTGTTTGCTCATTTACTTGTTATTCATATCATGTTGTATACAATAATTGTTTCTGTGAGATAACAAATTACAGAATTGCCCATTTAAAGTTTTATGAATTGAGTTGATTATGTGAAACATGGAAGGAATCATGTTGTATAACTTGTGACCACCATGATCCCATCCTCTTAATTCTATTAAGGATGACTTGATCGAGTCTATGTATTGTGTGCACTTAACGTTTTATTGTTGAATCACCAAGTCGTAATATGGGCCAAGTGAGAGAATGTTAAATTATTTAATGGCCTATGTGACTTATAGATTTGAGTCCCATGAAAAGCACCCAAGATAATGGTTATTGGGTATTACAGAATGGATCTCAAATGGGTCAAAGACCCTTTCCCTTTCTCTTCCAACAGTGAACCATTATGATGGTTGGTGAACCAACATGATGGTCGGTGATTGAGTATTTAAGTGTTAGAAAAAAAAACTTATGAAGATGAAATTTCAATTATTTCTGAACCATTGAAGAAATACGTAAAAGAAAGGAAGAAGAAAGCGAATAAATCAATATCTTACAAAAAAAAAACAATCATGGATCCAGGTACGCAAAACTCAATCGATCCATAAATTTTACATTAGATTCAATTGTTAACATTTAATTAGATTTTTCAAGAATTTAGAGTTGGAATCTCTTAGAAAGTAATGAATATTGAAAAAGGAAGATTTTGGGCATAAGATCAAGGATAACATGAATAAAGTGTTTTGTAGTAAAGGAGGAGACATTAAGCTTTGGTTGGAGGGCTAAGGCCAACAGAAGCAAATTTTGGTTGTTGGGGAGAATCTCCAAAAGAATCTTATAGGAAGAGGGAAAGATGAGGCAAGATATATAAAATTTCAACCTTCGTGCTTAAAGAAATGGAAAATTTAGTTTTTATATTTTTGATAATATTTTTTTTGTAAAATCTTATTTGTAATAGTTTGTTGGTGCAATGAAACTAAAATATTTATTTATGACAAACAAAATAAAGAAATAGAAAAAGACAAACAATGAGAATACAAATTTTACGTGATTCTGCATTAGCTTATTTTCACAAATAAAAGGGAGAAGACAATTTACTAATAATTTGAAAGTGTTACAACAACAAGAAAGAATAATCACTGAAAAAAATTATTAAATTCAAGTAACCAATATGAACTTCTTACAATTTACAAAAGAGAAGAGAAGTGCTCAAAATAGAGAAGGAAAGAATATAGTAATTCTCTCACAAATTGTGGACAACAGTAACATGCAAATTCGAACAAACTTCTTCACTAAATAGACCTTGTAGCCAAGTAGCTTCCTTTATAACTTCAACCATTAGAATGTACTTGACTTCTATGCTCGATAACACCACTGTAGACTATAAAGAAGTTTTCCAATAGCACACCAATCGAAAACATATAACTAGTAATGGATCTTGTTTTATCAAGATTACTTACATAATCTGAACAACATAACCAATCACATTTCCCTTATTTCTACCAAATTCTAAACAAATGTTAGTACCATCCTCAAATTTCTCAAAATCTATTTCATATTCTGTCAGTGTTCTTTACCTGAATTAGTCATATATCGACTAACTAAATTGATCGCATGTGTAATATTTGGAAGGGCGCAAATCATAACATACATAATACTTAGAGTGAGGAACATATGAGATATAATTAATATTTTTCTCAAATTATGGTGACAAAGCTACTGAAAACCTAAAATGACTAGTAAATGGATTACTTATATACTTAGTGTTTTTCTTTCCAAAATGCTCTAAAACTTTCTCAACAAAACTCCTTCGAGTTAAATAAAGTTTACCTGCAACTCTATCTATCTAGGTCTTTATATTAAGAATTTTATGCTGCTCATAAATCTTTCATCTCAAATTCATGGGTAAAACTTCCTTTTGATCTCAGACATATTTTTGGAAGTAATGAGCTTATCATCAACATAAAGTAATAAGTAATTGAATGAGTCATTACCAAGATTTCTGAAATATAAACAACTATCACATTGGCTTCTAGAATAGTTGTGCCTAACCATAAAGGAATCAAACTGCTTATACCACTATTAATGAGGCTATTTCAAACCATACATTAATTTCCTCAATAAGCAAATATAGTCTTCATTGACTTTAATCTCAAACCCTCAAGTTGTTGCATGTAAATTATCTCCTCAAACTCACAATGCAAGAAGGCAATGTTAACATCCAGTTATTCCAACTCTAGATCAAAAATAACAACTAGAGCAAATAAGATATAGATAGAGATATGTTTTATGATAGAAGAGAAAATAACATTAAAGCCAACTCCTTGTATTTGAAAATAGCCTTTAGTAACTAACTATCCCTTATACTTAGTATCCTTAGAACTTAAAATATTATCTTTTCTTTTAAAGACCCATTTGTAGCCAACAATCTTCTTATCTTTACATGGTTTCACCAAATCCCAAGTTCTGTTATTATGGAGAGCTTCCTCCTTCTCTTGCATAAGAATCATCCATTTGGCAGAATAATTTGAAGAAACAGCTTCTATGTATATGGAAGGATCACTAGCTCCTTCAATTTCTTGTATAGTAGTATAGGCAAAAGTAATATAATCTTTAAACTTTGGAGGCATTTTTCTCTATTTATTACCTATTTTTGACAAGGAAATGCTCATTCTCTTCTGTTAACTCTTCCAATTATGTGAAAGTGCGTAACTGAAATAGGTCTTGTATGGAATCAACTTATGAAGAAGATGTATTTTCCACCTCCACCTACTTCTTTGATTTCTATACGTTTGTGTTAGAAGAAACACGTACTCCATCCTTGGGTGATGCATGGTAGACTCATTAAATGTAAAAATCTTATTAATAACATCTTTGAGTGATTTGGATAAGGAAGCCAAATAACAATTATGCCCTTTTTAGATCTAGGTTCAAGTTTTTTGTTAACATGAATATAAGTATGACCACTAAACGCCTGTAAATTAGAATAATTAGCAAGATTATCAAACCATAACTCCTTCGAAGTCATGCTTGAAAAGTGAAATGTCTCATAATTCCCTCTTCTTTGTAGAATTAATTGAACTCACCTAACAGAACTCTAACTCATTATCAATTTGGAGGCACTTCACTTTCTTCCCTATCTGTTTATACACCAAAGCCTTCCATCACTTGAAAGTAACAAAGGCCTCATTTTTCTAATTTAGAAAAATTTCATACCTCCCTCGAGTAGATGAAGGTAAGCAAACATCAAAGCATCAACTTTGGAAGGAGTACATACTGTTCCTCAAGTATTTAAATAAATATGATTGAAAGAACTTTTATTTTTATGAACCCCCATACTAAAGCTTGTTGTCTTGTGTTGAACACTTCTCCTGAAGTTGACTCTCTTATGCTTGTCAAAAATATAATGTTCACAAAACTCTAAATTTAAAGTACTTTAACCATCAAAAAGACCCTTTTTGCTCATTGTCAAGTCCTTCTTATTCACATGTTCTATCTTCATATGCCATAACTTGTTCATATTTGAATTTGATATAGAAGAAGGAACTTCCACCAACCCATAATGATAGATTCTTGCAATACATACAATCTACTAATTTTATTTGCTTTCATCACAATAAGAGTACTCTTCAAAACCTTCAAAATTCCACTTCCATTAGAATATCTGCAACCATTATTATCATTTAAAACTAATAAAGAGACGAGATTATTTCTGATATTAGGAACATGTCTTACCTCAATCAATATTATGATCAGGTTGTCATATATTTTAAATTTGACAATATCAATACCAACAACCTTGCAAGGATGATCATTATCCATCAAAATAACTCATCTGCTTAGATCTAATACCATTTTCAATCGCTATGTAAACATCACTATCTTTACCTCTTCTTGCGTAACACCGGTTTCAGTGGTCTTTTCAACTTTCTAACTCTTTTATTTGTTCCCATTTTGAAGATTGAACATTTAGATTTAATATGCATTTCTTCTTACAGTTATTGCAAGTCAAGTGACTATTTTTTGACTTCAATTCTTATCTCAGTCAGCTACTACTACTAGGCTCCGTTATAGAGGACCTTCTTTTGACAACTAAACCCTTTGTTAGACTATCATAATGGCTTATAAAGAGTTCCTTGCCAAAGAGCTCTTTAGAATCAGGTCATTCTCTCACAAATTGTGGCTCACAAAATATACTCATCAATTGTAGAAAAAACTATCATAATGGATTGCAAAGCTTATATTTATTGGCTAAAATTCTTAGGCGACAATGTGAATGTAATGGTCATGATTAGTTCTTGTAGGTTAAACAAAAATTAATAGTCTGAAATGATTTCTTGATGGCTAGAGAATCAAGGACCAAGTAATATAATTGATAGCCAAGCATACTAGCAGGCGAGCCACGTAACAATATCATTAATTATAGAGTTAATAGCGGGTCAATTTTATAACAAGTCAAACATTCAAGTTACTTTTAATATTTTTGACTATTATTGTCAAATCAAGTAAATTTCAAGATTTAAAATATAATTTAACAAAAGTATAATTTTTAAAAAATTCATAATAAATTAAGTAAATAAATATAAAATATATTATTAATTAAGTTAAAATTCTTCAATATCATCACCAATAAGAGAATAATAATCTTTTATTATAATAAATATTTAAAATATAATAAATAATATAAATATAAATATTTACTTAAATAGATTTGTATCTTCTATTCTGTTTTCCAATAATTATATGAATGAAAATTATTAGTTGACACTGTGAATTGACCTAAATTTAAGATATTTATAAATATACTTTTTTTTATAGTTTTCTTACAATTGAAACCTCACTTGTAATTTTTTTTGACTTAAAATTTTAAGTCAAACCTAATTTATGGGTTGATTATTATAACTCAAACTCTTTAATTTTTAGTCTTATTTCATCGAATTATATATTCTCAATCAATTTGTATTTGTCTAATCTGATGTTTAAAATTTAATTATGACAGTGTCTTGAACTGTAGTCTACAATTTTGACTTAAAATTAGTCCTAGCAGGATGAAAGTTACTTTGTATACGAAGATATGAAGAGATCAACGCGTAGTAAGTAGGATTATCAGCTAAATAAAATGTAGTTCATTATATATTACATTTTGAGTCAAACAAATTATTTTTCCAAACATGGCTTTCTTCAGTTTCCTTTGTTACTTCTTTTGTAAGGAAACCTACTTTATGAATAAACTTGCTTCAATCTTTGAGGAAGCTTTTGATATGGTAGACTATAATACAGTTGAAATTGTAAGATCGTAAAAACATTTACAAATTGCATTGTCGGAAATTTCGCAAACTTCAAGATATCTAGCAAGGAGGAAGATCATTAGGCGGAGGTAGAATTGATTGATCTTGTCCAGGTCCATCTTCTACTACGAATGCTGTTTTCAGACCCCAACCTGTATGCAGTTCCAAGTGGCAATGAAAGAACCACACACCTAGTACATAGTCACGATAGAATGATGTAAGAAATGTGATCAGGACAATCAAACTTTGTGATTCACTGTAAGAGAATATATTTTAAAATGTTTTTCTTTACTCTATTATAATTCTGAACTTGGTACAATACTTGAGATGTATGTCTTCTTACCTGGATTATCAGCTCGAAATCGAATAGCGGTCCATCCACCAGTAGGAACACCGACTGTGTTTCTCTCAATAGGATCAACTAAATTATATTTTGCTGGGTCTTTGACAGGATCAAAGTTTCCGATTCCGGTTCCAAGAACAAAGAAGTTGTAGCCATGGAGATGGAATGGATGAGACTCAACTGTTAGCAAGTTGGTGTCTTGAAGTACTAACTCAACAGTGGAGTTAAAAGGAATCCTGCTAAGTCTTGTTCCATGTACAGTTCCAAGACTTGCTGTGAGCGGCGCACCTGTATAGTTGAAAGGGGTCGGAGGCTTGTCTGGAAAATCAGTCTTGAATACTCCTGTCTTGTTGAAGTAATGAGCCTGAAGAAGACCAATTTGAGGCATAACAAAAGATATATTGTTCAAAGACGCTAGGATCCTAGTTCCATTGACACAGGTTGGGCATGAATCCTTCGCGAAACCAACGGTGTAAAAGAGCTTTCTATCAGCTTTAAGTGGGACATTGGCCGGAAATTGTGGAGTGTTTAAGCTCCTGAGCTTCCTGACGTAGATCATGGCAAATTCTGTGTCATTAGGTGCAGGCAACTGGGGAAGTAATGGTTGGACAGTGTTTGGGATGCCTTTGTATTGGAGAATTCCTGTGGCTGTTTTGTTGTCCACAGGAATTGGAGCGTCAATGAAAGGCCCTGTGGCCATGAAATATCTGCCTGGAATTTGGTTGGCCTGGACAAGAACATTTGTGGTCTGGCCAGGGGCAATCAATATACTTGGAGTTGTAAAAGGCTTCGTATAAACTGCATCAACCTCCACCACAGTCATGTTATGGCCAGAAATGGAGAAAAAGAGTTCATCGTTGAGCGCAGCATTGATGATTCTCAGGAGATAAGTCTTGCCTGATTCAACCTCCATAGCAAAAGTATCTGCAAGCAACAGAAAAAAGAAAATGCATATAAAATTAGGACCCAGGAATAGGATCCTTGTCATCATCAACTATTCTGGTTTCAGAATTACTTTAAAAGCTTGGTTGCGTACCGTACTTCCCTACTATTTGTTTCTTGCTTCTACGTTTATGTTATGTATCGTCAAATTCTCAAGTTAGAAAGTTTACTTACGTTTCTCTGAACATGGAAAGAGCGGCCCTGGCTTGCCGTTGATTGTATGTGCATTCGACATATTTGGTGGCAAACCCATGCTAATTCCTTGCTTTTCAACCTCTTCAACATCAGTGTGCCACCATTCCCCTTCAAACACAACACTTATCTCGTCAGCTTCGACCTAACTGAAAAACCTGTAGAAATTATGAAGGAACATGCATGGATTTTGGAACTCACCGAATAGGATATTGACTTCCATACTGGGGCGAGGGAAAGGATAAGAAGTTCCTTGTTTGGGCATAATAACAATCGCACCGTAAACCGTAGCCCTAAGCCAAAGGATATGTGCATGCCACCAAAGTGTTCCTCTTTGTCCAGTCACATTGAAGTCGTAAGTATAGCTATTCCCTGTCTGGATTGGACACTGAGTAATGTAAGCTGGTCCATCTGCCCATCCATTGCGATATTGTTTCAATCCATGCCTACAGCAAAATCCATGCCACATTAACCAATAAAAGCCATAATTTATAAATCAATTTTTTGCTTTTTCTCTAGCTAATTTCGATTTTGAATCACCCACAGATTAGTGGATTGAGAATAAATCCAGGTATTATGTGTTTTGCGTTTGCTTTTTATTTCCTAATAACTAGGCATGCTTACCAGTGAATTGAAATGTTATACTGCGCATAATTGGTGACGTTCACTATAACTCTATCTCCTTCTACTGCATAAATAGTAGGCCCTGGAAACCTCCCATTTACTGTTACAATAGGTTTTGCATGGCACAGCCTACTAACGTTCTTCACTTTAATCTGAAATAATAGAAGAAAGAACCAATTGAGGTCATAAAGGTTTGAACGAATGCCCAAAAGAAAACAAATGCACAAGAATCATTTTTCGCATGTTAACGATGATCATTGCATGACTGCATGCATTTAACTCACATCAAACTGATATTTCTTTATAGCAGCTTCAGCTGGAAAACAAAAGAAACCCAGAATTCCAATGAAAGCAAAAGTTAACCCTGCCACGGATCTTCCGGTATTTGCCATTTTCCCTGCCATTGACATACCTGGATTTCCTGCCTACTGATGAGGTATATCAGGTGAAAACACAAAGCATTTAAAAAGGATGTATAGGGGAGAAAAGATGGGCTGTCGGTTCATAACAGAAGCGGGTGTGGATGATTAGGTAGAAACTCTAAAAGGAGCTGTACTCTAAAGCTTGGAAGCAAAATACTGAAAGAGACTTCATGGCCGCTGACTGGCGTAGAGCCTGGGATTCTTAAAACTTGTAAAAGATTTTACAGGAACATGAGAACTGTGATCTGTTTTTTATTCTTCTTTTCCTTAAGATGCCAGAATTGAACCCAAAACACCCTTATTCCACAATTTTGTTTCTTGCATACAATGACTAACTCCAAACATTTTCTTACTTTTTTTCCTCTCATGAGAGAATGACGCAAAAGGCCAACAGAATTCCTCTGGTTAGCTTTTTCGTTAAGGAAAAGGAACAGCTTCACACTGATGAATTTGCCCACAAGTTTTCAGTATCCGAAGATACATTTAGAAAGTTTATGTTTTGCAAACTAAATGCTTTAAGTTGATACCGTTGTGAGTGCAGGCAGGAAGGCCGTCGTTCTCAGTACACGAACTAAAGAAGGGGTGCCTATTCATAGTGACCGAGAATCAATCTAGCTTTTAACCTTCTTAACTCAGAAGTTACATTTCACAAGTTTTTGTGGGATTTCTTTTTTCCATAATTCAGAGTCGATTTGCTTATTTAGGGGTTCATATCCTCAATAAGATGCTTAGCAGAGAAACATATTGTTGCTTCAGGATAATCCAATTCAACAAAAATAGTTGAGGAGAAATATCAATCTTAAAGTAAGAAATTTTTTGGGGACCATGTAAAAAACTTCAAAGGAAAACCTTGTCTTTCTTCTATAGTACTGACAAATAATTTGTTAACTTCCATGCATCTGATCAATTTACTCACTAACAATTACATGTAGGCTCTTACTTGATTATTATATTATATGATCTATAAATATTTCAACTCAAAGTTTAATTTTTTCTTTTTGTGTCTGGGCAATAAATTGCACATAACGTCTAATCCTCTATGAAACATTTACTCTAAGTTGAAACTAAAACCTTACTTTTTTTTATGACCTGAGAAATTTGTAATACAGTACAGTTAAGTAATTGAACCAAAACAAATTATCAAACCAAAGAAAAATATTTTAAAAAATTGAACACATAGATAAACTTTAGAACGTTTGTCATGTTGGAAGAGAAATCGACTGAATAGAAGAATGGTTTATCCATTAATTTCAACATATACTATAAAATAAAATAAAAATTGTTGCCCTTACGATCCGAGAATAGATCTTCTGTTTTTGAATCCCTGCTCCTCTTGTGTCTAAGCTCCCTCAGCCATTTATTGTAATAAATTTGATGACTGAGGGACTTTGAGCACCGGGGGAACAAGGATTCGGAAATAGAAAAACTGATCTCTTACAATCCAGGCTTAGGTAGAGAGAGAACATGAGTAAATATGATTGAAAATTTTTTATTTCTTAAAAATTTTTTTAAGATCGTTTGGTTCTAATTCTATTTTTTTAATGTAACTTTTTTTGTTTTATTCTTTGGTTTATATTTTTTTACTTAAAAAACTTGTTCTCACATCAAAACTAAAAACAAATAATTATTTGGTTAAGATTTATAATAAAAAATTAAAATAAAAAACAGATTTGATTTTATTATTATGTTTTTATTTTTTTAATTATACTCTTATTTTAATTAATTTTAATATAATATATTGCATTTTAAAATTAAATAATTCTCGTTATGGCTAGAAATAAAATTTATTCTTATTTATATAACTAAAGAAAATTTGTACATTAACTTTATCGTTAAAAACTATAAATTTAATCGAACATTGACTCAGGCTTGGAGCCTCGAGTCTAGCTTACACTCGATCACAAAATTGAAGATGTCAACCTTCCCACAGCTCAAATCAAGCCACGGTATGACAATATGTCATTCCTGTAGTTAACAGACACAACGACGGATTATGGCTGTATTTGAATTTGTGGCGTGAGAGAGATAAATATTTATTTTTTGCAGTCTTTAAATGTAGTTATATATTTAGATCTGTTGTAAACAATCAGAAGTTGGAGAAAAGTACAATATTATCGCAGAAATCAATATAAAAAAAGAGGGCTGCAGTAAGAAATTGCTTCTGTGGTAAAAATTTTACTTTTCATTAATAACCTTCACTACAAGTATTATTTTTCATTATACCCTTAATTAATATGACTAATAATATATTTTTATGAAATATTTTATTTACTAAATTTATTTTATTTATATTTTTTTATTTATAATTTTAAATTTATATAACTAATAATATTTTTTAATTATTTACATAACAATTAATAGTTTATTAAATCAATAGACTTTTTAGTCATTTTATCTCTTTTCAGTAACCGCAATCGCACTTATTAAATATCTATTTTCATGTTTAAGCAATTATCAAAATATCAATCTCCAAACACATAAGTAATTATTGAAAATAAGTACTTTCATTTCAGCAGGTTATCCACCGCCATCACTCTTCCAAACTAAACCTACGTAGATAATACCTCTTATACAAGTTAAATCGTATTTCCATGCGTATACTCTATACTACACAAGAAAGCTAGACACAGAGCTCTCTGAATATCCAAGCTGAAATTCTACCACCAGCAGGTCTAAGTGTACTGCCTTTTAGCTTCCAAGGCAATCATAACTTTGAGAATTTGTACAGCTAGCTTGGCTTTCTCTTATTTCCATTGATCGTGGACACTACGTTCAGTTGGTGAGCCATAAACAAATGGAACAAAGTCGCAGCCACCAAACACAGGGCGCATGAAGGTATTGTCAAACTTGC
Organism: Erythroxylum suave; assembly: GCA_027563595.1. Lineage (NCBI taxonomy): Eukaryota > Viridiplantae > Streptophyta > Magnoliopsida > Malpighiales > Erythroxylaceae > Erythroxylum > Erythroxylum suave. Next base: position 8,615,438 of record JAOSBN010000179.1, on the reverse strand, counting down.
GGCAGTAGCAATGGACGGTGTGCGTTGGCGTTGTCAGGATGTTGAGTATACTTCTTGGCTGAGGATGCTTAGTAATGTCATCCAAGGAATCTTGCCCTTCTTCAAGAAGATGCACCATCACCAACTTCAAAGAATTTGAATCTGATGCATTTGTGGGGATTTTTGGAACTTTTATGTATAAGGCAACAAAAATCTTATAAGAGGCTTGGCCATCAAATCGAACACCTGAGCAGAGCCAAGGAAATGTCTCATTTCAATAAGTTTGTAGAAAAAAGCAAGAAACACACAGTGGCTGGTTGCAATTGTTCAATTGTAACTACTAAAATTTCCATCTATTACACCTTATATATGTTGTTGACAACAAATACAACATTAATCAATCCAACTCCATTTTTTTCCCCTTTCTTTACTATTAACTAAGAGAACTAATAGTACACAATCTGGCCAAAAACTTCTTTTATATTGTTATAAGATAGTCAAAAAGCAGGTTTAACTAAAACTACTCAGACCATATGAAAGAGAGAAGTACCACTATACTGAAATGAACAACAGTAATGGTGCTAGTGATCATTATGGTATTATCTCGCACGTTAGTGTGTCCCAAGCTTGTAAACTGCATTCATTTGCAAGATCATCACAGAGAAGACATTATCAATTGTGATTGAAAAACTCGTTGCTAACTCTACTCTTTGATATGTTTAATCGATATCTCAAATCCATAAAAGAAGCAAGAAGCAACGTTTTGTTACCTTACTAAATGCAAAGGCCATGACACATTATCTCTCGTTAGACCAGCCCACCGTATTACAATCTGAAAGGAAACAACATCAGGAAAAATTCATTGATTGGTTGGCATTTGATAGAAACAAGCTAAAATAGAAAAAAGCACATTCACTTGCTGTCTGATGTCAATCTCATCAGTCGGTGTCTTCTTGGATTGGTTGGAAGTGAAAAGGATAGATGGAAAACAAAAGCTACTCTTCCAAGTAATACCCAAGCTAAAAGGATTGACCTCATTGCACATAATGTTTTTGTTAGGAAATTGGGTCGAGATTTGATCCCGACTATAGCGGAATAATCACGAAATTTTTTCGTGACTTTTGATTTCACAAAAACTAAGATCTATTTAATTCTCTAAAATGATTAACACAAATCATAATAAGCATAAATTTATCTCGTATCTTATTCCGAAGCTTGATCTTCATCTTGTCAGATCCCTCGAACCGTTCCTAAAACCGATCTGTCTCAACTACCGTGGCCACATAAATGTCTGGTCTCTCACAGTATCCACAGAACGAGTTAAAAGAACTCTGTAACTGTTACAGAGAGAGTTAAGCATGAAGTGCTAGCTCCATAGAGCTTAAGTCTATTTTTAATAAACTTTGGACGTTTTAGTAATTTAATTAAAATTAAGTAATTTCAATTAAACTTTAATTAGAATTACAAATAATTCTAATTAAATACCAATTATACCCGTATAAGATTTAATATCTCATATTGATTCTTATTTATTAAATATCTCATATTTAATCAAAAAGTTTTTTAAACTTTACAATCAAGTCCAACTTGATTAAATTAACTTTGCTCTCTTCAACTCATTCTATATGTGAGACCCACTAGGTTCCCAAATATGTTGGCAATGATTATAAATTCTAATTCTAATTCATAATTAGAATTAGATAAATAAAAACCCCTTTTAATTTATCTTTAATTCTCTAATTAAACAATTTATAATCATAGATTAAGATTGCAGTCTAGCAATGCGTCATGACTATCCAAATATTTAGAAATGTCAAAGTAGTTTTGACTAACCTTTCAGTGTCTGATTTTTCCGTATAGTTCAATCCTTTCATCAATCAATGTTCCAAGTAGACATTGAACATGGAATTAATGTCTACTCTATTTTGAGTCCAATTATATTAGTTCTTCGCCATTAGCTATTGATTTAATTAATGATATTTGTAAACTATTTACAAAAATTATTCCACCTTAACCAAGGATTTCCTGAATCAATATTAATTAAGAATAACGGAACATTATCCCTAATTACTTTAGGATAATAAATCTCATCTTGATCACTCAACTACATCCATATAGTTCATGCTACATCCAATGACTACTGATTAAATGACCTATGAATAAATAGATCATAGATAGTATCAAAATACAGCAATCCCTATACAAGATAACTTTGGTGATCTCAAGTCAAAGGATCACTTATACAATCATCACAATGAGAATTCCATAGACATACAAGTAATGTTCCAAATGGATTTCTCATATCAGGTATGTTCAGTGAACTTATTCTCTAACAAGCACCTATACGTTTGTTTAAGTATCTCCATACTTTAGCCTATGAGATCAACTACTTCCTTCATAAGGAAAAACACAACATATGCTAGTCTTTTTACATTCTATTAATGTCCAATTTTAATATAACAATGACTAGGAACATTTAGGAATAATACATAAATGTAATATGAATCACATAATTATAATCTTATTATAATTTCATTTGCAATGGACAATTATTCCATGGATTTATCATATACATATAAACATGTACAAGATAAATAATGCCTTTAAATAATTTGTTACGAAACTACAACCAAAGCGATTGGCTGTAGGGCATAAACTAACAATTTTAAGACTTCAACAAGCAACATCAAACAAAAGCATTAAGTTTACAAGGAGAACTGAGTGGAGTTGAAAGTATAAGATCATCATAAATGGTTAATTGAAATGTTCCTATCACTCAAAAATATCCATTTCTCAATATCCAAGGCATCTATAGCAGTATAAAGGAAGATGAAAAACTCGCAATGAATGACAAGGCTTTTTTTTGAAAAAATAAATAGAAAAATTTTCATTAATAAGGAAAATGAAGTATAAGTTACAGAATATTCTAGGGAGGTACCCTTTACACAACCTAGTATCGTTTTCTACCTAGGTAGCATAGGTGATAAATATAAAAGATGTAAGTATAGGGACTAAGAAAACACATTTGAGTTTATAAAGCGCCTCTCAAGGTTAAAATTTCAAGGATGTGTTAGCCAGGGTATCCAAAATAAGATAAGGGATAGAAGTTTGTTTTGTTTCAAACGTTTTACCATTCCTTTCTTTAAAAACGTTTTTCACACACGTACTAATAGATATGATGTGTATCGCCTTCGGATTTCATTGAGTAGATAAGCATTGCACAGTTTCATAAAACGTATTGGAAGGTACATCTCAAGGCAACTATCTTCTGTAGACAGTTGGTGATCTCACGTTGGAAAAAGAAATGTTCATGTTTGTCCTCCTCTGTTGAACAAAAAGGACATAAGGGGTCAATATTTAAATACCTGAGTCGGCCTGTAATATTGAGTCGTTTTTGAATAACTAGCCATAAAATGAAAGATATCTTAGGAGGTAAAAACTTGTGCCATATGATTTTGCACCAAGCCACTATTGGTTTTTTTTCAACCTTATAAGCTCCTATGTGGTTATATTTCGTAATCTAGTTGATAGACCTATTATGCTAGAAAAAAGTATCTTGGATGAGAGGACTGGGGGAGTACTGAGGTTGTAAATGTTGAATTCAAGGTTGCAAAAGCATGCCTATGGATTTTAATAAGATTCAAATATTATGACAGCACAATGTGTTGGGTTAAAAAACAACACCATCTCTGCACAACCTTTTACATAATTTTTTTTATTTAAATGAGAAACCAAGACAACAACAAACCAAGAAAATCAGGAAAAAAACACAATCCAATAAAAACAACTATCAATATAATCAGAAAAATATCATATTAGTTTTGAAACCCTACCTGGTGAAAAGCTCAAGTGATGAGAGCATGACCATGGGACTTTGTAAGCGAAATGGAACTAAAGATGAGCTAGTAATGCCAGAGAGATCAATAACAAGATCAAGAGCTAAGAATTTCAAAGAAGTGCTTCAATCCTCCATAGGTCAAATTGTAGACGGCATGGAATCTTAAGAGACAATGAGGGCAATGATATCATAACTAATTAAGTTGGGCAGAATGTACAAGAAAACTTTCATTCTTATTTAATTAATTATTTTAAGTTAGAAGCATAGTATTGAAAAGCTTACTACTTGTATTTTGGGCTTTAGTTATTTTGGTGGGAATCCCCATATTTAAAGGCTTTTTTACATATTTAAGATTTATTTCTTTTCAAGGAGTATAAATAACTCATAATAAACATTGTTTAGGTTTGAAATTGGATTAATAACGAATTTTTAAAGGAGTATTTTCTTGTCTTCTTCTATTGCATCAAGAATATAATTCTTATCAAGGTAATCACTCGTGGCAAATTTCTATTCTTGTTTTCAAATCAACCTTATTATTTGTTTTTTCTTTCATATAATTGATTGGGAGTTCATTAGGGTTAGAGATTTCTTCTTGTTCATATTTTATCCATAGTGTTTGTTTAAGGGATTTCAGGTTCTTTAACCTTGAATTTCTGCATCGTTTAGTATCAGAGCGTAGATTGAGACAAATTTTTATTTAACTTGTGCTTATTTGTTGTTATTATTGTTATTTTTCATTAGAATTCGAAATTAGGGTTCATCTTGTTCTTATGTAAAAAAAAGACAAAAAAAATGAAGATTAGTTGCTAAGGTTAAAGAGAACGAAAAAAAGTTGTTAGCGTTTTATAAAAATATTAGCTACTAAAAAAAAGGAAATATTTGATTTAGTTGTGACGAGACTAGTTTCCATACATATTTTGGGTAGAATTTATGGAAATTATTTACACAGGAATAACCAAACTTCAGATATGGTCATTTAGGAAACTAATTGGATTTGAACGTATCTTAAATTAGGAAAATTATTTACAAAAGTTAAATAACATAAATTTCATATTAGGGGTTGGTATGATTATAGGATTTTCTTTTGTTAGCTTCCTATTTTGTTTAATGTCTTTACATCTTTGCATCAAAGTTGACTTGTTCATTAGGAAAATTTCAATTTTCTCATTTATGCGTTAGTTTCATTCTAAGTTTCTATTTGTTTATCTCTTACTTTTTGTTTCCATCTACATCATAACTAACAAATTGATTCTTATTAATTTAAATGACGTATTTTTGGTAGCATATATCCTTTCCTCTTGTGTGCCCATTTTGCTTTCGTTCATTTTGGTACACTTGCTTCTAGGTTTGCACCCATCATTTTTTTCTTAAGTGTTTTCATTGTATTCCTAAATCTTAATTTGCTATTTGTGAATTACCTTGACTAGAAATTGAATTCTGAAGTGCAATTAAGGACAATAAGCTTGAGTGGAAAAAAGGCTTGAATGTGTAAGCTTAAAAGAGGATAAAAAACCAATTTTGAGTGAAATACAAATGGAATGCCATCTTTTGAGAGAAAACACATAAGAGAGTTAATTGTGAGGTTATCTTTTTATTGCTAACCATGTTCTTACAGCTTTTTTTAAATAAGAATGGCCAATAGAAGAGATTAAAAGGAAACACCATATGAAGAGGATGAAAATGTGCTTGATTTGAAAGTGATGTATAAGGCATTCATCAATGAGTTTAAGAAGTTATCTATTAGGATGAATGAGATGGAAGAGAGAATTAATGAATCCAACAGAATCCAAAATCATAGTAGATCGATTGACAGTCTTTAGAATAGGAGGAAGAATTGGAAAGAATGTATGAAGAGTATGAAGACAAAGTGCAATCTTTGAGGGTAGAGTAAGGAAGGATGAAATAGTAGAGAAAAAGATTGCAACATTAATTCGATCAAGATAAAAATTCCACCCTTCAAAGGTAGGAATGATGCTGAAGTGTACTTAAAATGGGGAAAAAAAAGGTGGACATGATTTTTACGTGTCACAACTATTCTAAAGATAAGAAAGTGAGGTTGGCAGTAGTGAAATTCTCTAATTATGTATTAATTTGGTAGGATGAATTGGTAAAGAATAGAAGGAATAGGGAACCACTTATATCCCCTTGGAAAGAGATGAAAAAAGTTATGAAGAATAGGCTTATGCTACCTTATTACTATAGAGTTGCACCAGCAATTACATAGACTCACATAAGGAACTAGATCAGTAGAAGATTATCATAAAGAGATGGAGATACTAATGATTAAAGCTAACATAGAAAAGGAGGAAGAGGTGACAATGGCTTGGTTTATGGGTGGATTGAATGAGAAATTTGCTGATGTGGTTGAGTTGTAACATTATATAGAGATAAAGGACTTAGTTACATTGCCATAAAGGTGGAGAGATAACAAAAACAAGGAAAGTCAATGACGTATTTCTCAAATTCCAGTAGCAAATGGAATCCAAAATGGAGCAAAATTGAAGATAAGAAAATGGTGCACTATTCGAATTTTAAGGAAAAAGGCAATGAGTCAAACAAAGGCAAAGAGAAGAGTACTTCAATTCAAAAAGGTACTACTGATCCATCCTCTAAACCTTCTAAACATAGGAAAATTAAGTGCTTTAAATGTCAAGGGCGTGGTTATTATGCATCTGATTATTCTAATAGGAAGACTATGTTTTTTAAGGGTAGTGAAAATGTTTCTGAGCTTGATGATGGTAAAGAGTCTAATGGTAGTGATTTAAGCATGTCACCTTTGGAAGATTGTTCTAATGTCGATAAGAATGTTGAGTATGTTGTTAAGGGTGAATCTTTAGTTGCTAGACGTGTATTGAACTTGAATGTGAAGGAAGATATCCTAGAACAAAGGGAGAACATATTTCATACAAGATGCTTAGTAGGTGAGAAAGCTTGTATCATGATTATAAATGTGGGTAGTTGCACTAATGTAGCTAGTACTACTTTGGTAGAGAATTTACGGTTGAAAAGTGATAAACACCCTAATCCATATAGACTACAATGGTTGAATGATAGTGGTGAAGTCAAAGTTCTAAGCAAGTAATAGTTGCATTTTCTATCTATAACTATATACATGAAGTTGTGTATGATGTCGTGCCTATGCAAGCTAGTCATATATTGTTAGGTAGGCCATGACAATTTGATAGGTGTGCTATGCATGATGAGTACATGAATATGTATTCTTTTATATATAATGGGTGGAAAGTTACCTTGCTCCTTTATCACCTAAAGAAGCATACCTTAAATAACTAAAAATTAAACAATCATCAAGCAGGAATTCAGGTAGTGAGGTGACAAAGAAAAAAGAGAGAAAAGAGGCCATGAGAGACAAGAATAAAATTAAAGGCCCAATGGTGAGTGACTGGGCAAGTGAGAAAAAAAAAAGTGGGATGTGCAGGAGAGAAGAATTTAGTGAGTGAAAAGAAAGAAAAGAACGTGAAAAGCGAGCAAAGAGAAATTGAGAGGAGTAAAAAAGTTAAGACATAACCATATTTTTATGCAAATAAGAGAGAGTTAAAGAGTGCATACTTAGGCAAGTAAGCTTTAATTTTGATTCAGTTTAGGGAAACTTTGTTTACTAAGACTAACATTGATCCAAATTTGCTTAGTGTGATTGTTACCTTGTTGCAGGATTAGGCTAATGTTTTTTCCTAAAGAGGTACCCCATGGGTTACCAACTTTTAGAGGGATTGAACACCAAATTAACATGGTACTAGGAGCTCAAATTCCTAATCGTCCAACTTACCAAAGCAATCGAAAGGAGACAAAGGAATTACAAAGGCAAGTGGATGAATTGCTTAAAAGGGGGTATGTGAGGGGAGATCATAAGCCCTTGTGTTGTGCCAGTTCTTTTAGTGCTAAAGAAAGATTGAACTTGAAGGATATGTGTGGACTGTAGAGCGGTCAACAAGATCATTGTAAAGTATCATCATCCCATTCTTAGATTAGATTAAACGCTAGATAAGTTGCATGGTGCTTGCATATTCACAAAAATTGATTTAAAAAGTAGCTATCATCAGATTAGGATGAAAGAAGGTGATGAATAAAAAACTGCATTTAAGACTAAATATGAATTGTATAAGTAGTTTGTAATGCCTTTTGGCTTATGTAATGCACTTAGTACTTTCATGCCCTTAATGAATCATGTTATGCATGAATTCATTAGTAAATTTATAGTTGTTCGCTTTGATGACATTTTAATTACAATAAGAACTTAAATTAACATGTCATGTATGTTAAGGCTATTATAGATGTGCTTAGGAAAGAGAAGTTATATGCAAACCTTAAGAAGTGTTCTTTTTGCATGGATAAAGTTGTCTTCTTAGAATGTATAATGAGTTCTAAGGGAGTTAAGGTTGACTTTCAAAAGGTGAAAGCTATCCAAGAATGGTCGACACCTAAGTCAGTCAGTGAGGTTAGGAGTTTCTATCGCTTAGCAGATTTTTATAGGAGATTTGTTAAATATTTCTCTACTATTGCTGCTCTATTGAATGAAATCGTTAAGAAGAATGTTAGTTTTTAGATGGGAGAAAGAATAGGAAAATGCATTTAATACTTTGAAGGAAAAGCTACGTACTGCACATGTTTTGCATTTGCCTTGTTTTTCTAAAACTTTTGAAATTGAATGTGATGCTTTTAGGATTAGTATAAGGGTTGTTTTGATGCAGGAGATTTGCCCCATGGCATATTTTAGTAAGAAGTTGAGCGAATCGGTTTTGAACTACGCCACTTGTGATAAGAAGTTGAGAGCCAAAAACAATTGCAATCATGGATCACCAAACATACCCGCTTCAATCTTCATCACTTAGATTCAAAATAGAAATACCCATTAAAGGCAAAAAGTCAACATATCTACTCTAATCAAATCCCAATAATAAGACCACTCGAAATAGTGAAAACATATCATAAAAAAAATATTTAGATAAAAACCTAATGTAGTCAAGAAGAACTCTTTCATGACTTCAACATTAAAAAATTCATCAATATAGTATAGATCTTAACAGTCTAAGACGTTTGCTAACTCACCAAAAAAATCTAGAAAAAGTAAACCAGAAAAGATGGAGAAATTAAATGAATTGAGAGAGTAAATACACACAAGTTAAAGTAAAGAAACTATGATTATAGGGTAAGAGAGTTGAAGGCTGGAAGAAGACGAAAAATATCTTAAAATGCCAGAAAAAATGTAGAAAAAGTGACAATATTATTCAATTAAAGAACAAATTCTCTCCAAAGGCAAGCAAGAAATTAGTTTTGCAAACCATAAGGAACCAAGTAAAAGGGCTTTCACTCTCTTTCTAATTAAATTGTGGCGGAGGAAAGAAAGCAAGAGATGGAAATAAAGACAAAAAGGAGAAGGAATTGATTTTCCAAATTAGGAAATTAGGATTCTTTGGAGACAAATGAGTTTCAAACTAGAAAGTTTAAATAGTTAGAGGCAAATTATTTTAGTGTTTATTGAATCTTATTATAAATTTTAATTTGTAAGACCAAATGAAATAGGAAATTGACAGCTCGGTTGTAATTATCTACATCTATTAGCTAAATATAAATGCCTCCCTTTTTGTCAACACAGTACACGATTTCATTGATAGCAAATTTGTTGCATTTATTTTATTCATGCCATCTAATTTTATTTTCTCATTGTTGGACCCACGGACAAAGCAAATCGACATCAAAAGAAATGGGTTCAAGTCCATATCAGAAGCAAGAGGACAAATAAAGCAAAAAAGCAAAACAGACAAGATGTACAGTACCTTCATCCTTCATGCCGCGTAGGTTGCTCGGTGCCGCACCAGTAGCAGACCATTGTTTCTTCATTCTGCTCATTTCTTTGTAAATATTAAGCCACCTATAGCATAGTCTTTTTCGTACAATTTTTTATGTATAAAACCCATCGGAGTATTGCAATGAAAGGTGCGATTTTCACCAGAAAAAACCCCTTCTTGGTTAGCTATCTACTTCAGTATTTTACCTTACATGGTATCAGAGCTAACTGGGTCTTAAAATTACATCTTTTTGATCAAACTCACTTACTTACAATTTTATTTGAATCATGGAGGGAGCTATGGAAGGAGAAGCCATTGTTACTACATATACCCCTCAACAAAACGACACTGTTGAAAGAAAGCACAAACATTTGTTACAAGTCACTAGAGCATTACTCTTTAATGCTAAATTACCTGAAATTTTTTAGTGAGAAGCTGTTTTAACGGCAACCTACATTATAAACCGACTACCAACTAAAGTCCTAAATTAGCAGTCACCATACAAAAAACTAAATGGGCAAGTACCCATATATGATCACATGAGGGTCTTCGGTTGTCTTTGTTTTGCCACTAATATTAATCCTATCAAAACCAAACTTGAGCCTAGGCCCGAAAATGCCTTTTCCTAAGATACATGTCAGGCTACAAAGTTTACAAATTAATGGACTTACAAAGCAAGAAAATTTTTGCATCACGTGATGTAGTGTTTCATGAACACACATATCCATACAAAACACCTGAAATCAAAGACAATAGCCCTTTCCAACTTCAATCAGAAATTGATCCAATCCTTATAAACCCACATAGACAGAGCCCACATCAAGAAAGCCAAAATAGAAAAGCCAACCAGCAAATCACTAATCCAGACCTAGAAAACACCGACATCTACCTTGAGACAAATAAAGCTCCATCTTCTCTTTCACCAACCCAGATCGACACCAGCCAATCTAACCAAGAAGAGCAACCATCATCACCAATCATTCTCCGACGCAGCATAAGAATAAGAATCAAACCTAAATGGTATGATGACTTCATCTCCGGAACCATTACCCAAGTCCCTCTTGAAGATGATGCTATTGTGTCGATCAGTTCAGGTACTGTATCCCCTTCATTAAACTTCATAGACTCTTCATCTTTACATTTTTTTGAATCCCATAACCATTTTTTTTGCAAATGTATCTATTGAGTACGAGCCCAGTTCATACGAGATTGCTGCCAAGGATTGTCGATGGGTAGAGTCCATGAATGAGCAGTTGAGGTCCTTAGAAAATAATGGGACGTGGGAGATGGTGGATTTACCAAAGGGAAAAAGAGCAATTGTATCAAAATGGGTTTATAGGGTAAAATACAAACCTGATGGAACCTTAGACAAATTAAAATCAAGACTCGTCGCAAAAGGGTTCAACCAGCAATTTGGGATTGACTACTCCGAAAACTTCTCTCCTGTTGCCAAAGCTGTAACCATCAAAACCTTTCTAGCAGTTGCTTCCGCACACAACTAGCCTGTGCACCAATGTGATGTCAACGATGCATACCTTCATGGTTCGATTGAAGAAGATCTGTACATGATGCCACCAC
>JAOSBN010000179.1:8591938-8604139 GCA_027563595.1 Erythroxylum suave | reverse complement strand
ATAGCATAGTCTTTTTCGTACAATTTTTTCTATATAAAACCCATCGGTGTATTGCAATGAAAGGTGTGATTTTCACCTGAAAAAACCCCTTCTTGGTTAGCTATCTACTTCAGTATTTTACCTTACACTCATTCACTTTGGAACTTAGATATTCTCAAATAAAGGTCCACTGCTTATGTTCGATGTGAGTGTAAGTCAAGGAAAAGGTCATATGCCTTCGTTATCATTCAGTCAATCTGCTTGATAATTAACTTTGATTTTGGAGTCAACGTTGTTTAGAATATTCATATACATTTTAAACCAATTAGAGTGTAGGGTCTTGTATACTTAAATTGTGGTAAATATTCTTCAAAATAAGCCTATTTCTATTTTACCAGCTGGCGGAGAAGATTGACCACTCAAACATTATGGTATACGGATGATGCCAAGTCAAGCTGCGACAAAAAAAGAGTGTTGGGGCCTAGCTAAGCCTAAAGCCTTTCAATTGTCCCAATCTCTCCAACTAATAACCACGTCGTTGAAATGTAGACATGGGCTCCACAATAACTATGAACCCGAGATAAGTGTAGCTTGGCCTTGTCATCGAATGATTGCCTATTATTTCTTCCTAGGCATAAATCATAGCCTGCTCCTTAAACCTTAATCCTCATCTCATCTGAGTTGGAATTAAATAAACGTATTTTATGAATACATAGACAGCCTATGTGCTGGTAGGCATGCCGAAGTGACCTATAATCGTTAGTGGCTAACAGAGTATGAGTATGACACGATTTAAAGCAAGACGATGGTTCCGAATATTTTAATTATTAGATGAAAATAACGACTTATAATTTGGGAATGAATTATTTTTAGTATATTATTTATTTGTTATAAACTTAAGTACCATAATCGTAATTTTAACTATTAGAGTGTAGAGTATAGTCATTGACGGCTTTCTGCTGGTAATTATGTAAACCTAACAAAAAGTGCATGCCACTCATCCATGCATTTAAGCTTCTTCGCCTACTCTGACGTGTCTTTGACCCAGTGTTTGTCACTTTCTGAATCGTATACCTTTTAGTCTAACAAACAATAACAAGATTGAAACCAATATAAGTATAAATAATCTATCCAGTCTAAATATGAATAACTATTTTTACTCTTGATTTATGTTCTGGAATTCTTACGTCAATAGGTTAATTAAGTAGCTTGTGGATAATCCTTGAATTTAAAATTCTCCGTTACCGCATACCAATTTTTAATAAGACAAAGGAGAGAAATGTGAAAGAGAAAAAGGCTAAGCCTGGTCTGGATCCGGTTTAAGTGGAGCGGAAATTCAGGTGGTGTCTGGACCTAACAGAAACCGTTGGTCGGAGCAACTGCCATTTTCGACGGTGAGGGCAGCGTTGGGAGAGGAGTAGGTAGAGGTGGGTCGGTGGTTCTCGACCGCGTTGTTGGTATCTGAGCCTCCCTCAACGATGGTCAAGATCCGTTTTTGATGTTCACCTCTTCCTTCTCTCTCTCGCGCCACATTTTCTTCGTCTTTTGTTTTGTGGGTTTTGTCCCAGATGATCTCGTGACGGCCAAGGTTCTGCATTTGAATTGGTTCAGGTTGGTTTTTTTGTTCATTGTGAGATTTGTTGTGTTCTGTGTTGGAATTTGATTAATGGGCTTTCAGAAAGCATGATATTTCCTCTAGATCTACTAGCTATAAGCTCGTTGGATGTTTGGGACTTGGGAGGTTGTGACTTGATGATTGTCTGTGTACATGTGTGTTTCTCTGGTCCGGACAATGTCAGGAATCAGGAGGTATTTGGATTATTCTGTGCCTCTTTTTTCTTGATATAATGTGTCGACGCATAAAGTCCAAAACTTGGACCTGTATCCTGTATTTGCATACTCCTCCGTTTGAAGGACAAGACAGTGGTTGAAACAAAGTTGACTGCTTGTTCATCCCTCTTCCATTTCCGTAGGTTTTTGTTGGTTTCGGTATTCATATATATTTATTATCTTGCTGGTAGTTGAACAGTGAAGCGAAGATTGATACGCATATTGTTAAGATGTCTTTCAAGAGCATTGTGCGAGAATTGAAGGAGATGAAAGATGGAATTGGCAATATATCTAGGAGAGGGGTTGAAGGGAAGCATTGGCGCGGCAGGGCAAGGTCACATATTGCCCCTGATGAAATGCTACCAGAATCAGAACCAATTCAACAGGGACGGTGGGCAAATCTCCCTCCAGAATTGCTCTTGGATATCATTAGGAGGGTTGAAGAGAGTGAGACCTCGTGGCCTGCCCGTGCTGTTGTTGTTTGGTGTGCTTCGGTTTGTAAGTCTTGGAGGGAAATCACAAAAGAGATTGTTAAGACTCCAGAGCAATGTGGCCGGCTAACCTTTCCAATCTCATTGAAGCAGGTACTTCCATTACTCTGTCCGTCTCAAAGTTTTCTTCTATTGCATTTTCTAGTTTTTTCTTTGCCTAACTATCTAGTTATCATGATTTTTCTTGTTTAACTTGGTTTTGGCACTCAAATGCAGCCTGGGCCACGAGAGTCTCCCATACAATGTTTTATAAAAAGGGATCCTTCAACTTCTACGTACCTGTTGTACTATGGTTTGGTGCCGAGTAAGTTTTGGTCCCCTCTTGCTCCTTGATTTTTCTTTCTGTAGAATGCTTTCATGTAGATCTTTTCGCGTCTTCTCCATATATGTGAATCACATTGTTTATATTGTTTTACTCTTTCATGGTTTCTGCATATAGGAATGGAGGAATTAGGTTACGAAGATTTGCTTGTGAATGCTTTCCATTTCTTTATTTCTCCTCTCCTTCCGTTCTTAACAACCAGAATATGGATTTGACTTATCAGCGAAAACTATAGTGGTCAATACAAAAATGCCTTTTTTAAGAGGGGAATGATGCAAACTCACCCCAATATTGAACTATACTAGTTATTTGAGGCTTCTTTCTCTTCCTAACTATGGCTTAATGGGTACCATTTGATTGCTTCAGATGAAATATCTTGGTTACTTAAAAGAAAATTTCTGTAATATCATTATGGACTGACAGCTGAAGGAGAGACTGATAAATTGCTCTTAGCGGCAAGGAAGTTCAGAAGGGCGACATGCACAGACTTCATAATATCTTTAGTTGCGGATGATTTTTCTCGGGCCAGCAACACTTATGTTGGTAAATTGAGGTAGGTCTTGGTAATCAGAATTGATAATTGATCAAGGACCCCAAAATTTATGCATAGTTCATGTCAGGTCCAACTTTTTGGGGACCAAGTTCACCATATTTGATACCCAACCTACATATGAAGTGCCAATACGACCAACCAGCCGGACAAATCGCAGATTCCATCCAAATCAGGTGTCTCCAAGACTGTCTGCATGTAACTACAATGTAGGCACCATCACCTATGAGCTCAATGTTCTCCGCACCAGAGGACCAAGGAGAATGCATTGTGTAATGCCCACTATTCCAGTCTCTTGCATCGAGGAAGGAGGCAGTGCCCCAACAACATCAGATGTATTTAATGGTCTTTCTTCACCAGGTTCTAAAGTGAAGGCACTGGTCCCAGATATCAATTCCACAAGCACCTCAGTGTCACCAGTACCATTCCAGTCTGTGAGAGAGCCTCTAATTCTTAGAAACAAAGCTCCTAGATGGCATGAGCAGCTACAATGCTGGTGCTTGAATTTCAGAGGACGTGTTACAGTTGCTTCTGTCAAAAATTTCCAACTTGTTGCGGCTACTGAGTCTTCAGATGCTGCGCCAACTGTTGATCAAGAACAGGTAATCTTGCAGTTTGGCAAGATAGGAAAAGACATCTTCACCATGGATTACCGGTACCCCCTTTCTGCCTTCCAGGCCTTCACAATTTGCTTGAGCAGCTTTGATACCAAACCAGCCTGTGAATGATGGCTGCAGGAGTGCCTGGTAAAGCAAATTCCAGTTCACAGCAATGCATCTTCCAATTTTGCAGGGGATGTTCACCCTGTTTGAGGCTGATCGTGCATGACCTTTACAGCTGATCTTAGCTATGCAATCTTTACTTCATCCAATGACGAAATTTGGGTTGTTTTTTCATCATTACATTACCCATATTTAGGGTAAACAAGAGTTAGTGTGTTTATGTTCATATCTATACGTATGTTCTACAGTGGAAGGATAGTTTAATTTGCTAGATCCCTTCTTTCAACTGTTAGGGACACTTGTTCAGTTCGAACACACTACCTTGTATGCTCTAATGTTTAAAGATTCGCATGGATTTCCTCCTATAAGACTGGAGTTTATTCCAAGGTTGTGAATAAGTTGTTCCTTGCCCATCTTAATTGGTTTCATTTATTGAGCTTTTAGATGTACGTGTGCTTCGTTGACGAAGTCTTCCAGAATTCTGTTTCTGGTCTTAGACTTCACTCGGTATTGTCTACAGTGGAGTCTCTTTACGTTGATGTTGCTGGTTTATCCAATATTTGTTATAGCGCATGCAAATTCTCAGGCGAGCTGCTTAATTTTTGCCCATTTAGATTAAGTTTCATGGTCCATGGTTTATTGCCATATTAGCGGATCAAGAACACTCATCAGGCTTGATACAACTTTCTTGAATTCATGTACCTTCTTGAAAATTTTCGAAAGAAACTCAAATGTCCAGTTCCTTATGGCTGACAAAGAGTAGAAATGAAATTGATAGTTTTAACTTCAGTTTTGAATATTCAAGTGCTTCGTGTGTCAAGAATATGTTGCATACAATTGGAATGGATACACTGATGGACAGATACGAGGAGATTAACCGGCCTTAGACCCTCTTGCCCACTTAATTGTAGTCATCCAGCAGCTACGACATTCGGTAGATGTGCCTTCACCAAGACCGGAAGTTGGATTACTACGGGATTATTCTTCTATTTCACCGTCCAACCGGCTACAGTATTGCCCGAAAATCAACTTTAAGGTCACGTAATTGACCAGGTCAGGATAGCTGTCTTCGTGATAAATGCATTGCAATCTTTATTCGAACTTTTCCTGCCTTGTGATGCAATGATTTGGTTGAATGGAATGAACTGATTCACAAATGTATCAAAGAAGATATCATTGATTGAAGGACATCTATTGCAAGCTAGATTGACCTATCACAGATGGACACTACCTACCAATGCAATGCAAATTACAACTTTAAACACGTCAATTAGATGTTTTCTTTTTTCTGAGGACATGTCGCAATTATAAAGACTATCCTAAAGTAGAGAAGGCTGTAAGGTCTCATCTGTCATAGAACCACAAGTTTCCGTCCTATTATTAGATTGTTTGAAACATACAAGAATCTTCAGAAGTTAAGAGACTGGATTTGCAAGAAAAGTAAAGGAACAACTTACAACATCTTCAAATGCATAACGTCTTGTACAAATTCTCATATACATCTGATATTTATAGCACCAATTTTGAGCCATTAAGTTTTCAATCACATTCTGGCACTGGATATGCTAACCATTAGAAATCGCCAGCAGTATCATGTTCCTAGCATATCATTTATACTAACAAATGTAAACAAAGACAATGCAAGGCAACAAATTAATGATTCCAAAGTGCAACTCCGTTATTCTTAGATGGTGCCTACTTTCGGTAAACATGCTTCACTCCTATACTTGAGACAGGATACCACAGTTCTCAAGTATTGCCTCCTTTCTTCTTTACATTGCAATGTATCAATCATCTAATTAAAGAGTATGTAATGAACTCTCTTGACGTGAATTGAAATGGTTGATGAGGAATAGGATTTCTGCAATGAAACTTTAAATAAACTAGAGGTAGTGATTAGAAATTAATAGTTGAGCAAATCATGACATAATGGAAACTCACGGTCGAGGTCCAAAGACTCTGATCTGGCGAACATGAGTATCCCTTCCATTGAGGTGATTGGATAGTACAGCAATTTGCAACATGAATGTATTAACGAAAGTTTCCCTGCCAAAAACATGGATGTAAATCCAGTTGTGCTGGACCAGGCTGGACAGAATATAAAACATGACATGCATCCTTGTCGTTCTGCCAGCAGCTTACTATTTTCTCATTTTACAGGGAATATATCAAAGTTCAAGCATATACTTTTTTATGTCAAACACCCGGAAATAAATTCTCTTATCAACTTATGTATCAATGAACTCCAAAACAATTAAGTTTAAGAAGTTCCATAGTGCTTTCTAAGGATTTTAACCAGCATACTTCCATCTAAGCCGGTTCACTCCCACAAAATAAATAGATGACATCTAAATGGGTTAAGTGATAGAAAATTAAAGATCTATTAGATATAAAAACATTTCTCGTTTTTAGAACGATGTATTATAGCCGAGAATATTGTATATCGCTCAACATGATCGCGAAGGACATGAGAACAACTGCTCAATGGTTTGAAACATAACAAATAAGTTTACCTACGAAATGTCTTAGAATCTGACCCTTGAAAGATCCCTCCACAAGCTAATATATTAGGAATTTGACGAGGCTAAAATTAAATAACAAGAAAATGGAGATAGAATCCGCCTATTAAGGTCTTTCCTCACCTGGGATCATTTCCGGACAAAGATATGTAAACCCACCCGCTTGGTTTCACAAGTTCTACAGTCTTTATCTCCTGAAACCAAGTTAAAAAGAAACAGGACGAAACCCAATTTAGAACACAAGCTAAGGAGATAAAATGTTGCTAATAAAAGGAAATGAAGTACCTTCAAATTATGAAATCCATCACCAGCCCGAATAGATATCTTACTCGGTGTATAGCTCTCATCAAGCTTGAAATCCACATAAAGCACAACCAACTTCAAGCGAAAAACAAATATGAACAAGGTCAGAGCTTTGTCACTAGTGACCCCCAACCAACAAAAACCCAATAAACAAATAGATACCCACCTGCAGCTTCATTTTCTTCTGAAATTGAATGTTCACCAAATGAGGCTGAGCACCATCTGATCTAAAACCACCAAAAAAAAAAAAAAGAATCAATTGACAAATTACGTAGTTGTCGAGAAGAGAGTACAGGTTTGTGTAGTTACTGCCAGTAGGTGTCCAGATTATCGTCTCTGAGAGAAGAAACACCATTTCCAGGTTTGCAAGAGCTGACACTCCAAGCAGCTTTTTTCCCCATCTCTCGGAGGTCTTCGTCTACTATTAAATGTTGATTCCCTCCCGTTATTTTACCTTCTTCTTCTCCTTCTGATGACTCTGTCGCCATTTTCCGTCACCTCACTCGCTAAGAATTGCAAACCAAATCGAGACCTATTCAATTCAAATTTTCTTAAACCCTAAAACTGAAAGCGAAGATCAATCAACTTGGGAATTCATAGCGTGCAGAAATCTCTTACCAAAATGGCTTTTTAACAAATTTGAATTAAAGAGCGCTCTTTGTATTAATCAATTAATTTCGACTTTGTTCCAAATGTTGAAGGGCCTACTCCGAATTCCTGGAGCCCAATGATCAATTGGGCATTGCTGGACACAGTGGAGGCCATGAGAAACTGTTACTTAGGAATCAATAGCTCGAATAGGCCTAAACGAAACTCAGGTTTGGGTCAGACTTCGAACACATTCGAAGTCTGGCTCAATTTGGTGCAAAGTATGCTAAATTCGGATCGAATTTGGTAAATGAGTTTAAGTAAATTTAATATTCAAATAAGTTCAAACTCGAAGTTATTAAATACTTTTAAATTTAAATTCAAATTCAAATTTTAAAAAATTTAGCACATATATATACATATATATCTTCTAATTTCTAAAGAACCTAACTTGTATACTGCATCTATTTTAGATTTGTTTGTTTTTTTTTGTTTTTAGATTTAGTTAAAAACATTATTTATTTTATTTGGTTTATTTTTATTTTAAAATAATTAATTATTTGATATATTCTAAATTTATAATTAATTTAAAATTAAAAATATTTTAAAGTCCTCCAAATTTATAATATTTAATAAGTACATATGTTAAATTTAAAATATCTTTAAGATACATAAATTTCAAAAATTTAAAATTGTTTACCAAATATATTAATAGATAAATCTTATTTATAAATAAAATTTTATATATTTTTCCTGATATAATTTCATTATTTAAATAACATATTTGCTAATAAATATTAATTAAGATATCAAAATAAATTTATTTAATTTGTTGATTCATAAAATTAATTTGTCTTTATACTTTATTTAATATTTAATTATTATCAATAGTAAGAGTATAATTACATTGAAATTAACAATTAACAAAAAAATCAATGATTTAAAAATTAGATCAGACCAATCAATTTGACCAAAATAAATAAAAATCGGCATAATTTTCCATCATATTTATGTTTATAACCTCTATAAAAAAAAAAAACAGATTTATTACTTAATCTGCCGAAACAATCCTAGAGTTGCAATTGAAGCCACCTCTTGCGGAGTCTTAATAGAATAGACGATTGCTATAGGAAAATTAAGATTTTTTTACGAGTATATTTTAAAAATCTTTTGAAACTTTAATGATTTTTTTCAATTCTTTCGGGCAATTTAATTAATAAATTATATTTTTAAAACTTATATTCTTTTTCTATCTCTTTATATTTTATTTAAAAATTTTGTTTTAAAATTTTATTATTAAAAATAGATCACTATTTTTGTCCTTTAAAAAACTAAATTTATTTAATCGAAACTGATATAAATTGTAGAGTTGCAATTAAGGCCACCTCTTACACAGTCTTAATAGAATACACGATTGCTATAAGAAGATTAAGATTTTTAATGAGTATATTTTAAAAATCTTTTGAATTTTTAATGAATTTTTTCAATTCTTCATACAATTTAATTAATAAATTATACTTTTTAAAATTTATATTCTTTTTCTATCTCTTTATATTTTAATTAAAAAATTTTTTTAAAATTTTTTATTATTAAAAAATTGATCACTATTTTTATCCTTTAAAAAACTAAATTTATTTAATCTCACTAATAAATTTTATTTGTCAAAAATTAGGTTATGCATTAATTTAAAATTTTAAATCACTATTGTTAAAAACTAATTATTTTTTTCATGAATTTTTTAATCAATTGAATTGTTAATTAGTATATCTAAGTAATTTTTTAAAGATAATTTAAGAATGTATTAAAAATAATATTTAAACTATAATGAAGCATTTTAAAAAGATATTAAAAAAAAGTTAGAATAAAGTTAGAGTTCCTTATAATGACTTTCTTTAAACATACTTTAACTTTTATAAGTTTTTAAATAGATGATGATGATGATGATGATAATGATAAAATTTAGGTTCAATCTTAGTTTAAATATTATATTTATTAGTAGATTTATTATATATTAATAAACATTATTAGTGCGTTTTTATTTCAATAAAATACTTTATTTTAAACTACATATTTACTTATTCTTATAGTTTTTACTTCTTATTTATTATATATCGGTTTAATAGTGGTTGAACTTTTAAACCTTAAACCTTTTATTTGACCGGTTTAATGTTCAGTCCAGTTTTTAGAATATTGAGAAAAACATAATTGAAATATATAGTGGTTGAAGTAAGAAACTCCATACTTTTCTATAGGATTTCTAAGTTTCTTTTGGATTATCCTCAAGCTGCTATTTTCTTCTCTTACTCCAATATATTAGCTTCCTTCAATGTTCTTCTTTCACCCAATTTGTTGCTTTGGTTGAGTTTTTATTGAAAAAGAGAGTTTTCCCTTAATGAATTATTGGGTAAAAAAAATATCGGAGGAATTCACATTTGACAAGAGTGTTGGTGAATGAGGTTAATCTTTTTCTTTTCATATTTGACATTATTTTTAATGCTCAAAGAGTCTTAAAAAATGTCCTTTGGAACTGCAACAACAGGCCTTTATTCATTTGGAAGTTAAAACCTATGGTTCAACTTTAAAAAATTAAATAGAAATAGGTATGTATATGGATTAATGTTCATAACGTGTTGCTTGAGTTTTGGACTACTAAAACATCTTAGTCACCGAGTAAGCTTGAAATAAAGATGTATGGATGAAGCTATGATATGGATGAAAAGAGTGAGTTATTTGAGAATATGTGTGATTATTGATATGCATCAAGAGCTAACATATATGATTATATTACTGATACTTAATATATGAAGATAATGTATTAGTCTACTATTAATGGAGACCTCAATTATCTAACTAAGGTAAGAAATGTGTGGTAATAGGTAGAAAGTTTTGAAGAGAAGATTATTATAAGCTAATGGAACTTTATAGCATGAAAAGGAAAATGGTGTCATAATAGAGAATATTATGATAACTCTATAATATGATGTCATAATAGAGAATATTAAACACAATGCCATAAAAGTGGACAATAGACATGTTAAAATAGCTTTGATCTTAATGACACTGGAAACTCAAATGGTAAACAACACAGATAGTAATAAGTTAGCTAGTCCATAACTAGCTGAGCATAATAGTGATCCATCTCCCTCTTATTAGTAGATCAAGTTTCATGATTTCTCTTTATTTAATACTCAAAATTTCATTGATTCAGGTCATGATTTCAAAACTACTACTACGAGGAAAGCCAAAGGAGGAATAAGATAACCATTCAAACCTTAATGTCGTTCTGATGACTTTTATATCTTATAATGTGACAGGGTTTAGTAGCCGTAAATTAACAAGTGTTATGAGTTTACTTACATGAAATAAAACTATTTTGATTTGTCTTTTAGAAACAAAGCTAATGATGGATAGTTATAAGAAGTTAGGCTTAAGAAAAGCATTGGTCTGTTATATCCAATCACCATGCTTATTATATTGGTAGAATACTGTAGATTTTGACTATGACAAAACATAGATTCCTCAAATTTCAATATCATATCAATCTATCTATATGGACATGAGGCTTATGTAGGAGGACATCAATTTATGGGTCATTTATATATATATACGCTTCTAATTTTTCTTTTAAAAGGAATTCCTTATAGGACAACTATAGCACCCCCTTACTGTAGGGTGCAAACCGGGATGCCCAAAGGTCATTCTGATACATATTCTACGATAAGGGCGAGCTACGTTCGATAACTACATTCACTTCACATGACATCATATCATTTCTCACTTATAAAGCATCATAAGAAAATCACGATATTTTAAAATCAACTTTTTCCTCATTTCATTTCACAAAACCGAAAGTCTACATTGTATCTTTCAACACTTACTACATGTACATCATCAAAACCATGTACAAAAGTACTAAATGAAAGAGGAAAATATACAAAGTCTATTTAATCTGTTCAAAAATCCCAGTTGACCGACCTTTGAGCTAGGACTTCTCTTGCCAAATCACAATCTACACGACTGGTAGAGCCTCTCAGTAGCTAGAGTCGTCTCTCGGTCCTGAAAAGACAACGTTGCAATTTTGGTGAGTTTTTGCGAACTCAATGAGGTAACCATCATCGATGGTTCACTCAATTCATGCAACACATCATTTCACATAAAACATATTCACATTTTCACTTAAGCAATTTTACATTTCAATCAATCAACATACTTAAACAAATGCATATGGAATGCTCATAAGACTCTTTTCCAATTGTTACGTTGTTGTGACCGAGTGCCTAAACTGTCCCGTATCCATTTTGGATAATGGGCTCATTGATAACTGTCATTTATCTGATGGTGATACAAGGCTCATTTTACATAGTGAGCCTTAGGCTCTTAATCACTTTCTGAGCTCGAGGCTCTTTTTCACACTTTGAGCTTTAAGCTTTAATCGGTGGCTACTCTGGTCACAACTCCCATTATCTAATCATGCATTCATGTATGGAATGCATCTCACATTTTCAATCATTCATATCAATAAGGAACATAGTTTGTCACATTCACATACAAGCAGCACTTCAATATCTCAATCCAATATCACAGTCATTGAACCTTCATTGTCCGGAATCAACAATCAAGCCACATTCATTCAATCATTTCAAAACAGAATTTAAGCAAACAAGTAATTAAGTGAGACCGTCTAGGTTACTCATAAGTTGCTCCCATTGTTAGTGCCTGGAAGTTCTGGCAATGTCTAGAGGTTGGCATTCCCGTTTCTCCGCTATATCAAACACCACAAACATATCACAATTTGCAAAATTATGAGTGTTTAATAATGCACATGTATGAAATGAATTATGTATAATGCATGTTCATGACAATCCTGGGTATCTTCCCATCAATTTCATCACAAAAT
>JAOSBN010000179.1:8545704-8576773 GCA_027563595.1 Erythroxylum suave | reverse complement strand
CTTAATTCCTTTAGCTTTGTGCTTGGTCAATTGGCCTTTCCTCTAACTCCAATTGCCTCTCTTGACCTTCATCAAAATATAACAATTTAACCTAACATGAGTTGTCAAAAATTGACAATTCTAAGGAAAGGAAAACATGAATTTAAACCTATATCACCTTACCCATGTTTTTCCTAAACTTTTTGAACCAAAACCTATCTAAATTAATCAAAAATTTCGAAACTCCCTTACCTTCCAAGCCACCCACGAATTTCTCTTCTTGCCTTTAATGGAGGATTAAACCTTCCTCTTCTCTTATCCTTCTTAAAGATAACTCTTAAACACTCCTTTCTAAAGCATAAAATAACCTAAGCCTATTTCTTCTTCTTCTTCTTCTTCTCTTGGCCGAAAGTCACCTCCTTCTCTTTTCTTTAGTGAGTTCGGTGGTCTCTTAAGAGACTTAAGGAAAATTGCTTCTTAAACTTTAAAAGCCTAGTCAAAAACTACGTAGTTTCATTTACTTGCTTCTTATACATGCCATTTTTATCTTTTCTCCTCACACAAACGACAATTCCTCCTCTTTTGCTTCTTCCTTATATTTTTAATCAAGCTCAAGGACCAAATTAGCCCTCCTTAAAAGCCTTAAGCTTTAAAAGCATAAGTAAACTTCCCAATTTGCCCCCAATTCATCTTATTCTTTTAAATTTCTAACAACATATCAAAATTCTAATTTTAACTAAATCCCTTCATTTAATTTCATGCACTTAAGCACTAAAACCCCAAATTAATTTTTAAAAGGAAAAATTAAGCAAGCTAAACCTCAACAAT
This sequence comes from Erythroxylum suave, assembly GCA_027563595.1. NCBI lineage: Eukaryota > Viridiplantae > Streptophyta > Magnoliopsida > Malpighiales > Erythroxylaceae > Erythroxylum > Erythroxylum suave. The sequence continues at coordinate 8,575,966 of JAOSBN010000179.1, read as the reverse complement.
AAATTAAACAAGCCTAATGTGAATCGGGGCCCAATAGAAAATACCTATTAGAGTTGAGTGTGGTAACACTCATTGGACCACATACATCTGAGTGCACTAGCTGCAGTTTTTCTGTTGCTTTTATAGCTTGATTTACAGGAAAAGGAGAATTGCTCAACTTTCGTAATTGACAGGTTCCACACATACCAGTGAAGTCATTTATTGAATTCAAATCATTAACAAGCTCGAGATCCTGCAGCTACTTCATTGAAGGGAAATTGTTGTGTCCAAATCTTTTATGCCATAGACAAGTGTTATCTTTGACACATACATGAACACTAGCAGTAGCATTTGACCATTTAAGGGGAAATTTTCTTCTCTTCATTTCAACAGACAAAATTTCAATTCCAAATGGATCTCGAATAGTGCAGTTTTTACTTTCAAATGATAGCTTATGGTCTTTCTCAAGCAATTAGCTAACACTCAATAAATTCATGTCACTCTCAGGTACATATAAAACATCTACAATATTTTTCAATCCTGAAGGAGTTTTAACATGAATTGTATCTTTCCCTTCAGCATTCACCATTCTACCATCTCCAAGCTTTACTTTGCAATCAAAGTTTCAATCCATGTTAGTAAAATGGCCAGGTCAGCTGTCATATGGTTTGTGTAGCCACTGTCCACAAGCCAAACTCCAAAATTTTGAGTTGCTACATGCATTTCTTCAACTGCTGCAAATAGCTCTTCTTTTTTTTCTTTTGCACTTTCAGCAACTTGTGCAAGATGAGCTTTAGCTTGCGTCTTCTTATTGGACTAACAGACCTTCTCCATACGGTCAAATTGTTTGCAAGTCTTGTATTGAACATTTGGCCTAAACCAACAGAAATCTCCTGAGTGATTTGTTTTTTGACAGTGGGAATAAGGAGGAAATTTTTTTTTTGAACTTCCCTTTGTTCTTCTATTCAGTCTTCTCCTTGCTTTTTCTACCATAAGAAAATTTCTTGGATCCACTTGGCTTGAATGTTTGAGCAGCTGCATATGCTCCTTCACTTGAGCTCTCCTCCTCACGAAATGCTTTTCTTTGTTCCACAGCTTGCAATGCATTTGCAAGTTCTGTGGTAGTTATCTTCTCCATGCCCCAATTGTCTTCCAACGAAGAAATTTTGGATTCAAACCTCTTTGGAAGTTTTACCATGACCTTCTCCACAATTCTCTTCTCTTTAAGTTGTTCCCCCAGCAACCTTTTCTCATTGACAGTTTTCATAATTTTGCCAACATAATCTTTAATTTTATCTTACTCCTTCATACGGTGCATTTCAAATTCTTTCCTCAGATATAGTATTTGCATCTTCCTTGTTTTATCACTACCTTGGAACTCTTGCTTCAATCTTTCTCAAGCATCTTTAGTAGATTCACAGTCTATAATCCTGGTGAAAATCACATCATCCACAGCTGAGTGAATGCATGAGAGAGCACGAAACTTCTTGGCAGTTTCTTCAGTATGATGTTTGATCTGGTTCATTGTGGGATTGTTCGGAAGAGGATTCACTTCCTTACCATCAAAATAATCCCAAAGATAAAATGATCTTAGGTGTGTTTTCATCTTCACAAGCCAAATTTGGTAGTTTTGGCCATTAAAGACAGAAGGTGCAGTGAATGAACGTGTGGAAGTCATTGGTAGTGTTTTTTGAAGAAGCTAAAGTGAGTGAGGTTAAGTGTAATTTTGGTTGGTTTTTTTTTTTTGAATCATAGATCCCTTACAAGATCAAGAATGCTTTGATACTATGTAAAGAAATGTGAAGAACTTGAAGTTTGTACTAATATTGTGATACGAATGAGAGTTGTGAAAATGAAGCTATGTATCACCCTCTTCATTGCACTCAAAATATGTATATCATTCTTGTTATAATACACCATACTGAAATTCAAAAATATAATGATTACAAAAAAATGACAGGCATGATTTTCACTAAGTATTCTGCCATTTCTACCAATACAAGTAAAGCTCACCTAATACAATATAAGCTAACTACTCCATTACACTTGAACTTAAACTTTAGAATAGCACTAAATCAAGTTACGTTCCAACAAGATGGGATAAACTTGTGTGGAACAAACATCAGTCCCCCGAGGTATCCTTTACGCTATGGTTATGCTTGAGGAATGAATTTGCAACCAAAAATAGACTGAGTTTCCTTAATGTTCAAGGAACATGTGTGTTCTGCAGACTCCAAGCTGAATTTACATTACATTTATTCTTTGAATGTGCTTATACTAGCTGGACAAGAAAGAGTACAAGTTTTCCTAATTCTATACCAAAAATTTCTCCACTTTCGAAGATATATTAGAATGACTTCAAAGAGACAACTATTGCGCCAAAAAGAGGCAACTACAAATGGTTAATTCCATGGGAATCAATATGTATGTCATATGAAACAAATGAAAACTAGATTTTTCAAAGATGAACAAACACCTAAGGAAGATGCACTAAGGATCTCGTTAACAAAAAGCAGAGAGTTGGAACTACGAGTACACACAAGGGCCATTTCATTTCAACACTAAAGACGATACTGCAGCTTAGTTTGCATATTGCTCCTTGTTTTGTACGTTTGGCTTAGCTAATCCATAGTTTTGGCTTTCATTGTAAGGCTTTGTAACCTTTTTGATCAGTTATAAAATATTTAACTTTTCAAAAAACAAACAAGTATAAGTTTAAAGAAAATGATGAGCAAACCAATGTAATACGGTAAGAAACTTACGGTAAGAACAAGCTTCTAACGCAAGAGATTAACATTTTTTGGATTTTTTACTTTTTTATCCTTAATTTTATCGATCATAATATTGTCTATCAACTAATTTTTAAAAATATAACTAATAATATTATTTGAAGTGATGGCCAGTTGGCCACTAGCCAAAAAGTGCTTTCCTATAATCAAAGGAAGGATTGCGTGCCTGACTTGGAGAAAATAAGACAACAATGTAAACAGCGTAGGACCAAAAAGTCCTTATGGGATATGAAACGTAGGGTACCTAGAGAGATTTTGTAATCGACTGTTGGAGGTACAGAAATCAGTTGGCTTGCTGATGAATAACCTAGGTTCTTCCAAAAAGCAGTTCCTTTCTCATTCATCACCTTCTCTGCGCCCCACGTTGCCTTAGATGGCCTGCATATTCCCTCAGTACCATGTGCTGTTATTATCAGCTTTTCATGGTCTCTTTCATGGGGTCCTTTCTCCTTTATGTCCCTCTCTGTGAAAACATATGTTTTCAACATAACAGCCTCAAAAGAAATGCCTAATTCCTTGGATAGTGCGAACATAGAGAAGCAAATAAGTATTTTGTTACAATTTCGATACTCTAGCAGACAAGAATGATGATATTGCAATATCTCATATGATGACAGACAGGACAATGCATTGTTCACTAAAGCTTTCTCAGGATTGAAGAATCGTTGAATTTAAACTTTTGACATGGTGATATTTGCCAAAACCATAGATCTTGCCTCCAGCTTCTGGACTCGACTGTTGGAACCTGAAAGAGAACAATATAGGCAACCTAGGGTGGAGAATAGGAGAAAATTTGAACAGGACATTTAGTGCTACTGCTACCTCCAAAAGCTTGGAGAAGGGAAAGCATTTGATCATCCTTGATGGAATTGCACATTGTGAGGGTTTTGTGTCTCAGCATCCCAAAAACAATGTAGATGCTGCAAATGGAATTATTGCGGTTACTAGAATCAAGACTATGGTAGAATCCAAGTCACTGTAAAAGAGGTAATTACATTAAAGCAGGACGAGTCAAGATGTAGATCATTGATAAATGTCGAGGAGATCATAGTTCTTTCAACACCTAGCTCAGGAGTATGTGGTAGCAATTCCAGTTCACTTCCTAAGCCTGCTTGGTGCACTGAATTATGTTGAAGTTCTGGAAAATTTTCAATTGTTGATGGCATATTTGGCGTTGGAAAACTTGCCACGTAAGCAGGAAACTTCGTAACATAGATGCGAAGAAGAAAATGTCAGTGCTAAGACAAACTTATTCGGGTCCCATTTTAGTAGATTCCGTTCAGAGGAAAGTTACCTCTTGCCCTGACAAGTTGATGTTGAACTCTATTGTCGGATTTACAGCAGCCAGTTTCATTGACAAGAACTGCAGGTGAATTGAGAACCTCTTAGATATGTTTTCAGAACTAACTTATGAAGAAAAATGCTTAACGAAGCAGGAACCTCTGGTTACCTCAACTTGTCTCTGAAGAGATTGAACATAATTGATAATTTCATCTAGCATTCCTGCCCTTCCGGTTATTTTATTGCACCCAGGGACTAGATCTTGCAGGCATTTCATTTTCTTACTTATCTTTTCCCTCCTGGCCTACAAATTAGGGACAAAAATCGGTCTAGGACACCAAAATTTGTTGCAAGTGTTATGAGTACATGTATGCATTAATTCTTATAATTGGAAACTTTGCGGCTCACCCTTTCTGCTAAGCTGTGACTGTCAGTGGCCTGGCCACGTCGTGCCCGCACATGTATGTAATCTGGCTTTTGGACCACTGAAATCTTCTGATTTTTCTTTGAAGAATCTGCAGTAGTTTCTGTAGTGCTCTTGTGTTTGACTTTGGACTCCACTTCCACTTCACTTCTAGTCCTCTTCTCTTTACATTCTTCTGCTGCAACAGACTAGACACACAAAAATATTCCAAAGGATGGCTGTGACTTACAAATTTCAATCAAAATCTTGCACATCTGCCTTCATAAAATATTAGTTACTTCGTGAAATTTCAAGAACCAATGTTGAAAGTTTCTAGCAATCAGAAACGAAGAAGTTGATGATAATGATTATTTTATTTCAACGAATTCCTAGTAGCATATAGAAAACTTCCTGTTCATATGTTTCTTCTCTAAGTGGTACTCACTGTTTTAGTCTTCTCTATCGAGTTAACAAATTCTCATTGCTCTCCTTTAAACGATTTGAAAATTTAGTAAATGAATTTGGAATGAGAAAAACATACCCTTGATTTCCTCTTATTTGAACTGTCACTCTCGGCTCTGGTTTGCATCTGCTCCAAGAAAATCACGGTATTGCCTATCGCCTCTTCTTCCGTGTTTGCGGTCTCTACAGCACCTATCTGGTAACTAGAGGTCCTTGATAAGCCACGATCACTCTCAAGAGAATGTAGCGCTCCTTCAGTTTGTATCAACTCCATTTCTTTAGCAAACAAATTCGTGGCAGCTAATGACAAATTGGCGTAATTCATCACGTCCCCATTGCCACACGTTTCATGCTTTTTCTTCCAATCAACAGTACCTCCAATTACTGAAGTGTGATCAAAGATACCTCCAAACTGAGGCAGTAAGCTTGATTCAGAGGAGTTGTTTTGGTTCAAGTAGTCATGCTGTTGCTGGTAGAGCCACCTGAGCCTCGCTTGGTCTATCTCTTGCACTGTCACGTCCATACATAAGGCGTGTTTTTGAGACATCATTAGTTCAAGGGATGCAACCGAATGTCCTAAAAGACTATACCCTTGAACATATCAACATCTCAATCCTCCAACTTTGCTAGTGTGAGATATACATTATATGCTAGCAAAGTAACAGTTGGTATGTAACCTTCAGTGATCAAAGGTACTGTAGGGTAGTGATAAGAGCAGATGAGTCTATCTTAGTCTGAAATAAATGCAAAGATGGCTACGGATACAGATACATTTACACAGAGATATGAGAGAAAAAGCATATAGTAGAGAAACAAGAGAACCGAGTAATTCACAAAGGAATGTTGACCATAAACAATAGCAGTGGGCGATGGTCCCCAGCGACATAGAGTGGCATGTGGGGAATGTCCATATGAACAGGAAATGGAGAAGGTTGAACGGGGTTCAGTTGGGATTATAGCCTTTCATGTTCAGTGGAGGTACTTTGTTAGGTATTGCAGTTGCTAAAAGGAAACATTTAAAAGACCAAACCTTTGATCAACCCAGTCACTCCGATTTATTAACTAAAAACAAATTACATTATCCCCAACCCCAATTAGTTATAGTGTGTCTATAAAATGCGTGTGGAAGTCTGCCTGGCTGTTGTCTTCTTTCTTCTTCTTAAACAAAGTAGATGGTTGCGATAAGTTATGGTAGAGTTTTTGTGTAAAAGGCTTGGTTTTGAATCCCTTAAATGGCTAAGCAAAAGGGTAGTGCACTGTCACATTTCTTCACTTTCAAGTTATACCAGAAATATTACATTTCAATGTATTTTTTGTAGTGTATATATGTTAACTACATATTTTAAATAAATTATTTGGCGAATTTATAAAATTAAATTAAATAATATGATCGATAATTGAAGATAGTTGAAGAGTCTTTATGGAAGTTTAGAATTGATATCCCTAAGACTTGTAAACATTTGGAATGTCTCTTTATACTAATTGAACCACCGAGCACAAATTTAACTTGCCGGTCTCTTAACTAACGCAAAGGCCTTTCCTGGCTGGCGTTAAAGTTTAAAATGCATATGCATTTACATCGATTATCGTTAGTGATCCTGTCCTAGAATGCATAACGTTGGACGGCGCATGGTAGCTGCTGATGTACATTTCCTATGTGCAGCAGCTAAGTTCTAAATGTTCGGAAATATTAGGAACTTGATCATATTTATACCTAACTGGGCCATGAGTCTCACTCTTTTTTTTCTTGAACAATTCATTAGATGATTCATCTTCTCTTAAAAAGAGGAAAAGACATATAACCTATAGAATTATAGAGCACAGGCGGAGGACAGGCATGATTTGCAGAGCATATCTTTCTTTGTTTCAATGAGAAAGGTACATGCACGGATAAGGTTGGAGAAGGGTTATGGGGTGACCCACCGACAATGTGTGCCAAACTAGGACAGCTGAGAACAGTCACACCAACCTTGTTACCCATCTCAGAACCCAACTCTCACACTGCAAATCACAAGCTGCCTCTTAAGATAACATTTACTATGTAGTACCAATTCAGTGTCGCATACTATATAGGAGATAATCTCAGCCATGCCCCGTCCACAATACCTATATATATCTTCTCTTCTGGGAAATCTTCAAATAACTTGTACGCCAGTGGAGATTCAATCCTTTTACTAATCGATTTGAACAGAGAGATTCATGTTAAAGATTACTTCTCTTCTAACTCTCAATTGAATTCAAACTCATGAACATAACATGGAACATGCCAATTCAATAAATAACCTGGTAAAAACCAAGGAGTTGGCATATTCTATGATCTCCTTTAAGAGTTTCACAACTATGGGCAGAAAAAGAACATTTAGTACCGCCTTCCAACTCAACTTGGTGGCATTCAAAGTCACTTGAAAAAAACTTTATATTAAGAGACAAGATCACATCACCTTGATATAGAAGGATACAGTGCCGAGGTCTTAGGCCCCAATGTATTGCGAAGATATATATATTATTATGAGAACAGTAAAAAAAACTAAGGAGTTGATGCATCTTATGAATGATGGGTATAAGGATAAGTGATAGGGTGGTGGGGGACCAAGAGTTGGGAAGTGTTGGAGCCCTTGAATAACCCCACCAGCTTCATATGCTGTGTCTCTAGCGGACCATTAGAAGTTCTCTTCATTTTGTACATGCCTAAAGCTTCAACCACATAATTATCTAACTGTCAACCAGATGATTTGACCTTGGGAGATAAGGGTAGAGGTTAAAAAAGTACTTGTTAGATAGAAAATATAAAAGTTTTCAAATAATATGAGAAACCAGAAAAAAAATTAAAATTTCTTAAGAACAATATTTATTCTTTTGTCCTAAATTCATTTATAACAAAGTTTAATCACAAGCCTTGCTCTTTGGCATCTTCAATGATAATGTTTGATTTACATGTATCTTAACAATTCAATATTTTTAGATAGGACTAGAATTCAATCTTTGTAGATAAGCTTAGATTAAACTAGATCATAATATTACTTGTAATATTTTAAGTAAATCTCTTTTTAATTTTGTTTTTACTTGTATATATAAGCTCACCTGCCTTTCTCATATACAAAACAAAAGCAATAACACATCTTCTTATACATTCTTCACAACTCTCTTTATGGTATCAGAGCTAGCACACATCCTCTCCTAATTTTTTTTTTTGGCAACCCATCTTACACCAGTTAAACCATTCACAAACTTAGCACACCTACAACTCTCCACAAAAACATACTTCAACACATACTAGCTTGAACTTCCCAAAACTTCGATCAATTACACATCTTCATAGCAACACACACACACACACACACACACACATACTAGCCTAATTCATCCACACAGTCTACTCAATTACAAACTCAACTACACACCACTATAGAACCACACATTCACACACATTTGTCCACACCTCACTACACCAATCCAAGACTTCTCCATACACAGCCATGGTCGATCACACGACTTCAATTAAACTTCCCAAAACTTCAATCAATTACACATCTCCATAGTAACACACACAAATATACTAGCCTAAATCATCCACATAGTCTACTCAATTACAAACTCAACTACATACCACTATAGAAGCATACATTCACACATATTTGTCCACACCTCACTACACCAATCCAAGACCTCTCCACACACAGCCATGACTAATCACACAACTTCAATTCTACCCATCAATCAGTTGGCAAATTTTCTTACGACACCTCTAAACACATCAAATTACTTGGTCTGGCTAAATTAGGTTCAAGTATTTCTCATAACCTTTGGCTATGTTGACATACTCTCCTTTTCCTAACAGCACATCCGAATGTCGATACCATATCTACAAAATTTGTTAAATGGTAGAAATATGGCCACCTAGTCTATTGTTATCTCACCACATATCTCTCCAACTCAACTGCTCATCTAGCTCTCGGGTGCTATACTACTTGTGATCTCTAGCTATTGAAGGAATTATAAAGATAACATAATGGACATGTATGTTCATTGGAACATAGTAATGATACAATAGAGTTCTAGAAGGAAAAAAGAAGATACACAGATTCAAGAGAGAGAGAAAACAAACAAACACATCATTCGAGGATCACAAATACTGACATATCCGTTACCAATTAGCTTAAATACAGCTGATATACAATCAAGTAGTTCGTGGCGTAGGATTACTAAGCTAGACTTTTTATTTAAACGTTGCGTATAGTGTTTACTGTCTAATGGCTAGTGGACCTTCGTTGTTTCTTCCGTCATCATCTTCTTCATTTGTGTCTGCAACAATTCCCCTCCCCTTAACATCCCTATCGATCAAATTGACTTTTGGAAAACGTTTCTGAAGATCAAAAAGGTATTCCCAAGTAGCATCGGCATCATCTTCGTCTGACCATTGAATTAACCACTGCGTTACTGCCCGATTGTTCCTTTTAGTCATGCACCTTCCCAGTACCGATGCTAGTACTCATTCAACCAGAGTAAGGAATTCAAGTAATTACGAAGACGTTCTACTACATACTATGTTAGCCTTCTTCAACTGTGATACATGAAATATAGGATGAATAGATGAGCCTGAAGGTAACTCTAGTTTGTATGCCACCCTTCCAATGTGTTGTATCACCTTATACGGTCTATAATAAAGTGGCTATAATTTTTGCTTGCTTCTTTTCTGCAAGGAATGCTACTTATACGGTTGTAGTTTCAGTAGTACCATATCACTGACTTGGAACTCCCATTCAGATCATTTAGAATCTACATATTGCTTCATCCTATTTCGAGCTCTCTATAAATGGAATTTCATCAGGTCGATCATTACTTCTCTATTCTACAACACCCGATCTACTTCTGCCACTCTAGAGTCCCCCACGATGTATGGAGTGTAAATAGGTGGCGGGTAACCATATAGGGCCTCAAATGATATCAAGTTAATAGATGAGCGGTACATTGTATTATACCACCACTCTGCCAATGATATCCATTCACTTCATCATTTAGGTTCTTCACTAGAAGCATTAAAGGTAGGCCTCCAAGATTTTATTCACTGCCTCTGTAAGATCGTCTGTTTGTGGGTGATAGGTAGTGGAATACTTCAATCGAACCCTTGGTAAAGAAAGCAGCACTTACCAGAATTTGCTTTAAAATATAGGATCTCTGTCACTGATGATGGATTCTGGCATCCCATGTAATTTAAACACGTTGTTAAGGAATAATTCGGCAATATCACAAGCAGAATATGGATGCTTAACCGAAATGAAATGTGAATATTTCGTAAACCTATCCACTACCACAAAATTACAATCTTCTCTCTAGACAAAGGAAGACCTTCAATGAAATCGAAACTAACTTCTCTCCAACTTCCCTCCGGTATTTTAATAAGTTGTAGTAAACCTGGATACGTTGAGCAATTTTGTTTACGCCTCTGACAAATCATGCATGCTTGAACATAATTCCTCACGTCCCAAGCCATCCCCTTCTAGAAGAACATGTGTTGCAATTTCTTCATTGTAGCCATTGCGCTTGCATGGCCCCCCATTGCCTCGTTATGGCTAATGCCAATTATTTGTTGTCTCAACCCTTTATTATTACCGACCACCAACCGCCCTTCCCATCTCAACAGTTCATCTTTCCATTCATATGCACTAGACTATAACGTGCCATTTCTTAGTTTACTAATAATTTCTTGCATCGTTTGATCCTCTCCCCAACTTTTCATTATTTCATTCAGTAATTCGCCATACAATTGCGTGACTGATAGCATCATCATTTCCACACTTGTGATTCTTGAGAGTGCATCTACTGCATTGTTCTCCTTCCTACTCCGGTACTGTACTCCGAAATTGTAGCTGAGCAGTTTGGGAAGCCATGATTGTTGGAATAGAGTTGTCAATCTCTATTCCAACAAATATTTGAGACTTCTATGATCTGTCTTCATGATGAATGACTTAAAGCTCAAGTAATGATGCCAATGACAGATTGCTTTGATTATTGCCAGAAATTCTTTCTCATAAGTCGACAATCCATAATGTCTTCTTGCCAATGATTTACTAAGAAATGCGATGGGATAACCCTCCTATTGTAACGCTACTCCAATTCCTTGCCCACTCACGTCTGCTTTAATTATAAATGTCTTTGAGAAGTTCGACAATGCCAACATAGGTGTTGACATAATTAACCCCTTCAATTTCTCAAAAGCTACCCGTTCTTCATCTCGCCATCCCCAACTCCCTTTGTGCTACTTCTTTAATAATTCTTGTAATGGCTTTGCAATCATTCTGTACCCTTTAATGAATCGTCGATAATATCCAGTAATCCCTAGAAATCCTCTGAGTTCCTTGATTTCTTTAGGTTCGGCCATTTTTGAATCGTTTTAACCTTGCTGTTACCAGTGGCAACTCCAAGCTTCAAAATCGTGTACCCCAAATATTTGATCTGCCTCATACCAAACACATATTTGTTACCCTTCAAAAATAATTGATGTCTCCTCAATACTTCTATCACTGTTGAAATGTGTTGAATATGCGACTGTAATGATGGACTGTATATTAAAATATCATCGAAGAAGATCAGGATGAATTGGCATAGGTGTAGGTTGAACAACTCGTTCATCAGTCTCTGAAATGTTGATGGAGCATTCGTCAGATTGAATGGCATAACCAGGAACTCGTAGTGACCCTTATGCATTTTGAACGTTATTTTTGGAAGGTCCTCCGACTGCATCCGAATCTGGTAGTACCTTGAATGCAAGTCCAGTTTAGTAAACCAGCTCGCCCTATGAAACTCATCCAGCAATTCTTCAATAAGTGGTATCATAATTTTGTCATTTATTGTATGTTTATTGAGTTCCTGGTAGTCAACACGCATATGCCACGTATCATCTTTCTTCTTCCCTAAGACCACTGGTGAGGCGTAGGGTATGTAATTGTGTCGAATGAGTCTTTGTTTCATAAGACTCTTCACTGTATGTCCTATCACATCCTTCTGCCCTCCTGAATAACGGTATGGACGCACATTAATTGCTTCAACCCCTCCCTTGAAGACAATCTTGTGATTGTGCTTACGGTTTGGGGGAAGCTGAGTGGGTTCCTGGAAGATTTCTGCATATTCCGAAAGTATCACGTTAACTTTGTCAAATGCACTCTACTGCTCCTCCTTCAACCTCATTTGTTGCAATTGGAACTTGATAGGTGTTGTCAATTGTAACATGAATAATTGTCCCTCTATTGATCTATGAAATAATTTATGAAATTCCTTACTCGAGAGGATCCTATATTTTCCTTCTGGATTTCCATAAAGCGTCACCAACTTCCCATCCCATTAAAAGGTCATTGTCCTCTCCCTGAAGTTACACAACACATTGTTTAATCCAATCAACCATTGTACTCCTAAAACAACGTCGCAACCTCCCAAAGACAGAACCAGTGCGTCCATGGTGAATTGAGCTCCTTGCATTGTCCATGCAAAATTACTGCAGCACTGATAACATTTTAATTGTAAGCCTCCACCAACTATTATGGATATCAGTTCTATCTCTTGTATGTTGCACCCTCCCTTCTTGACAACTGACAAATCCACAAAGTTATGTGTCCTCGAATGTGGATTTGTCGTCTCTGATGCATCCTCATCCTCACCACTATCATTTGTTTGAATTCTATATCCCCCGAAAATCCCGACATAGCTTGCATGGAAACTATAGGACAATCATTTCCTCTTGGGTTACTCTCTAACTACTCTTCCTTTGGTTCCGGGGAGTTCTTCCCGCTGTCATCCTGTCCCGAAATCACATAAAACTGTAATTACCTCTTCGTACATTTGTGACCTAAGGTATACTTCTCATCACACTAGAAACAGAGCCCCTTTTCTCTTTTCTCATCAAAATCTCTACTACTAATTTGCCTCTCATTTTAAATAGTCTTACCGACGATGAGGCTCGTGATGTTGTCATCGGTGTCAACAATAGCCCTTCTAGACTTGAGCTTCTAGTCATATCGGGGGATGGTTGCCCTTGCATATGGAATGACTGCCAGCATTCATGTTCTTCGTGGTGCTGCCCCTATTCAACAAGGTATTGCCTGCAGATAACAGTATGGCTGCTTGCTTCCAACCTAGCTTATAAGCCTAATGCAAAGAATTTGGCTCGTGAAGTTTCACTATCACTCCAATTTCTGGTCGGAGTCCCTTAATGAAGAACCTGACTAAATATTTCTCTGGTAATATGGAGTCAGTTGGAATGGTGATCAAATAGTGCATAATATTCTAGCACTGTTCCTTCCTGTTTTAAATCTTTGAAATCACTTACTGGATCATCAAAAATCTCTGCGTCAAACAGTTGTTTAAAGGCCTTGGTGAACTCATCCCATTCAAATACCTCCGCCTTATTGCGATTTCAGATGTACAATTGATACCATTCCTGCGCACGTTGATCCATATGTAAAATGGCGACGCTCACCTTCGTTCTTTCTAGAGTTTGATCCAAAGAGAAATATTACTCACAACAATATAGCCATAGTTTGTCATTCTCACTGTCAAACAATGGAAATTCAATGAGATTCATCCTTGTCGGCACCATATTTTCATCTTCCAACACTCTCTCGGAGCTACTCTAAGACGTTGGATCTAGTGTTCCGACCTCCCCTCCTATTTTTTGCAATGTCTGTAGGATCATATTCCTTAATTCTGTCATTTCTTTTTCTACTTTTTCTGTATCCAAAAACATCCTCTCCATCGACCATTTCAAGTTCTCCTCCGTCTTACGTAGCTTTGCACTTCTTGTACCCTCAGCCATAATGGTCTCCCAGATTCAAATGCTTTGATACCAAATTGTTGAAGGAATTACAAAGATAGTAGAATGGAGACGTATATTGATTGGAACGTAGTAATGATACAATAAAGTTCTAGAAGGAAAAAGAAGATACACAGAATCAAGAGAGAGAAAAAACAAACAAACGCATCATTTGGGTATCACACATACTGACATATAAGTTACCAATCAACTTAAATACAACTGATATACAATCAAGTAGTTCACGGCATAAGATTACTAAGCTAGACTTTTTATTTAAATGCCCTGTATATTTTTTATTATCTAACGGCTAGTGGACCTCTGTTGTTTCTTCCGTAATTTTCTTCTTTTTCATTTGTCTCTACAATACTGGCCCATCCTTGAACGACATTTTCTCTAGCAATCCTTATCCTAACGGTCACTCCTTCATTGCAAGCTTCACACGCTCAAGTAAGATGCATCCTCTGCCTTTGAATTTTTGAACACTATCTCCATTTTTTCGAACACTATCTCCACCGCTGAGGAACTAGTGGCAATCGGCCACCACATCTTTGATGATGATCTCATTCTAAATGGTCTTCCCATGGAATATGAATCTTTTGTCATAGCAACAAAACATCACGACTCTCTCCTCACATTTTCGAATCTTTGTGCTCACCTTCTAATCGACAAGCAATGTCTTCTCTCCTAATATTCCTCAAACTCCACTTATGCAACTCTTCTGGTGGCTCACTCTAGTGGTAGCTCGAGATGCTCTTCACGTCTCCTTTAGAATCGCAACTCCTCTGGTAGCAGCTTACAGTCTGATAGCAGGCGCAGCTCTTGGAGACATAACTCTAATCCCAGCCACATCAATCTACAAACACATAGCTACCTAACAACCCACACCAACACATCGAGCCCAATACCTACAAGCCCAATTGCAAGTCATATCAATCACCACAACGCACCCAACCCACACTAAATTTTAATAAACTACCCACCCAATGCCAGATTCTTCGGCTTCTCTTAATCTTTGGCATCAACTTCTTGGCCATCTGTGTCGTTCAACACTTTCTCAGCTATCTAGGTCCTTAAATATTAGTTCAAACGTGATAACTCGTTGTACTTCTTACTTTTTAAGAAAAAGTGTTTGTCTTCTCATTTCACATTCTTCTTGCCTTTTCACCATCCCTTTACAACTTATTCATTATGATATTTGGTGTCCTTCCCCATCTTATTCATTTTTTGATTCTTATTATTTTATTATCTTCATCGATGATTTTAGTAGATACACTGGATTTTTCCCCTTGTTCACAAATCTCATGCTCTACACATTTTTTGAACTTTTAAAACTACAACTAAAAAATTATTCTCCACTCATATCAAGCAAGTTCAATGCGATAGAGCCCTTGAACTCATCAAAGGAGCCCTTGACCAATTTTTTATCACAAATAGCACCAGTTACCGTATTTATTTTCCTTACACTCCTCAACAAAATGACCTTGCTAAATGCAAAATTTTTCACATTATTGAAACAAGTCTAACCTTTCTTCTTCTCGCCTCTCTTCCAAAAGTCTTTTGGTTTAAAGCTTTTTCTACTACTGTCTACCTTATCAATCTCTAACCCACTCCAATCCTTAATAACAACTCCCCTCATAAATTACTATTCACTACCCACCAAATATCTCTAATTTATGAGTTTTTGGATGCTCTTTCCCTTTCTTGGTTACACTCACCTTGATAAAGTTACACCCAAATTCACTCCATGTGTCTTCTTTGGATATTGCTCTCAGTAGAAAAGGCTAGCGTTGTTTTGGTCTTCTCTTTTCCTTTTGTTTGTTTCACCGAAAACCTTATTCTTAAACGTCCAAACTTTATGTTTCTCACCATGTTTGTTTTCTTCAAAATGATTTTCTTTATGCTCACTCTCCACCCACATCATTTACAGCGTCACCTACTATTCTCTGCTTACTTCACTTACCTTTCACTCCACCCCCTCCATCTCCTTTACCACTACCCTTTGTACCCCCTCCACTACCTTACCAAACACAATCTTCCCATCTAATGGTCACACAGACTCATGTTCAAACTCATACTCCTCGATCATTTTCTGACTACATCACCTACTCCATACTTACCAAATCTTCTCTTAACCCTACATTCTTTACCCAGGTAAATAAATTCCTCACTGGCGTCAAGCTATGCTTAATGAGTTCATTGCTCTCCATTACAATGATACTTGGACATTTGTTCCTCTTCCACCAAATGCTAACCTTGTTGGTTGTAAATGGATTAACGAAATCCTGATGGCACTATTCATCGCTATAAAGCTAGTTTGGTTGCCCAAGATTTTCACTAAGCTTTTGGTATTGACTACACTGACACCTTCAGCCCTGTTGTTAAACCCATCACCATTTGTCTCATCCTTACCATTTCTCTTTCTAAAAATTGGTCAGTTTGTCAACTTGATGTTAATAACTCCTTCCTTTACGTTCATCTTCATGAGCAAGTCTTTATGTCCCAACCACCTGGTTTTCAAGATCCTCACTATCCCAATCATGCTTGTCATCTTCACAAAGCCTTGTATGGTCTCAAACAAGCTCCTAGAGCTTGGTTTCAAAGTCTAAGTAAGAAACTTCTTCACCTTGAATTTACGTGCTCTAAATCTAACCCTTCTCTATTTATTAATACCACTACATCTCATATCACATTTGTCTTAGTTTATGTGGATGACATTTAGGTTATCAGATTGTCTCCATCCTTTATTTCCACCCTTATCCAAAATCTTCATGCTACTTTCTCCATTAAAACCTAGGCCTGCTACAACATTTTCTTAGTCTCTAAGCCACTTCCATTTTCACCGGTATTCTTCTTACCTAAACCAACTACACCAATGATCTTCTTCTTTAAATGGTTCTTGATCATTCCAAACCTATTCGCACATCGATCACTACGTCTCTTCCTTTATCCAAAAATTATGACACTTCCCTTTCTGATCCATTCGAGTATCAAAGCACACTTGGTGCTCTTCAATATTTATTTTTACTTGCTATGATATTCAATTTACTGTCAATAGGGTATCCGAGTTTTTACATTACCCCACTGATGTGCATTGGACTGCAGTTAAACAGATTCTCTATTATCTCCATTCCACATTATCTCGTGGCATTCACTTTCTCAGATCATCCTCACTTCATTTAAATGCCTATTGTGATGCTGATTAGGCTGGTTGTCATGACGATCGTCACTCTACTTCTGGATAGTGCATCTATCTTGGACATAATTTAATCTCTTAAAGTGCTAAGAACCAAAATACTGTTGCCAAATCTACTGCTAAAGTTGAATATTGAATCATTACTCTAGCTGCAGCGGAACCTTGACGAATCAATTCTCTTCTAAGGGAAATTAGTTTCTCTAAAGTTATACCTACTCTTTGGTGTGATAGTTGATAGAGATATTGATAGATTTTAATTTGATGCATTAATGTAGGTGAATTGTGCAATATTTTGGGATAGATATTATGCTAAATTGTTGTTTTTATATTATCTTTGAGTATTAGGAGCTTTTTAGAAAAATGGAGCAAAATGACATGTAAGATGAAGAAAACACCAGCTGGAGAAGAGAAGCAAAAAACGTCAGCGCATGATGAGGCAAGGAAGCAAAACGCAAGCAGCAGTGGAGCAAACTCAACAAGTGAAAAGCTAGACCAAAACGTAAGCCACATGAAAAACAACGAAGAGTAGAAAAAGCAAAACGCAGAAAGTAAGGGTTTGGGGTGTGTGTTGCTTTTGGACAGTATAAAAACGCAAGGAGAAAAAAAGAGACACAGCCTTCATTCATGCCTCCACTCACTTCAGCTGCCTCCACTCACCCAAATTGACCTACTCACGTTCCATCCATCTAGACACTCACGCCAGCCTATAGTCCATTTACGAAGCCAACCTTCACTCATTTTTTTTTACTCACACAACACAGAAACAACCTCTAGTCCATTCACAGACAAAAAATCACACAAACCTCCATCCACCAATATGCACTCATGCCTCCACTGACCTAACCCTAGACGAAAACCTATGTAGCCCCTCCATATTGACGCAGACGTAGCCACGAAAAAGGGAGGAGAGCCTTCAGTAAAACTCATGCAAGCTCCAGATACAAAAATCATGCTGCCTCTAGAGAAGAGAAAGCCTTCAGTAGAATGAAAGCAACGCAGTTTTCACCAGCAAAAGACACAATAAAGTTTTCTTTTGCTATTTAGTTTCTTCATTAGTTTGTTCAAGATTTTTGCTTATGGATTGCTTGACATGATAATTTATGGCTAGAACCTTAATTTCTTTTAGGGATTTGAAGTTTTGATGATGCTTTAATATTAAAGTTTGCTAGAATCCATGACTGAATATTCATACCCTTGTTGATTTTCCTTGGGTTTAATTGTTCTTACTTTGGATCAGAGGAAATTTTCTTGGTATAAATTGACCTTTCAATAAAGGGGTTTTTCTAAAAGATTGAAGGAATTTAAGCTAGGATTTTCTTATGAGTTGGGAGACCCAAGAAACCTAAAAGGTGAAAATAGAAGGTTTGAGTTTGGAATTTTAGAAACTCTAGGAAGAACTTAAATAAGGGATTACTAAGTGATGCCTAGAGTGGATAAATTAATTTACCTTTTGGAGAAGGAGATTAATTGCTTTTAAAATTTATATAGAAGGTTAGGATTGTTCATTTATGGAGGATAGCTAATTCAATATAAAGGTTAGCAAAAATATCATTCCTTAAGAGAAAGTCATTCTCCATTAACATTCATACTTTTAACTAGTCAATTGTTTCACTCTTTTCTTAATTAGTTATTGCATATATTTTTCATATTCATAGTTATTTTGGTTGCATTGAATTGGGTAGTTATATTGAGCAAGTACCGAATTATGCAAAATTCATCAAGGACATTGTTACCAAAAAGAGGAGATTTGGAGACTATGCGATGGTATTGATGACCGAGGAGTGTAATGCAGTCTTACAAAGAAAGTTACCGCATAAATTGAAAGGTCCGAGAAGCTTCACAATTCTGTGTGAGATCGGCAACACATACTTTGGTAAAGTGCTTTGCGATTTAGGGGCAGGTATAACTCTCATAACTCTTTCCATCTTCCAAAAGCTAGGATTAGGAGAAGTCAAACCATCAATAAGTTGCCGCCAATTAGCCAACCGTTCTCTCACTTATCCTTGAGGTATTGTAGAAGATGTTCTTATTCGTGTAGACAAATTCCTTCTTCCTGCAGACTTTGTGGTGCTTGACATGGAAGAAGACAAAGAGATCCTGATCATACTTGGGCAACAATTCTTGACTACCAGAGGTGCAGTGATTGATGTGCAACAAGGGGAACTAACCTTGCATGTAAATGGCGAGAAGGTGAGGTTCAACATATATAGATCACTCAAACATTCAAGTCATACACTGACTTGCAAGCAAGTGGATGTCATATCTTCTTGTGTGGTAACATCTTTTCCTTCCCTTATATCTAAAGACCATTATTGACATGTTTGGAAGGTATATCTAGAAAAGATGCTATGGATGATGAGGATACTTGTTTTATGATGGTATTGGATTCTTTTGAATGCTTGCATAATTTTGATCAAACCGAGCCTTTGTTTTGTGTGACTAATGTTGATGTTATTGGTGAGGTGAAAGATGTTCACCCATTGTTTGATCTGAAACCCTTGCCTGAAAATTTGAAATATGTATTTTTGGGTGCTAATCAAACTTTTCTTGTCATTATTTCAACTTCATTGACTCCTTTAGAAGAAGAAAAATTGCTTAGGGTGTTAAGGGAGTTAAAAAATGTATTGGTTGGTCAATTTCAGACATTAAGGGAATTAGTCCTTTCGTAATGCATAAAATTCTTATGGAGGAGTCATTCATCCCTAGTATTGAACCCCAAAAAAGATCGAACCTAGCGATGAAGGAAATGGTTAGGAACGAAATTCAAAATGGCTTAAGGCTGGAATCATTTATCCAATTTCCGATAGTTCATGGGTTAGTCCTACTTAGGTTGCTCCTAAAAGATGTGGATTCACTATAGATAAAGATGATAACAATGAGACTATTTCCACTAGGACAATCACTGGATGAAGGGTTTGCATGGATTATAAGAAGTTATACAAAGCCACTAGGAAGGACCATTTTCCTTTGCCATTCATTGATCAGATGTTGGACAGACTTGTTGGACATGCATTTTACTGTTTTTTGGATGGGTATTTGGGATATAACCAAATAGCCATAGCACTTGAAGATCAAGAAAAAACCACATTCACTTGTCTTTTTAGCACATTTGCATTTAAGCACATGCCTTTTGGTCTTTGCAATGCTCCTGCTTCATTTCAGCGTTGCATGATGGCTATCTTTTTTGATATGGTTGAGAATTTCATGGAAGTTTTTATGGATGATTTTTTAGTTTTTGGTGATTCATTTGATAAGCGTTTACATAATTTGTCTCTAGTATTGAAAAGATGTCAGGATACCAACTTGGTGCTCAATTGGGAGAAATGTCATTTTATGGTGAGGGAAGGAATTGTGTCAGGTCAAAAAGTATCTGCCTATGGCATTGAAGTGGACTGAGCCAAAATAGCAATTATTGAAAAGCTTTCTCCACCGACAAATGTAAAGGGCATTCGTAGTTTCCTTGGACACGCGGGGTTTTACTAAAGGTTCATCAAATACTTCTCCAATATCGCTAAACCCCTTCACAATCTCTTGGAGAAGGAAGTAAAATTTGAATTCAATGAGAAATGTTTGAAGGCTTTTGAGTTGATCAAGAAAAAGTTGATTACAACTCCTGTGATGATCACATCTGATTGGTAAAAAATGTTTTAAATTATATGTGATGCGAGTGATTTCACAGTGGGAACAGCTTTAGGCCAAAGGCGAGAGAAAGTGTTCAAGGTTATCTACTACTCTAGCTGGACTTTGGATGATGCCTAGCAAAATTACTATAGAAAAGGAAATGTTAGCGGTTGTGTTTGCTTTGGACAAGTTTCAATCGTATATCATTGGTCCAAGGTTGTGGTTTCCACAGATCATACGAAAATCTAATATTTGTTTGAAAAGAAAGATGCCAAGCCGTTTCTTTTGTAAGAGTTTGATGTGGAGAATAAATACGAAAAGGGGAAAAAAAATGCAGTTGCCGACCATTTATCTCAATCAGAGCTTGAGGAATCAAAGTCGCCAGTACCTATTCAAGAGAATTTCGCGGATAAGCAATTATTCAGAGTCAGTGAAAAGCTTCCATGGTTTGATTCCTCCGGATTTAAATCCATCTCAAAAGAAAAGTTTCTTATTTGATGCAAAAAGTTATCTGTGGGATGAGCCTTTATTGTTCAAGAGAGGCCCAGATCAAGTGATTAGAAGATGTATCCTGGAAGATGAAGTTCAAGCAATTTTGGAGCATTGTATCACCATATGGAGGTCACTTTGGCTCAACAAGAACAATATCAAAAGTTCTCCAATTTGGTTACTATTCGCCTACGCTTCATAAGGACAGCTATGTTTTCACTAATATGTGTGACCTATATCAACAAATGGGTATTATCTCACAATGACATAAGCTCCCTTTGACCAACTTTTTTAGTTAGAGCTCTTCGATTTGTAGGGTATCGACTTTGTGGGATCATTTCCCAAATCTTGTGGACAATCCTATATCCTTTTGGCAGTGGACTACGTATGAAAATAGTTAAAGCCATAGCTTCACCAACAAATGATGCCAAGGTTGTTCCCAAATTTCTCAAGAAAAACATTTTCACAAAATTCAGCCCTCCAAGGGCCATTATTAGTGATGAAGGTACTCACTTTGGCAACAAGCTTCTGGGTAATCTTTTAACCAAATATGGAGTTTGACACAAGGTTGCTTTACCCTACCACCCATAGTTAAATGGCCAAACTGAAATATCAAATCGAGAGATCAAGGACATTATTGAGAAGAAGGTGAACCCCAACAGGAAAGACTGGGCTCTCAAGCTTGATGATGCCCTTTGGGAATATAGGACGACTTTCAAGACTCCAATTAGCATGTCTCCATATCGGTTGGTTTCGGAAAAGCTTGTCATCTTCCAATGGAGTTGGAACACAAGGCTTATTGAGCAGTTAGGAAGCTAAATTTTGATTGGCAAAAATCAGTTGCAAATCGGTCTCTTCAGTTGTGTAAATTGGAAGAATTTCGAAATGAAGCATACGAGAACTCCAAAATCTACAAGGAGAAAACTAAGAAATGGCATTACCAAAACATCATGAGGAAAGAATTTTCCCCAGGAGAGAAGGTTCTGCTTTTCAACTCGTGATTGAAGTTTTTTCCAGGTAAATTGTGCTCTAAATGGTTAGGGCCCTTTGTTTTGAAGAATGTTACCTCTTATGGAATGATTGAAGTTGAAGAAAGTGATGGAAGAACTTTCAAAGTGAATAGGCAAAGGTTGAAGCATTATTATTGATAGTTATATTTTGCATGATGTTTTAGAGTTTAAATTGTTATGCATTTAGTGTTAAAGTGAGTGTTGAGCATGCATTTAAAACTTAATTAGGATATTTTGTGTAATTAAGTATGTTTATAGTTGGAAGTCTTGATCTTAAATTGTATATTTTTGAGGTACCTTGATGTGTGTGTTAGTGTTCCAGGACAAACAGGGAAGAACGGTGAAGATTTAAAGAGTTTCGGGCTTAAAGACATAGGCCACGATAGTGTATATGGGCTACGGTCATAACAGAGAAGGAAGAGAAAGAAGCAGCCAGGCCACGATTGAGCACTTCAAGCCACGATAGTGATAGAGAACGTCAAGTCAGGCCATGATCATACACTCCAAGCCACGCTCGTGACAGAAATATTAAAGTGTCGGCCACGATCGTGTCCTGCATCAGGCTAACATGAAAATTTGATTTTTGAGTATTTTTTGGATCGTTTCGACCCCGAGTTTGACCTAGGCTTCCACAAAATAAATAGAACATTACATGGCAGCTACCAACAGTCATTAGAGAGCAAAAAGACAAGCAAAAAGTGAGATTCCATCACTCCCGAGAGAAACCTTAGAGAGAAGTCAAGAGATCGAGGAAGGAGACAAAGGAAGAGAAATGCAGAAAAGTGTAAGACATGAAGTACTTCCTGGAACATGTGGTTTCCAGTCGTCGCCATTTCTGAAATTCCGTTCCCGATAGTATTTCCATTTATTTCAGTTTTATTATGTATAGAATTGAAATAAGTGTTGACATTTATTACATTGAATGTTTAGTCGAGTTTATACTCGCCTTTGGATGTTAATTTTTGAATTCATAAAATTCAATTGATTTTGTTTCTATTGCTTGATTGAGATTCAATTCTGTGATTGATAGTTTGGCAATAAACTGAGAGGGTGAGCCGGATAAAAATCATTGATTTGAGCTAATGAGAGTTAGGTGAATCAATAGGTACAAAATTATATTAAACTGGTTAAATTGTGTAACGAGAGCTCAAGCATAGGTTCTTGGTAGGTTAATAGACAACTTAGAACTAATTTAGGTTTTGGACCAATTATAGATCGAGAGATCATAATTTCCATAATTTGAATTAGGGATTATTAATTAGGGTTAAGAATTATAACTCGAGATAAAGTAATTCACCCTAGGATCTTCTAGACCCATCAAGTCGATGGTTGTATAATTGGTTAGGTTTCATTTAATTTCGAATTAAATCCCCTTTCTCTCCCTTAGTTATTTCTAGGTTGATTTTAGGTTGGGTGTGAGTTACTATTTTGTTTATTTGTTACACTTTAATTTCTCAAATTTGATTATCAATTGATTTAATTTCTGTAGTTATTTAATTAGTTTAGTTGTGAATTTAGCTACCTGATAACTTGCATTTTATACATGTTAATTGTGTGTGTTTTATGTTCTTTTGATTGGCTTATGTGATGTTTTGCTTGTGTTTCTATGGTAATTCGTGTCTTGTATGTTCTAGGTGATGAAATAACAAAGTGATGAGATTTGGAGTGAATTTGGCTCCTCTTGAACTAGAAAGAATTTCAACATGACCATGTTGAAGGTGACACAATGCTGGCAGATTACTACCTGCGAATTTCAAATTAATTACCTAGGGATTTGGGCCTAACTGACAAAACCCTTTTTCTAGACTAAGTTAAGTTATTTTGTAGCTTATTGGAGCCTTATTTTGATACTTTATCTATTGAAAAGAGAAAAACCTAGACTATTATGGGGGCCCACTTCATTTATTGAAGGAGAGAAAACCTAAACTCAATTTGGGGGAGACACTAGAGAAGAGGGTAACAGCAACTTTTAATGTGACCATCTTTAGACTGAATTTTGGGGAAGTGACGGTGGCAACAACTTGAGCCAAAAACTTAAATTTACAATCACTTAAAAGAGGAGAACGTGGTTTACAATCAGCTGGGGGGACTTTAAGAAATTGACGACAGCAGCGCTTTAGGTAGACTCACTTTTTGGGAAGAAGAGGAATGTGGGACAACTAGCTTAGGGACTTCAGAGGATGACGCAGACTCACTTTTGGGAAGAGAAAAAGGACGTTATTTTGACAATCAGCTGGAGATAGAGGTGACTACGACAACAGCTTTTAGGAGGAGATCTTTCACGTTTTTCCTTTAATAGAACAACAGTAACTTTTTGTGGACGGAAAGACAACAACACTTTTCCAACAGCTTTATCTTTTAATATAGCTATGTGTGGCTAACCTTTTAATCTAGACAAGGTACCTTATGTTTGATATATGTCATTCGTGAGACTCCTTTGATTTAATTGTTTTTGTTTATTTCTTATGTTTGTTCAATCTCCATGCTTTAATTGATTTATTATCGTCGAGTTTGTTGATTAATTGGGCCTATTAATTGATTGACTTGGTGATAAATTGCCGAATAGATTAGTTAATCCGTGATAGCTGTCTATCAAAGTGGTGAATTAATTTCAATTAAGAAATTAATGAGATTAAATAATTTAGTCTAAATAGATTGCGGCTTTTCCGATTCTATCGACTAAGACAAGGATCCATTAGAGCCTACGGCTATCATACATTATATTCTGCAGAGCTTTACTCGGGGTTATCGAATAATTACGAATGGATTGGTTGATATGTATTGTTCACTGTCTGCTATAACTTTGTCCATAAGAATGAACGAAATTTATATTTTTTAGGCTATGCTCGAATTACAGTATCAAACGGAGGAGTACCTTGGCTAGGCTTTCCTTTATGTTATTTTCGATCTTTATTCTTAATTTTTTTTGAGTGATTTCGTGTTCAAAAATTAATCATTCCTAAATCGACTCTTTTTATTTTTATTGTTTTCACACAAATAAACAATTGCTACATTGGTCTCCGTGGTTCGACGCTATTCACCACTTTACTCGTTTAAGTGTTTTAGAGTAGGAATTCATTTTTGCTAGTTTGACACGCCGTCAAATTTTGGTGCTGTTGCTGGGGACTGGTGTTTAAGTTTTTGTTTGTTTGTGTTGCTAATCATTTTTTTCTAGTTAGTTGCATACGGCATTGTGATTCTGCAAGTGATTTATTGTTTGATCCAGAGATAGAGAAGACAGCAAAACAACTCAAGAAAGCTACTAAATTGCATAAGAGACAAGCTTCTACGTCTGCGCAAGTCTTGCCTAAACAAACTAAGAATTTTCTTGCTTTTGAGACCGAGTTATTGGAAGATTTTGAAGAAGTAGCGATGACAGATCAGCAACCTATTCCACCACCGCAACTAGCCAGAAATCGAGCTTCTGCAACTCTGAGGGATATGCTTGCACCACCAGTAGAGGATCAACCTCTATGTATATAGTATTGAGCTGCAAATGATGGGTTTGAGTTGAAGGCCGGGTTGATTCAGGCTTTGTCGAAATTTCATAGATTACCTTCTGATAACCCGAACAGACATCTCAAGGATTTTCATATGGTATGTTCTAGATTCAAACCGAGAGGCATAACAGAGGACCAGTTGAAACTGCGTGTTTTCCTTTTTTCTCTAGATGGCGCAACTAGAGATTGGTTGTATTATCTTTTTCTTGGGACAGTGGATACATGGCCTGATATGGCGTGATTATTTTTAGAAAAATACTTCCCAACATCCAGAGCTGCTAGTTTGCGCAGATAAATTTGTGGCATCAGACAAAGAGATACAAAAAACATGTATGAATATTATGAGAGATTCAAGAGGCTTTGTGCGAGTTATCCTCAACATGGAATTACAGAGCAACTCTTTATTCAGTACTTCTATGATGGGATGTTACTAAATGATAGGAAGATTCTTGATGCTGGTAGTGGGGGAGCCATAACGAACAAGACGCCTCAGGAGGCTAAAAACTTAATTGCAGCAATGGCCACAAATCTTCAGCAATTCGGGTATCATTCAGAGACACACACTCACAGTGTTCATGAGGTAAGTAGTTCTAAACTGGAAAGTAGACTTGACAAGATTGCTTAATTGTTGGAAAGACAAGTTATTAATTCTTCCAATGCCAATAGTGTCAATGCAAATGCCATAACCAAGGGACCACAGGTCCCTATCTGTCACATTTATGGATTTCAGGGTCATTTCACCGATGCTTGTCTGACTCTGCAAGATGATACTATGGAAGCTGACGTCAAAGCAATCAATAATAACTACCAACCTCATAGAAAATATGATCTTATTCGAATACTTACAACCCAGGATGGAGGGATCATCCTAATTTGAGATATGGGAATAGGCAGCAATGTCAAAGTAGTAAGCAACGTCAGCTTTAACAACAGCAGCAACAAGAGCATTTGAGGCCATAGTGATCGAATTTCCACCTTGGAGGATCTTATGTCATAGTTGACTATAGCCCAGTTGACGACCAATACACAATTGCAGAGTTTAATTCAGTTTTAGAATGATTCACCCTAATTTCAGGCTCAGACTAATAAAAATTTTCAAGAGCTGAGGGAGCAAATTAGTCAATTGGTCGCTGCACAGAATCAAAGGAAATTTTCCTCCCAACCTACTGTCAATCCTAGGCAGAATATTAGTGCCATTACCTTGCATAACAGAAAAGACATTGAAAGTGCTGGAGGATTGCAGAAACTTCAACATAACCATGTTGAAACTATCGAGCTAGAAAAAGAAGCTGAAATTGAGGAAATCGTGAAAGCTAATCCAAAAATTCCACCATTCCCACACAGGTTAGCCAAGAAGAAGAAATTGCAGAATGATGAGGAAACTTTAAAGATTTTCGAGAAAGTGGAAATCAAAATCCCCTTTCTCACGTTGCTTAGACAAACACCAAGGTACTGCAAATTTCTGAAGGACTTGGTTCACTTGTCCGTTTAGCACTTTCGCCTACAAACGCATGCCATTTGGTCCTTGCAATGCTCCAGTGACATTTCAGAGATGTATGGTAAGTATCTTTTCTGACTATGTAGAGGAAATTATTGAAGTTTTCATGGATGATTCTACTGTGTATGGAGATTCCTTTACATCTTGTTTAGGAAATTTGAGGAAAGTGTTAAGAAGATGCATTGAAAAAAATCTTGTGCTTAATTATGAAAAGTGTCATTTCATGGTATCAAGGCATCATATTAGGACATATAGTTTCACTAAGGGCATCGAAGTGGATAAATAAAAAATTGATGTGATTAGCTCGCTACCTTACCCCGCAAATGTGCGGGAAGTATGCTCTTTTCTTAGTCATGCAGGTTTTTACAGGCAGTTCATCAAAGATTTTTCGAAGATAGCTCATCCAATGAACAACCTTTTGCAAAAAGATGTGCCGTTTGAATTCAACGAAGACTGCAAAAAGGCATTTGATATTTTGAAGGAAAAGCT
Source organism: Erythroxylum suave (assembly GCA_027563595.1). Lineage (NCBI taxonomy): Eukaryota > Viridiplantae > Streptophyta > Magnoliopsida > Malpighiales > Erythroxylaceae > Erythroxylum > Erythroxylum suave. The sequence goes on along the minus strand of JAOSBN010000179.1, from coordinate 8,548,446 downwards.
GGTTACTGCACCTATCATCAAACCACCGAATTGGAACCTCCCTTTTGAGCTGATATGCGACGCTAGTAACTACGCTGTAGGAGCAATTCTTGGGCAGAGGGTAGGCCGTGACCCTCATGTGATCTATTATGAGTCAAAGACATTGGATAGTGCTCAACAAAACTATTCAACCACTGAGAAGGAGATGTTTGCTGTGGTCTTTGCATTAGAGAAATTCCGATCGTACTTGCTTGGTACAAAGGTGATAGTATATTTAGATCATGCTGCTCTTCGGTACTTGATGAGCAAAAAGGATGCGAAGCCAAGACTTATCTGATGGGTTCTCTTGCTGCAAGAATTTGACATTGAGGTCAGAGATAAAAAAGGAGCAGAAAACCTGGTCGCAGATCACCTGAGTAGGCTGAACAACACTTCTGGAGATGATCTGGTCATTACTGAGGAGTTTCCTGATGAACAATTATTTGCGATGACTTCAACATGGCCATGTCGAAACCCATGGTGTGCAGATTTGGTCAATTTTATCACCCAGAACGGATACCCAGATGGTATCACATCTGCTCAGCGCCACAAATTGAAGAACGATGCCAGGTATTACATTTGGGATGATCCATATTTATGGAAAATGTGTTCTGACCAAATTATGCGAAGGTACGCACCCGAATCTAAAATTTCTTCAATATTGTAATTTTGTCATACATCTGCTCGTGGTGGCCATTTCGGCCCTAATAGGACAGCTAGGAAAGTGCTTGAATCTGGTTTTTACTGGCCTGACATTTTTAGAGATTTTTATGCATTTTGCAAAGCATGTGACAGGTGCCAATTGACTGGCAACATAGATCGACGAAATGAAATGCCTCAGACCCCAGTTATTGTTTGTGAAATATTTGATGTGTGGGGGATTGATTTCATGGGCCCTTTTCCATCATCATTTGGTTTTCAATACATTTTGTTAGCTGTCTATTATGTTTCGAAATGGGTAGAGACAAAAGCTACTAGAACTAATGATTCTAAGGTTGTTGTCGACTTTGTGAAGACTAATATCTTTGTCAGGTTCGGCACTCCGAAAGGATCATTAGTGATCGCGGCATTCATTTCTGCTACAGAGTGTTTGCTGCATTACTAAAGAAATATGGAGTTGTGCACAGGACCTCCACAGCCTACCATCCTCAAACCAATGGATTGGCAGAATTGTCTAATCGAGAGGTAAAGAGCATTTTGGAAAAAACTGTGAATTTCAGTAGGAAAGAATGGAGTTGGAGCTTAGACGATGCTCTTTGGGCCTACCACACTTCCTATAAAATGCCATTAAATATGTCTCCTTACAGACTTGTTTATGGCAAGGCTTGTCATCTACTAGTGGAAGTTGAACATCGAGCGTTTTGGGCTGTGAAGCAGTACAACATGAATTTTGATGCTGCTAGACAACAAAGGAAGTTGCAGATTCAGGAATTGGAAGAACTACGAAACCATGCTTTCGACAATGCCATTACATACAAGGCCAAATCTAAAGCTTTTCACGACAAGCAGCTTGCCGAGAAGAAGTTTAAAGTCAGACAAAAGGTATTTTTGTTTAATTTGACTTTGAAACTTTTTGCAGGAAAATTGCACTCCAAGTGGATTGGACCTTTTGTGGTTACAAAGATTTATCCGTACGATGCTGTGGATATTCAAAGTATGGAAACAAAAAAGATTTTCAAGGTGAATGGTCATCGTTTGAAGCCATTTTACGAAGGATTTCAGCCCCAGTCCGTCCAAGTTAATACTTTGAATGAGCCTTCCTATAACTAAATGGGGTCCGTGTCAGGCTAATGACGTTAAACAAACGCGCTTCTTAGGAGGCAACCCAAGGTTTGCTTTCAATTTATTCTTCACAATTTAATTTTTAGTTGTCCATGATTCTGTTCGGTTTCTTGTTTCTCGACATTTCCTTTTTAAATTTTTGTTCCAACATTTTGCTGTTATTGGATATCACTTGGTCGCAAGGTATTCATTGTTTTGCGAGATAGTATAGTTTGATCATTGCCATGGTGAACTGAGAAACAATTTCAGTACCACCTCGACACTACACCATCACCTTAATGCGTCACTTAGAGAAGCTTTATCTCACTCTTTACTTTTTACTGTTCTTGTCTTTCATTTGCTAACATTGAGGACAATGTTTAGTCTAAAGTGTGGGGAGGGGAAAGTTTCAATTATTTAACTTTATTTGTTTTATTTGCGTAATTGTTCGTTTGCGTTTTATGTTTATTGTTTACTTATTTTGCTAGATTTTGCTGTTTTACAATTTTTCTTTTTAATGTCATGTTTATCACTGTTTTGTGTTAAATTGTGCATACCTGCATCATATAAATGTTTTAGACAATCTTGCCTTCTTTGTTCAGGAAACTTGAATTATTGGATACTTTGACCTAATTGATCTTTTCTTGATCCTGTCTTGTCATGACTTAAGTTAGTATATGAATTGGAATTAAACAGACTGCTTCAATTGCTTGCACTCTTTAGAGAGTAATAGGCATACATCCACACTAAACACACTGAGATTTCTGAGACATAAGATAGAGAGTGCAACTTTACATGCACTCTAGTTTTCTTTCGGAGAGCTCACACATTTGTCCCCTGCTAGAAACTGACATGAGTTCTGTTTGAAACCACATTTAATATATTGGAATGAAGCTAAGGCATTGTTTGTGTAGCCCCTTTGCTATCCACTTTCTTTCAAAATCCAACCCAAAAATTTTATAT
>JAOSBN010000179.1:8496623-8540028 GCA_027563595.1 Erythroxylum suave | reverse complement strand
TTTTATTATAAAATAAAATATAGTTAAAATTAATAAAAGTGCTTTTTATTTTTGTGTTGCCAAACAGTCTACTGTATAAAGCTCTTTTTAAAAAGCTATTTTTTTAATTAACAATCAAACAGTTAACTGACTTTTTAAAAAAGCTCTTCTCAGAAAAGCTCTGCTGACAAAAGCTCTACTGACAAAAGCTTTACTAATATAAGCTCAACCAAACAGGCACTTAGTAATGTTTGAATATTTTTATAATTAATTTATTTTCATATTAAAGATATATATTAATTAATTTAGTAACGAACGTAATTAAGTTTTTAGTAATTTTTAATATTTTTATAGTTAATTTATTTTCATATTAAAGAGATATATTAATTAATTTAGTAATTGACAATTAATAATATTTTTAAATACATGTTAAATGATTTTTATTATTTAATTTAAATAAATTTCTTTTTAAAAATATAACTTTTCTTTTGTAATTTTTATTTCATTCAAGAGAAATATAACAAATAAAAATTATTTTATATTTTTATTTACTATTTAAAATTTAAAATTTTTTATTAAATATTTAAAATTAAACAATTTGCTTCAAAAAAATTTTGTTTTTAGCTAAAATGTAGTTTACGGAATAAGTAAAAACTGACATTTAGAAGAGTTATGTAATAGAACAAACAAATTGGTGGTTATACATTCGAAATGGATCAGTTGTTTGATATTTAAAAATTATGTGAAAAATATATTATGTCAATTTTTTCAAATACCAATCTTTATATTTTCCATTAATTGCATCAACAAAATATTAATAGAAATAAATTTTCAATTGAGTTATCTAAGTCTTTAAAAACTAAATACTTAATTAAAAATTTTAAAATACTTAATCTTTATAATTTGTTACCCCATACCCAAATGAGATTAAAATTGGCTTTTCAATTTTAACCATGGATATATTTTTATTAGAACTTATTAAATTTGATAATGAATAATTATCTGATTAAATATATTTTCTAACATATCATGAATTCTATTTTTAAATTTACTCTGTTAAAAATATATATATTAAATATTTTTTTAGATAACATGAAATCTTGTAACAATAAAATGAAATAGGAACAAAAAGAAAAAATAAAATAAAATAAAATCATGAATTTACATCTTCTAGTGTTCAATGTTCTCTTGAGCTATCATATCATACGTTCTTTACCTTGAGCTATCATATCATACGTTCGTATTTTATAAAGGGCACTAAATATGGGAGAAAATGCTCTCTTTTTTAAGGACTAGGAGTGAATTAAACTATAGCAGAGCAGTGAATCTCTTATTATCTCCTCCTTGAATCTGTCCAACCTCTATCGGTCATCTGGAAAGCGTCATCCCTTGCTTCTGTCTTTTATTCAATATCCCATTCCCACTGTACTGCTTCTGCTAACGGTAAACAGTCATGTCTCGTATTGTATCAGTCTATAATAAAGGGTCAATCTGTCTTTCCTGCTCAGTAGAACGGGAGGAGCCCACGACAAGACAAATAGGATTATTCAGGATCACATACAGAAATGCAGCCCTTTGGGAACCAGAAGTGGACACAACGATTTGAGCAGGGGATGTTTGTTTTGAAAGATAAACATTATAATTAAGCTTAATGAATGAGCATCAATAACTTGAAGTTATACTATTTTCCATTTATAGGATAAAGTTTAGCCCTATATTGTATCCTGGGATGAATGGAATGTGTATGATTCAGGCTGCAGCCTCCTGTCCTGTTATATTTGTTTCTTGCTCTTGTCCTGCACGCAAGGTATTCCGTCGAACCCAGATGCTAGAAAGACGTGCTTGTCCATTCGATAAGCATCTGAACATGTCTTTGTGCTGATAGTTGGGAAACCGGATGACCGAAAGATCCTTCGCCTCCTAGCAAATAGATTCAGGTCTTCATAATATTCGTTGCCCATTTCATCTTTTCATCAAAGAATCCCTTCAAAAGAAAGCTCTCACGCTTATGCTGGCATATGCTTCAACTAGTCAAAAGTATTGATAGGGTTAATCGCTTTGATTCTGATAAGCTAATAACTAACATATTCGAAGTTTAGGGCTATTGTAGAGTTTAGACACCTTACGGTTGATCATATCACTTTCAAATGTGAGACAGAAACCAAACAATGGCTGGGGACAGGTGGAGATTTTGATACATCACTTTTATGGAGGTCAAGTTTAGGAGATAAAGATTCCAACATTAGCAAGATAACGTGTTTGACCACTTCGATACACATTCCGTCCAGATTCTCCTGGTAAGAGCTAACCTAGGATTTCATATCGTCTCGTGACATGCAAGCACAAAAGAGCTAAAGTTGATTTATGTACATTTTGAAGACATTTTGTTAGCAGAATTATCAAGTGTTGGAGAAATACGATGAACCAAGTATTTACGGTGAATTGGAATGTCAAACAAAAGGGATTGGAATGGGTGATGAAACACCAATTCCAATCCTACCCAAAACCTGCCTTAATTGATGAAAGAAAATTACATAAACATAATCATGTACTGTAACAAGTCAATAATAAATATGATAATCATACTATCGAAATAGTCAGCAGACAATCACTTCCGTTTTCTTATTTTTGCGTTAGTTCTAAATTAAGCAAAAGAAGATACGAAAACTAAACGAGATCATTTTCGACCAGGTGGCTGAGCCTAATAACGGGGTAACAAAGAGATGATTATTTTTGTACATGAAGCTTTAACTAAAGAAGAACTATCAAAATAATTTCGCATCCTGCTACCTTTGGTCCAGCGATTCAGCTTCTGGATTCTAGGGGGACATGACAGTTCCACTTTCGAAAGGTCAGTTCACGGTGCGCAGTTGCAGGATCAATTAGGCAGATGAAGTAAGCCAGTATCTGTCAGGATATTATCACATTGGAACCTTTTTTTTAATCTACTTTCCAGCAAAAAATGGAGTCTAGAATTCCGCATCCTGGTTGGAATAATAGGAAGTGGAAGCATCAGCCACCGAGTCACATTGTGTGTACAGAAAGTAAAAGTAAATAAATACATAAGCCATGCATGACAAAAGATCGCCTGCCAGAAGGTCTACCAAAGATCCTGAGGTGGACCAGCTGCGTATTGGCCAAAAAAAGTGGGATTAGATGATCTGTTCTTGAATTATTCCGTGCCGGTAGTGTTCATGAAAATTTATTTATTTAATAAACAAAATTTGCAAAAATTGACCGACTCTTATTTTTTGAAAATAGAGAGTACAAATTAGTTGGGACAAAAAGATCTATTCTCAAAAGGGGACCTAATCATCTCTTCTTATTATTTATATCTACTTTATTCTATAAAAATTCATTAATTTAATAAATAAGACTTACAAAAATTGAACGACTTTGATCTTTTGAAAAAAGGCAACATAAATTAGTTAGAAACAGAAGATTTGTTTCTAAAAAGAGATTAGATCACTTATTCTCATTATTTTATAACTACCCTATTTTATAAAAATCTATCTATTTAATAAATAAGACTTACGAAAATTAAATCTCTATGATCTTTTAAAAACATGGGACACATTAATTGAAAACAGAAAGTATGTTCCAATAAGTACCAGATCACCACAAATATGCCAAAGCCCTTTAAAAGGCAGTTTGCTACCTCTTCAGTGGACTCAAATCACCTAAAAAGGTATCGGGATTAAAGAAAATCATTCTAGAGACAAACTCGTTGGAAGTAATTAATATCCTATCTACTTCTGAATTGATGCTAACTGATGACTACTTTTTGGTGAAGGATATTAAGGAGATACTGAATTGTGATTAGACTTTTCGGATCCAACATGTCTACAGAGAAGAAAACTAAAGTACGGATAGCCTGGCTAACCTAGGGAGGTGGATCCCGCACGGCGTATAGGTCCTCCAAGACCCTCCCAGAGAAACGAGGCATTTCATTAGTTTAAATCGTCATGGCCAATTGTATCGTCAGGGCCTGATTGATTTAGTGTAGTTATTTTGTTGACCTTCCGTTGTACGAAAAAAAAACACTTGTACCCATATTTTCTGTAAAATACAGTCTTTTATTTCTCTATCAGTTATTGAATTGTTGGATTTCAGGGAGAACGAGAGGTAAAAGTTATTTGAGTAGAGGTGATTTAAATCCTCTTGACTTTGATAACAGCCACAAAATGGAGGGTACGTACTAAATCATTGCTTAACATTAAAACATCAAAATTGTTTGCGTCAAGCTGGTGACTAAATACTATTTGGGATTGATAATTTTAGGTTTTTTAACTGTTCAGAAAGAATATGTAGGAATAGGAAATAATGAAAAAGAAATTCAAGAACATAATTTTGTAGTAAGATTCAATAAATTTTGTGTGCCTACGTTTTCGAAAACAAAGATGACTATTATTTTATTTAATTAAATATTAAAATTGAAAATGAAAATTATAAATTATAAATTTCTTCTCTTATACAACTAAGTTTATAAAATATATATATATTGATATGAAAGCTCCGATTAGTATAATTATATGCAATTTTTCCCTTATATCAATTAAACATAATTTTAATAAGTCCTAGAATCATTTAAGAGTTTGAAAATTCACTAAAAACACGGTTTTAGTCATAAGACACTCCATTGTGATTTTAGACAGAGAGTATCACTATCTTTGTTTGAAAATAGATCATGGACTAATATGTTTGTATTTCAAGCTGTGTCCTCTTTTAGAAAACCTTTTACCATACTGAAATACTCGTGTTCTAACTGGTGTCTTTGCTTCTGCATTCCTGAAAACAACACATCTTAATTAGAATACGATTGTGTGTCAGATCGTATTTATCTAGCTTTGTCAACATGACTGATCCAATTTTTGAAGTATGATCCTTTTCCAACAAGATTTGTCCATATGCACTTGACTCCTTAATCTTGTGAAGTCTCGTATTTATGTGCTTAGTTCTTGCATGATGTACTTATTTCTTTGCCACATAAATGACATTTTAAATAATGATTTAAAAACTAAACCGAAAATCGAACCGATAAAAAAAAGTTTAAAGTTTAAAAGTTAAATTGGTATTAAACCACTATAAAATTAGTATATAATAAATAAAAATAAAAATACAATAATAGATATAAAATAGTATAAAATACAATATTTTTTTCAAAAAAAGTACTAATAATACCTATTAATATATAATAAATATAGTAATCTAACATAAATTTAAAATTATTATTATTATTATTATTATTATATTTCTATATTATTATTTATTTAAAAACTTATAAAAATTGAAGTATGTTTAAAGAAAGCCAATAGAAAGGACTCTAAATTTATTCTAATTTCTTTTTAAATATCATTTAAACATAATTCTTTATAGTTTAGATATTAGTTTCAACACATTCTTAAATTTTCTTAAACAAAATTGCTTATATATACTAATTAATAATTCAATTTATTAAACAAATTTATGATAAAATAATAATTAGTTTTTAACAATAATAATTTAAAATTTTTCAAATAAAGTATAAGGAGATAAATAAAGAATCTAAAATTTCACAAATATAATTTATTAGTGAGAATAAATAAATTTAGTAATTTTAAGGATAAAAATAGTAATTCATTTTTAAGAATTATAATTTAAAATATAAAGAGATAAATAAAGAATATATAATTTCATAAATATAATTTGTTAGTTAAATTATGTAAAAGAATTAAAAAGAAAAAAATCATTAAAAATCAAAAGATCTTTGACTTTTGATAGTTAAAAATCCCTACTTCTTACAAAAATGGTGCGCCCTCTCAAAATTCGAGATTGACAATGAAAAAGAGGTACATACATGGCTTGGTGGGCGGTGGGTAAGAGGTAGCTTTCCAAAGTGGAAGAGACTTTGATGCTTGTGCTTGTCGCATGGGTTCAGAAAGATGGTTCTTTACGATATATTCTTAAAGTTTAATAGTTAACCAGTTTGTCCGAGAAAACCATCCGGTGACCTTTTTTCTCATGTTATAATTACAAATCGGACAGGAAACTAGGCCGGTTTGTGTTTATTCAGATCAAATTGGCCAATTTGGTACAAATTTTAAATCAGTAATTTTAACTATCACAAAATTCAATCTTAATCAATTCCCACTCTTTTTTATTAGCCCTATAAATCATAATGTCTCCACAGGAATCTCCCCATAGACTCCACTTCAATTGTAATTAACGCCACTACATATTGAATCATCTGCTTCCAACATATAGGTCCTATTGCAAGAGTAAAAATATGCCCTATAATAGATCTTTTTATATCCAAATCTCATATATAGTTTGAATCTACACAACTCATAATTAAAAGAACACTTTGTCAACTATTAACCACAATCATATGATTTTTCATACCTATTAAGTACTTGAATATCTATTTGACTACTTTCTAATACAGTCTTCTAATTTTTTTCATATGCTTACTAATCTCACTAATAGTTAAATTTGAACTAATTCAAGCTATTGCATACATTAAACATTCAGCTACACCAGTCTATAATATATTGGATATATATTTGACTTCTGCATATAGCTTCAAGTATTGATCCAAGAAAAGTATAAAGTGATTTATCGATAAAGTATTCAAAAGTTTATTCTTGCTCATTTCAAATGTGTGAAATACCTTCTCAATGTCAGTGCATTAAGATAGCCACATTTTTCAAAGTTTTTATTCCTCGTAATCTCTATTTTTAGTATTTTATTGGCAACACTCAAATTCTTCATCTTAAACGCCTTCCTCAACAAGTCTTTAGTTTCTGCACATCATGCATACTTTTAGTAGCAATAAGCATATCATCCATATATAGTAGTACAAAAATAAACAATCCATTATTAAAACGCTTGACATATACACAACAATTATCCCTATATCCTGTGTAGCTAATTCACATCATATGAGAGTTAAACTTTTTGTACCATTATTGTCGAAATTGCTTTTAACTCATAAAATGACTCTCTTAATTTACATACTAGATGCTCCTTTTTTAGGTTTATTAAACCTTTCAAGCTACTCTATGTAAATTTTCTCTCTAAGTCACTACAAAGAAAATTTACATGTATAATTAAATTTGTTCTTCATATTTAACTACTTTAAATGCATAATTGAATTTGTTACTAATACCATAAAATTATGATAGAAATGTGTATAACTATTGAAGAAAAAACTTATCATAAACAATCCCTTTCTATTGTGCATGCCCTTTTACTACTAGTCTAGCATTAAACTTCTTCACTTCCTTTTTCGTAACTATTAACTTTCTTTTATAGATCCACTTGCATCCTATAGGCCTCTTCTCTTTGGAAGTTGCATAAGCTAAGCTCTTATGTCTAATTCTCATATAAAGACTTTACCTCCTCGATTACAATTCTCATCTATCTATTTTCCTCGTAACTATTCATAGTCTCTTGAAAAGTAGTTGGATTATTATTGTTGATAATGAGTTTGAAAGGTATCAAATTTTCCCGATCTATATCTATTTAATGGTGTAATAGAGTAGCATGCTCTATTAGTGGCTACACTGTGATGATGTTATCTTCTAACATTATCTTTAAACTTAAACTTCTAACCTATTTTAGGTCGCTTTTAGCTACTCTTGTTCCATTTGTACCTTCATAGTCTATCCTTTGATGATGCAGACATGTCCTCTCCATATGCTTATTTCAAGATATACTACTCATCAACCACTGTATCCCTACTAATCACATCTTCTTTAATGTTGGGTTATAAAACTTGTATCCCTTTACACCTTTAGGGTATCTAATAAATATGAACTTCTTTGACATGGGTTTAAGTTTGGACCTCTTATCATTAGAAACATGTAAATAAGTAGGATAACCTAAAATTTTCAAAATAGAGAAATTTACCTTACTTCATATTCACACTTCTCCTGCCACTCACCCATGTAGTGAATTTTATGGTAATATATTGATGAGATAATATGCAATTTTCCCTCAAGCACCTAACCCTTTCAGTTATAGATATGTTTATTCTCTTTAAAATGTTACTCTATTGTTTCTCAAATTGTGTAATGCCTTTGAATCCCATGAACCTTACACCTTTTAATAGACTCTAGTTATAAAGTTTTGACATCTCTCACTCATTGAGATGACCTAACTATAATTTTTTATAAATAGTACTATCATCATCTAACTCTACTATATCAACCTCTCCACCAATAACTGTGCTCCCTGTTATTTTTATTTCTCATTAGTCCTGGCCCTTTCATCGTAGTTAATGCACCTCTTACTACTCTAATGTTGTCTTTGTCAGCTTTTTGCATGCAGGGTGTTTAAAGAGATCAAATTCGTGTTTAAATTTTATACATGTTAAACATCACACAACATCCTGACAATACCATTAAACATATTGATTTTGTCCTGTTTTAATTTCATGAGCTTTACTCGTGAAATTAAAACAGGACAAACATATTATATGTAGAGAAAGAGTGAGAGAGAGAGAGAGAGAGATGGGATTTACATTGTACCTTTTCTTGTTTAAACAATCAATCCTAATATGTCCGCTTTACTCACAATTGTAGCGTAAGATTGCCTTTTCACTGTTGGATTTAGATTTAGAATACTTCTTAGATGACCAATACTTATTTTTCTTCCTCATATAGTTTTGGTTTCCTATCACATACATCCCTTCACCTTTAAATTTATCACTAATATTTTGTCTCTTCGTGAGCTAAAAATGTAGCAGCTATAATCTTTCACACTGATTATCTCTTTACCCAATGTAAGAATAGTCACCAAATGTTCATAAGATAAATGTAAAGAGCAAAGTAAAATCACTGATTTTTCTTCATCTGCCAATTGTCCCTTAAAGCTTCAGTAGGTCACTAACTATTTAGTTAAATGCATTTGGCATATTATTCCAAATCTGCTTCTTTCTACATCTCTAGCTTGTATAGTTTTTGCTTTAAATACAACTCATTTATGAGAGACTTCGACGTGTATTGACTATCCATCTTCTTCCATCCACATGGGATAAACTGAACGTTTCAGTTGCTCGTGCACGCAACTCCTTATATTCGATCTCATCCATGCCTTCTGGTTTATTCTCTCGTAACCCCTAGCCTTTTGTACTAATAAATCTTCCACTCTTCGTCGCCATAATCTAAATTCTATATTCTATTAAACTTCTCGAATTTTAAACCTTGCAATTAAAGTCATTATTATCTCACATTTGCATTGATACCACTTTTTTTTGGGAAAAATAAGTGTAACAAAAATAGAGAATAATGAAAGAGAACAAGCAAGATTGCAAGAGGATTTTTAACAAGATTCGACTAGTTGTTTACCTATATCCTTGGGAGAAAATAGTGGTATTGTTTTATTTAGTTGAATTTTAAATTGAAAATTGCATGTATCCTCTCTTATATAACTAGTTTTTATAACAAGTATATTAGTATTTAAACTCTAACCGGTATAGATGTATGCAACTTGCCTCTTGATACAACATAATATGTGATTATGTGCCAAAACATGTTCCATGTCGTGCTTTTACCTCTGCATTTTATAAACAAACATGCCATAATATACGATTGTGTACCAAATCATGTTCAACTTAAGACTTCCAAAAAAACACCCTTTTTAAATCCAAAATACTTCAAATTTAGACACGTAAATATATGAGCCATATACAACACCAACTGATTTAAAAGTACACTCTTCCAATTTCTTTAATACATGCCTCATCGTGGTGTTTTCTTTCTCTAATAGGCTATTTTCTTAAGGATTTTCATGATTGAAGGATAATTTTCCTTCTTATATAACCATATTTCTCAATGAAATGGTAGAACATAAAAACAAAAATGTAAAACTAAATAAGTACTTAGGTTTATATGATAACCAAAGACAAATTTACATGAAAACAATAAGACATCATAACAGAGAAACTTCCAACTACTCAATTGGACCACGAAGGAGTAAAAGACAAGTTTTTGACATATGCAACAGGGAGTGGGATAAGAATGGCATGTCCTTTGAAAACTTCAAATACAAACAACATTAATGTAAAAATCAGCATTTTGAACTCTAGACAATATAGCCAACGCCTACCTTCCTTAACACAATAGCCAAAAGCAGAGAAATCAATAATGAAGCGCGAAACCATGGTTAAGCAGGTGTTTATTTATTACTATCATTTCTCAAAAGTAATTGTACTGCAATATGTTTTCCTTGCAATGATGAAAAATCAATTTATAAACAATATTCAAAGAAAAGAATAACATCGAAGAAGATAAGGGACCAGTAATTATGGTAATACGACCTTTTTCTTTAAATCTAATTAGGATTGCTTGAAATTGGACTGTTAGATTAAAGAGGGAGAAATTTCCACCTTAGCTATAAGTTAGAGGCATAATCACTTTGTCATCTAGATAGTCATCAAATCTAGTAAAAATAAATTTTTTATTTGTAAAGTAAGATGGTACCATATAAATTGAAAATTGGAGGTTATTGATATATAATAAAATAAAAAGAGAATCTTATAATTTTAAATTATATTCAATTCATTTAAAATAATAAGGAAAGAAAACAAATAAGAATTAACAATATTTAAATTTTAATTTTAGTATTGAGTATGATTATGAGAGGTCTAACAACTTTTTCAATTTTATAAAAATCAAAATAATCTCTTTAATTAATGCTTTTGTTAATAAATAATCCTAAATAAGTTCTTAGGATTTAATTTACTCAAATTTTTTTAAAAGAAAGCTCATCATTTTTAATTAATAAATAGGTAATTTCAATTTATTTAGATTAGTTTACATATTCTTATAGCACGGATTGAAAACTTGTTTATAATCAATTATGTTATTTCATTACCACAAATATTAGAGTATCAAATATATATATAATTAATATTCCAATTAAAATAAACTATTTTGAAAATTAAATAATAATACATTTTAATCAATAAAAATAATTGTTATAAAATATATAAAAAGGTTAAAATTTGAAAAAAGTAAAAAAGAAACCAATTTGCATCTCACAATCTTTAGAATTTACTTCATTTATCCCTTAATTAATTAACTTCTTTTCAAAGACTAAAAAATTTGCTTAGTTAGATAAAAATAATTTGTTTTAAACTCTAATTCTGGCTCTTATTTATATAAGAATTTGATCTTATCGATCTTCACCGGTTTTTATATTTTTAATATAAATCTCAATTAAATTTTATTGATTAAATATAAAGTTTATATCAAAAATAAAAAGGAAGTATGAATATTAGAATTTGATTGTAATTAAGGACGCTTCTAAAAGTTGATACTAGGAAGTCATTATCTTTTAATTAAAAAATTCGTTAATTTTATTATAAATAATTAAATAAAATTTTTATTTAAAATAATAATAATTAATGATTACTAAATAATACTTAATTGGGTTCTTCACTTCCTAATTGCAAATTCTGCAAAGGAACGTGCTAGTCTTTAAGTAATATTCTGCTTAAACTAGCTGGGGACAAAAAAAAACTTTGCAGGCTAATTTATGATGTTAATTCAAAAAGCAGGCTGGGTTAACAAACTGGTACAAAAAAGACGGTAGCTAGGCTACTTGGATTACAGCTAGAAGTCCCTCTGCGTTACTTTTACTTCAGTTAAATTGCACCTGATCTGTTTTTTACCGCCCAGGTACAATATCTGCTTGTGTATCTTGATGGAATTGTCAAACCTCCTGCATTGCCAGTCTGTGGTGACCTGGGGGTTGAGCAGAATCGTGACAGGGTAAGAACTTAGAAGGGAAAAAGAATGGCCTGCTTTTCTCAGGCGAATACCATGATCTTATCCACACAGCACGCAATAACTAACAAAGGAAAATCCTACTTGCCACTGATAAAAATCAGAGAATATTGTTTGGTTAAGAAAATAAAAGACCTTGTTCCTTTGACATTGATTCTTCTCTTTCACTGGCACTTGCCCGTCCTGCTTTATCCTGTGTTTCGTAAGCAAACGAGTCACATCGTGTTCTGCGCTCTTTTGGGAGATATATTCCCCAACTGGCATAGCCCCACAACCCTTTTTCTCCTGCTTATAAGGAGCTCTCTTGGCCATCCCTTCCCCAGACCACACCCCGCCTCCACTCCAAGTCATCTTCTTGAAAACTAAAATTTCTCTGATATGGCTTCAAATTCACGTACCTCCTCACGTAGCTCCTGCTCTTCTTGGACATCTAAGCAAAACAAGCAATTTGAAAAGGCCTTGGCTTTATATGACAAGGACACGCCTGACCGCTGGCAAAATGTTGCCAAAGCTGTTGATGGAAAATCTGCAGACGAAGTGAAGAAGCATTATGAGATTCTCATCAAGGATGTCAGGGAAATCGAATCTGGTCGAGTTCCATTTCCCAATTACAGGTCAAATGGAAGCAGCACGTAAGGCAATGGAGAGAGGTGCAAAGGTAACAAACTTAATTATCAGAAAGATGTAGTCACGTCCTAGCTCCTTCAAAGAACCTACTTGTATTCTTGATGTACTAGTAAATGTTAGCAGGAAAAATACTTGGAATTCCAGTTCCAAATGGATTTGTACTATTTCAATCTAGATTGATGACATAATGGTTATGGTTTTGCGTTGTTTAGTATCACCTGGGATGAGATTTTGGAGTTAGCCAATTTCTATTCATTACACACGAAATAACAATTCCAATTTCTATTCATTACACACGAAATAACAATTCGCACTGTAACTTGAGATTTACACAGGACCCTTTAAAGTTTGAACAAGTTCTTGTCATGGGTCCACAAAATGCTCTAAAAAGGTGGAGATTGAGAATCTATGATGTTTTATTTCTATGTGGTCCATTGAACTTCTCCCACTGATTTCTGGGCCAGCATCCCAACTTCTTATCAATCCTGTTAAGTTAAAAACTTGAAAAGAAAATCCAAGACGTAGGTGAGTTGGTAAGGGGTTCTCTTAGCTAAAGTGAGATCGCGGGTTCGAACTCTTCTCATGTATGCAGCCGTTTAAAACTTGGGGTCAGAATTTTACCTCTTGTAAGGGACTTATACGGCTCGAACAGAGATTAATCTGGGTGTGGATGGCTTAAAGGTGCCTTCCTATAATTAGGATCCGTCTAAGACACCTCGTGAGAAAAAAAAAAAAAAAGAAACGTGCAACTTGACCGTAACATGTTCAACTACTTATCCTCTCCGATAGGCAAGAAAAAGCTCACATGAGATATGATCCTCCCATTGTTCGATAACATGGCAATCGTACTATGGTAACTACTTCCAAGCAATTCTTATCTGAGACCTAAAGCTCTGGACTAGCTGTTCATACTTTGAAAAGGATTCGTTAGCAAAGCTTTGACTCCGCACTTTTACAAAATAACCTTTTGTTACATGACTGTATCTGGTATTGTCTACTGTGGGGATGCAGCTCTCACCACAAGAGTAAGATATTTAGTGACAATTTTTTATGATTAATTATTGTTTCGTCACAAATACGAGTTTTTTTTGACAAGACAATTGATTGACACTATTGTTTGAATTATCTGTGATGATTTTTTTTTGTCACTAATAAAATGATAATCGTGACAATTTAGTATCTTTTACAATTAAGTTGTCACTATTAATATATTAATAGTGTCAAATTTTCTTTTATGTCTAAGTTTTGTCATTAAAAGCCTACACAATTTGACGCCAAAATATTTTTGACAGGAATTAATTGTAATTGTGACAAAACATATATTAGTAACTAATATTTTTTATTTATTGTGACAAAACGTAATTTGGTCACTAATATTTTTTTTGTGACGAAATGATTTACCGTCATACAATATTTTATTTGTTGTGACAAAAAATTTTGTTAATAAATATTCAATTAATTAGTTTCTAATTCATATTATCACAATAATTGAACTATAATTATGGTTACTACTATTTGTAATTTAGTGACAATTTTTTTGTGACTAACTATTTTTGTCATCACAAATACGATTTGTTTTAGTGACAAGCCAATTGATAGACCATATTGATTGGATTATCTGTAATGTTTTATATTTTTGTCACTAATACAATAGGAATTGTGACAATCTAATTTGTTTCACAATTAAATTGTCTCTATTAATATATTAATAGTGTTAAATTTTATTTTACCACTAAGTTTCGTCACTAAAAGCCTATAAAATTTGACGCCAAAATAATTTTGACAGGAATTAATTATAATTGTGAAAAAATATATGTTTTCTATTTGTTATAACAAAATATAGTTTGGTCACTAATATTTTTTCTTGTTGTGAAGAAACAATTTACCATCACACAGTATTTTACTTGTTGTGAAGAAAACTTTTTTCAATAAATATTCAAGTAATTAATGGGTACTTAATATTATCACAAACACTAAACTATAACTATGATCACTACTATTTGTAATTTAGTGACAATGTTTTTGTGACTAAGTATTATTTCGTCACAAATACGAGGTTTGTTGTGATAAAATAATTAATCGACACTATTGTTTGAATTAACTGTGATGATTTATTTTTGTGTCACTAATACAATGAGAATTGTGACAATTTAGTATCTTCACAATTAAATTGTCACTATTAATATTTTAATGGTGTCAAAATTTCTTTTATCACTAAGTTTTATTACTAAAAGCCTATGTACTTGTTACGATGAAAACTTCTGTCAATAAAAATTCAATTAGTTAGTTTAATATTGTCACAACAACCAAACTATCACTATGCGCAATACTATTTGTAATTTTAGTGACAATATCCTATATACAATTTAATTATAAATTTAAATTTAAAATGATTAATTATTGACCTTGATTTTATAGCATTAGCTTTAAACCTTATAAAAGCCCAGTTCCACACTAAGTTAAAGAGTGTTTTCTTCACAGTTAGGGATGGCAATGGGTTGTCAACCCCGATTAGCATCTGCACCACCCAACCCAAGGAAATGGACATGGAGGCTAAAAAATGAATTTTAAATGGATGCTGAAAAATAGATTTGGATATAAATTTGGATATGGGTCTAGTGATAACCCGAACCGATGAATACCCACACCCAACCTGTTTTTTATTAACTCTATTTCTATTTTTTGATTATTTATGATTAAATATAATAAAATATTAATATTTTCTAAGTTTAAACAATTTTAAAATCCCCACTTTACTCCTCGCCTTTTTCCAAAATAAAAATCTCGATTTGTTTTTTATCAATTTTATGGTTTTTTAAGACATACAAATCAAAATCTTGACTTATTATCATTAAAGTAATTTTAATTTGGAGCGTTCGCAAAAATCTGCTCTTTATATTTTCTATTTATAAGTTATATTTTTATGTGCTATACAACCCGATGGATATCCAGAAACCTGAAAAATCCAATGAATTTGGAATTTTGGATATGGGTAGTAAATAATAAAAACCGATGGATTTTAAATAGATATGGGTTGAGTCATAAAAAATAGATATAAATATAGGTAGAATAATACCTAAAGCGAACCCTATCCACTTCCGTCCTTATTCACAGCCAACGACCAAGAAAAAAACAAAAGGAGTTTGTACTTTGTATTCTCAAGTGTTCAAGCATTCATAGAGTTAAATTTAAAGGTTTATAAATATTAAAATTTTAATTTGAAAACAATATAACGTTACGGTTTAACATTTGCACTCAATTTTTAAAATTGAGTTATTCTTAATTTTTTTTCTTTGTTTTATCTTTAAATAAATGTTACGAGTAATTTGGCAATGCCTAATTAACTAGAATAAATAAACCTAATTATGATGGGAGAGACTTAAACTTTTAAACTAAGACGAGTGGAATTTTGAGAGCCACCATCTGTCTCCCAAGTCATCAAAACTATTATAAGTATTCCCTCCCTCTCGCCTCACTGCTGATGACCATCGCCGTCACCACTACCACCACCCCTCCATCATCCTTGATGACTACATATCCATCCAACATCTCAAGATCCAAACGCTACTCCTTGACAACCAACACCTCACTATTTCTCACGTCGCGCTCAACCAGGAACTTACCCTCGCTTAACAGGACCTCCGTCAATTGTCTGTGGTCTTCGCTGGCGTCAAGGCCTAAAAGGATGCTCAGATACGCTAGTTGCTTGAGAAATTGTTGAAATTGGTAGCGGAGGTGCGAGTATGTCGGTGATCAAGAGCTTGAGGCATGACAATTAGAGAGGAAGGTATAATCGTCTATTTTATGAATAGTCTTTTGGTCTACAATTTCTAATTCTTGGGAAATAAATATGTTATCTGTGACTTGAGAATGTAGAGAATTTCACATAAGCTCGATCTTTAACTTAATTGACAGATGCCATGTGCTTCTTATGAACTCGCTATCTCAGTCATTTGCTATGCTCTTATTTACCTTATGTTTGTAAAAAGTCCTGACTTTTAGTTACGAGTGATCTCATATTATTGTAGAAAGCACGAAAGCATTTAAATAAAGCTTCCTCGGCATATGATTAGGTGGATATTACATTTACAAAAAGAATAGGACAAGATTAACTATCAATAATAGTTATAAATTCCATCCTTCTTTCTTGCTTTCTCACTTCCGCAGCCATGGTAACTCTATCTACATCTCTTATTACCATTAATTCCTTTTTTCACATTAGATTTTTCCTCTTGTTAGCGTTAGATTATGTGTGAGAGGTTTTGCATTCTCGAAATTTGCTATAACTTGCTGCTTATTAGGTATGTGAATGCTAGCTTTCTACATCTTTTCCTTGTAGTTTATAGGGATGTTTTGAGTTTATATGGTTATTTTGGATTGCTTTATCCTTTTTGAAGATATATCTTGTGCCTTTTTTAGGTTTGTTATCCAAAAGTAGTATTGGTTGTTGGCTTATTCATTCCTTGTTTTGTTGCTCGTGATCTCTAGCCAAAAAGAAAAGCTAGAGAACCAAAGGAAGAGAATGTAACTCTTGGACTTGCAGTGAGGGATGGTGAGAATATTTATGGTGTGGCTCATATCTATGCTTCATTTAAAACATTCATCGTAAGTGAAGGAGGTATTTTTGTCAATTTTTAGTATTGTCCAATTGTTGATCTTCAATTGTGAACTGATCTGGTTCCCCAAGAACTGCAATATGTAAGTGATCTTTCTAAAAGGGAAACCTTTGTACGTATTATTGATAAGTAATTTTATCATATCTTATTTATAATATTATTATATTTATTAAAAAGATACTTATTGTCTTAACTCTAAAACTATTGAAAGATATTATTCATTCATGGTTGTTTGATTATAAATTTACATGCTTGTGAATCAAATTGTTGTGCAAGTAAAAAGAATGAAAATCTGTTTGGGCGTATGTGAATTTATTTGTTATGACTTATCTAGTTCATAATTCCATTCATATGTTATTTCTAAGTCTGGTTTCTGAAATAGGTGGAATGAAGGTTAAAGCTGACAGAGGCGAGTCTTCACCATGTGCTGCCATAGTTGCAACTCAAGATGATGCCCAATGATGCAAGGTTATTTTACATATCAATTGATAAACTTATCCACAACTTTTATTTGGAATTTAAAGTAGTTGTCTTTACCACTAGGTGGAATTTAAACTTATCCCACGTTTTGCTTTTCCTTTCCATTCCATGAAGTTTAGTTCAAGCTTTCTGATGATTGGGTTTGCTTACCGGGTTATGTGATGGAAATGTGTGATTTTTATTTTTGGATGGGATTATTTTTAGCCCTTAGTTTGTCTAATGGTCAATATTTTGTTTTGGTGTGGCCTTAATTGCATGTGCTTTTTTTAGGTATATGCTCAGGTCTTACTAGCATCATTGTAATAAATATTTCTTTTGACTTTCATTTGAAAAAAAATCATCAACAGTTAGGCAATGCTTCACTAGTTTAGTTGTATGGATAATGTTTTTCCCTTGTTATCCCTAAACAGATAGACAAAGATATAGGTCGGTGTATGAAATCAAGCTTAGAAATATCTATAAAAGTAACAGACGAGAATTAAAGTCAGCAATAAAATGAGGGTGTTGAATACCTTGGGAATCTTGCACGAGTGGGTTAGTGATGGTGCGAAAGATCTTATTGCACAGGGCATGCCGTATATTTTTCTTTCAGAAATTTATGGCAAACTTTTAGTTAATCTTTTATGGAATCAAGTGGAACTAGTAGAAGTTGTCTTTGTTATGGACAACATGTATCCCCCATTAGGAAAGTTAGGTCAAAAATAACTTAAACATGATATGGTAATTGTTTCCATGTCATATAACTAGAAGCATGTTTAAATATCTTTGGTTATTAATGTTTGATTAATTTGGAAAATTAAGGGGTATTTCTTAATGTTTTTTGTTCTTAATAGTTGTAATTCTGTAAAGTTTTTTTCCTTGGTAGAACAGTAAACTCAAAAACAAATGCATGTCATTTTAAGAATTTTAGGTGCTTTTGCATTTACAGTTTATATATTTTGAATGAATAAAATGTAAGACGACTTTGAACGCTATTCTGTTGCAATTTGTTGGTGTAATCCTTTTATGTCCTAATACCATCTGCAAGTAATGATGCAATCAACCTTATTATGATTAGTACTATTTGCAGTGGGTTTAGTCTTGTATTATTTTGTCCCTTATTTTGTACAAGTTCTTGTATGCTTTCCCTTTCTCATTGGTTCTTCCCTATATTTTTGGATATCCAGTCACTTTGTTCAGAGATCCCTACAAAAGGCCTACAACTAGAGAGGATGTGAAGGAAGATTGCCCAAAGGATGTGACAAACACGAACACATTAGTAATAAATTTACTGTAACATATAATCTTTATTTAGTGACAACATTATTGTAACATTAACTTTCATACTTGTGACAAAATTTATTAGACAAAATGATCACTGATGTAAATTTCTATTATTAATAATGCAATTCTATTATTGAATTGATAGTTTTGTTTGTGACAGTAATAATCAAATTAGTGACTATTTTTTGTAAGTACAATTTTTCATTTTTGTGACAAAATGATGTTGACACTTTTTTCTTAAAATATTAGTGACCAAGAAGCAATAAACACTAATAAAAAAGAGCACAAGTGACAAATATTTTGTCACTATTTTCAATTATTTTAGTGGCGATAATGTTGTCACAATAAAATGAAATACTGTTACGACTTGATTCGTCACTACTTTATGTTATTTGTGCCAACAAATTTGTCATAAATATGTAAAGTTACTGTGAACATATGGTGTTGTCACACATTCCATAAGTTTTAGTGTCGGTACTTTTGTCACAATAAAATGAAGTACTGTTACAACTTAATTTGTCACCACTTTATATTATTTGTGACGATAAACTTGTCATAAATATATAAAGTTATTGTGACCGTATAGTTTTGTCACACATTTCACAATTTTTAGTGTCAGTATTTTTGTCACAAAAGTTTCACATAATGGTGACTATTTTCTAAATTAGTCACTATTTCAATAGTTACGGAGGTATTTGTGACAGGAGACACAACTTCAAAACTTGGACACTATTAAAAATAGTTACTAATATTATTGTTTTTAGTGACAACTTTTTCTTTCACTAAAAATACAATTTCTTGTAGTGTCCATTCCACATAAACTGATAACTAAAGCTACATACATAATGCACACATATTTCACGTTACACTAAGTTTCATCAAATTACTCGTCATTAAGCATTTAAGTGCTTTTGAATATCTATGATCAGCTGTTAATTTATATATGAAAATCAAATTAAAAGGGCTGGAAAAGATTAATATTATTTGTTGTACTACAAAGCTATATTCTAAGTAGTTGTATACCTCACATTCGTCCCAATAGTGAATGGATTCTTCTGTATCTTTCACGGCTATTAAAAGTGAGCAAAATGAACTTAAGAACCGATTCTGAAGGTTTAGAAGGAAAAACCACCCATGTTGCCAATCAGAACGGCACAAAACTCATTCTCCAGCCATTTGAAAGTGCTACTGCTGTTTCTGAATTGTTTACCTTTTAGGGGTTCAAATTAAGTTGACTTGGTAAATGTTAAATAGATCTTATCAGAGAGTATGCTCTTAAAACCATTTAAAAAGAGACTTACCGTCAAACATGAAGAAGTCCCGTAGATTCTTTTAAATAGTGTTGTAAAAGCAGGTCTAGAGTTCAAGGAAATTTATGTTAGTGTTAGAAGCGTTGACCATAGTTTGAACTTGAGTAGGCATGGCAATAGGTAGGGTTCGATTCGGGTATTACTCTACTCATATCTATATTCATTTTTTATGACTCAACCTATTATCTATTTAAAATCTATCAGTTTTTACGATTTACTACCTATATCACATAAAAATATAACTTCCAAAATAGAAAATATAAAGTGTAAATTTTTGCGAACACTCCAAATTAAAAATTACTTTAATAATAATAAGCCAAGATTTTGATTTGTATGTCTTAAAAAATCATAAAATTGATAAAAATAAGTCGAGATTTTGATTTTGGAAAAAAGTGAGGAGTAAAGTGAAGATTTTAAAGATATTTCTCTTAAGAAAATATTAATATTTTATTATATTTAACCATAAATATTCAAGAAAAATAGAAAAAATAAAGTTAATAAAAAAATAGGTTGGGTATGGGTATCTATCAGTTCGGGTTATCACTAGACCCATATTCACATCCATTTTTTAGCATCCATTTAAAATCTAATTTTTAGCCTTCATATCTATTTTTTCGGATCGGGTGGTGTAAATATTAATCAAATTGACAACTCACTCATTGTCATCCTAAACTCGAGCTTTGGACGTACTATGGTTTTAAGGCTACGCCCTCCGTTCATGTTTTACGTCCCATTCCATAGTCGTCCTAATGAATAATTATATTATCATAATAAAAACATTATGAATTTAAGTGTCATTTGATTTCACTTTTATTTTTTATTATCATAATAAAACATTATGAACTTAAGTGTCATTTGATTTCACTATTTTTATTTTTTTATTTTTTGAAAAATAAAAACAAAAAAGTTAAATTTTACAATAAAAAAATTAAAACAAAAATATATTTGATTTGATTTTATTATTTTTATTTTATTCTTAATATACCAAGAGGTGTTAATGTTAACCGGGTGTTAGTGTCAAATTGTAATCTTTATTCATTTCTTCACAAATCAAGCTTCATTTTTATTAATTATTAAAATAAAAATATGCATATTTTATATAATTAAAAGAGTACCCATCAATTATATATAATAAGAGTACAATAAAAATAAAATTATCTTAAATTATTAGAGATGTATGACATCTTTCAAGGTTTTTAATAATGATATCACTTATAATTAAAAAGAAATATTAATTAACTAAAGTTTTCATTAATATAATTAATTATTTCATATATGTCTAAAAATTTCGTCTTGCGTTTGGTGTATAGTTATAAATTGTGATGAAGTGATATTAAAATCAATTTTAAATTTTATGTCTTCATAATAAGCTCTCTAATTTCATTATAACCACTAAATAATTACACAAGTAACAATAATATGTTTTTGCTTATGATGTGTATAATGGTATAAAAAACCTTACTTTTCGGAAACTAAAACATCTTTCAATAATATATTTTTATAAAAATTATATATAGTTAAATAACTCATGTAGACTTTAATCTTCCTCTTTTCTTATAGTCTCGTAAATGATATCTCTTATATTGATCTTGTGAAAGAAATTTATGTATATTAGTGTAGTCTAAATTAACCAAATAAAACTTAATAGTAATTGTAATTGCTTTATTTATTAAAAGTAATGTCATTGTAGGCTATCTCTAAAAAAATTCAATAATTATTTATAGTACCTTTCTATCCAACTATCACTTAATGAAACACATATCAAATTAGTAACAACACACAATATTTTAGGTTAGATTAATTCTTTTACCTTTATGTTCGGCTAGAGCATGTGCATTAATATGTATATTTTTTAGTGCTCCTATGTAATCCTACAAGATAAAACTATAAAATTTTTTATTGACTCCAATAAAAAGGCATAATAAAGATAATAATAAATTACATAAATGTACTTGAAAATGTGAAACATATGAAAACGATCTAGAAGGGGGATTGAATAGATCTTTTAAATTTTTCGCGAAATACTACAAAACAGAGAGTTAAAACACACAAGACAAACAAAAGCAAATCGAAATATAATAGAGTAGAGAAGAGAGGAAAACACAATATTTATAGAGGTTCGGTGCTAAGACCTACATCCTCTACCTAAGCTCCCATTTAGGATTTTGTCAAATCTCTTTACTACATACTTTTTAGTTTAGTGTGAACTTTTCCAATCAACTTGACTTCCGGCTCAAGCTACACCTTATAGATGATTTGTTTTCTGACACAAATCCTACCTTCAAGCGATTTTTCTCTTATCACTCAACTCACAATAATAACAATAATAGTAATGAAGTAATAAAGCTTAGTACAGCTGAAGATTATCAGGATATGCTAAGAAGCAAATTGAGAGCAATAAGAGGATAATTTTTCACTATAGCATATATGATTCTCTTTGGACTTGTGTAATCATTCCTCTAAAGTGAAGACATTTATTTGTAGGCTTCAAGATGTTCCTAGCCGTTGTAGAACTCTCCTAGCCGTTGTAGAACGCTCCTAGCCGTTGTATAAAGATTTGCTCCCGTTTGAAACCGTTTGACAAATTCAAAGTTTGTTCAACTGCAACTGATAGTCAACTAGTTGGTATGTAATAGTCGACTAGTACATTATAATCAACTTATCTTCCAAGTGTTAGTCGACTAGCACAATCTTTTTATATGAATCTTTTAGCTCCGTTCTTCGAATAGGTGACTTCTAACATGATAGTCGACTTGTCTAGTTCTCCAACTAACAGGTCTGATTGATGATAGTCGACATGTAACATAATTGTCGACTTGTCCAATTCTCCAACTAACGGATCACATTTATTCTCCAATCTTTGACTGTTGAGATACATATTTAAAATCCTCATGCAAGATCTTCACATGTATTACACGTTTTTGATTCTGTCAACTTGTGCAATTTTGATCGACTAGTGTTCCATCTTTTCTTAACTATTTCCTTAAGTTTTATTATTATCAAAACATAGAAGGATTTAATTTGTCAACCTCCATTGGTCCAACAACATATTCTTATTTATGTTAAATTTTAGTAGGTGTATTAGTAAATGATAGAATATGTATAACTATTTTTGTGAAACGATTAATTGAATATAAAAATTTGTTAAAATATTCTAAAAGTATCCACTACAAGAAAAATGTTAGTTTGCGACAAAAATTACTGACGAAAAACTTAAATATTTCGTCGGTAAAATATATTACTGACGAAGGCAGACAAAGGCATCATAGAAACGGTCGTAACTAATAATTACTGATGGGAAAAAACATTCCATCGATAAATTTACCGATGGTAAATGAGTTACTGACGATAAACATACCAACAGTTTATTCTACGGTTGACTGTCGGCAAAATTTAGCGACGAGAGGTTATATTTCGTCAAAATATTTACTAACCGTAAGAAATTTACCGTCAGTAAATTTGCTAAAAGGTTACCGATGGATATGTCCTTCTGCCTGTAAAAATTGTGAGAGAATTAGTTATTCCATCTATGATTACCAATGGATTTGTGAATAGATCGTCAGTAAGCAGAGATGACTTTACTGACGAATTTTTTTTTCTGTCAGTAAATGAACAACAAAATTTTTAAAAAATATATAATATATACCGTCGGTATATTTAAATTATAGTTAATGCATAATTTTAACAATTATAAATTTATATTATACATTTAATTTGCTTAAATAGAAATTTTGATTGATGATTAAAAGTTAAAATAGCTTAATTGATAATAAAAACATTACATTGTATATAATAAGTATTTGTAATACAAATTAAATACCCAAAAGTACACTATTGATTTGGAGACGGCGGATGCTTTAGTTGGTGCAATGAGGTGCTATCCTTACCCTTTAACTCATCCACCTCTTGATGGAACTTAGCGATGTACTAAATCAACTATTGAAACTATTCCATTGACTGTTGCAACTAAGTCATTAATGCCTGCACTGTGCCGACTGTTGCAACTAAGTCATTAATGCCTGCACTGTGCCTCGAAGCTCTTGCACTTCATTGGTGGTGGATCGCCGACCAAATGTTGTTGTACTAGATGTGGAGAATTGCGAATAACATGTGTTTGCAAATGAACCTAAGCCGAATATCCTCCCACGATGATCCCTACCACCCATTGCATGAAGATAAATTTCAATCTCATCAACATCTTCAGATTGCTAAAACTATCGTTCAATGCTTTCTTGTATTTGGTTCTATCAGAAAGAAATATTTATACTAGTAAGTGATAATTATTAAGCATTATTAATATTAAATCATAAATTTCACATACATTGAGTTCTCTACAACGACTGTTGACGAATGTCACATCGTCATACTTCTTAGTGTGAGTGTGCAGAAATAGCTGACGGGGCATAGGCCTCATGCGCATAGATTTTTCCTTTATAAGGATAAAATGTTAATTATAAGTGAATTAGAATTTATAAAAATTTCGACAGAGTTTCATCTATTTTTATGATATCTATCCCTTTTTAAACAAAAAAAACTAAAAAACACAGCCATATATGGCCCTAGACATTTATAACATTATCATTCTCAACAAGAAACATATATTTTCATTCCAAATTTTAACACATCAAATTCAATTAAAATACAACAAAGAAAAGAAATGAGAATATAACTATAAATTATAGATACTTACAAGTCTCTCTGCATGCTCTTGGTAGGTAATAGATCCTCCCGTATATAAGGGAAGACTCTCTCCCTCCAGTCCTCCACGTCTATTGGCTGAATTACTCTGTGAAATGGACATGGCCTCAGGTGATGTCCAATACTGCAGCCAATGACTCCATATTTCTTCATAAATGTAAGGCGGTCATACACCTGCCCTGTGTATCACAGCAACAAAGTCGCGATAACGCATACGGCCTCATCTCTCCCATACTCTATAGATGATCCCATCAAATTGAGAATCTCAAAAAAAATCTTTCTGTAAGAAAAAGAAAAATATTCGATAAATACTTTTAAAGCAATAATATTTATCAAATTAATGTATAAAAATGTTAATTAAAAAAGAAAATAAATATTTTCGTACCTCAAACTCGTGATAGTAAAATTTCTTTGTCGCCTGATAGATATTCTTCCATACATAACCCTCAGGGTCAATCTTCTCCTTGAATTTCAATGTTATGTTTCTTGAATATGGTCCAGATGGAAATAACCTAATATAAAAACAAATAAATTTATACCATTTTTAAAATTTAAACCTCTAACTTAATTATAAACATATAATGGTTCGTGTAATTTCACTTACATATTATTGACAATTGTGATGTATTTTCATCCATCGGGTCCCTCAGCTCTAGGCTGGCAGCCGTCTCCTTCATCCGCATTGTTTACCCCTGATATCTCTATGGGTATAGAGGTAGTAAATAATGTAGGAGTGGTGGATAGTGTAGCTTCATCTGCCAGTGTAGTAGGGGGAGGGGAAGGAGATGCTTCATCTTCAGCTACTACACTATGAGATCCTTCACTTGTACAATAAATACCTCTGAATCGTGGTCTGAATCTTGGTCGCAGAATATCCTGTCTTCTCTTTGGTGCCATATTTCAACCTGAAATTAATATTTAATTGAAGTTTGTAGAAATATTACAATTTCGTTTCAATAATTTATACAATATATTAAAAAGGAAATAATTTATTTGTTCATATAATATTCAATTACAAACACATTAATCGCTATCATCAGTTAATTGTAAATCAAAATCATTTTCTTGTTCTGAAGAATTTAAATCAAACTCAGGCTCTTCTTCAAATCTCTGGTCCTCCTTATCCTTTCTAGATAAAATTTCAACATATTCATTACATGGATCGTTCAAAGGTTTATTATCCTCATATACGACAGATGCATTTATTTCATAAGCGTCTTTTTAAAACGCTTTACTTTCAATTCTCTATTCTTCTTTTCCACGTGATTCAAAAACACCTCTAGGCTTAACTTTGCAAATAGCCAACCAATCTGACTTATCTTGTTGTAAGTTGGGAAAAGGGATATAATACTCCTGGTTCGCTTGCATTGCCAACACAAAAAGTTCAAAATATTAAAATCTTCTTCGCTTGTTGATTTCAACTACATTATATTAGCTATGTATTTTTGTACCAACATTTGGAGTTGGATCAAACCACTTATACCTAAATATCACAGGTTGCTTTATTGGCAATGCAAGGTACTCAATTTCAAGTATCTCAATGATTTTGCGATAGTAATCAATTAATTCACCCTGTATGCAAACTCCACTAGTTATTGCTGTCATACTATGACCATGAAATTCTGTATGATATTTGTATCCATTAAAGAAATACACCAGATATGATTTAATAGTTCACAAAGGTCCTTTCATAAGATCACATCTGAACTTGTTCTTTATTAAATTTTCTAAGGCCTACAAAAAAGAAAATATCATATTAAACAGTATACTATATCATTTGAACACTTAAATCTTATAATTAAATAATTTTAATATTTGTAAGTAAAAATTTACATATCGCTCAAACCATCGAGGAAAGTGTCTTCCAACTTCTTTATTAATATCATCTTGTGATTTGTCGAGCATGAGCTCGCATAACAATTCCTCGTATAATTTAAAAACATTATTATATATTCCAGTCATGAATAAAACTAAATTTCAAAACCAAAATAATTACTATATACTTACTGCACGAAAGGTTGAATCTCTTCACAGTTCAATAAAATGTAACCATGACCGGCCTCAATTTCTTCCTCTGTTAATATTTTTCTTGTTGAACATCCATATGACCATCCAAGATATGTGAAATGGATAAGTTACCATCAACATCACTGGTTCCTCCCCCATCATCATTACGAGGAATTTTTCTTTCTCTTGTGTGAACATGTGGCTCAAAATAATGTGAACAAAATGTACTAGCTTCCTCTACTAAATAAGCGTTACACATCGAACCTTCAACTTTAACCTTATTCTTTACATTTTTCTTCAAGTGATGCAAATACCTATATAAGCGAATAGGGTCATACAAATTTAGTTATGAAAATATGATAATATGACTTTAATTAAAATCATTTTTGTTGAATTACGTACCTCTCAAATGGATACATCTAACAATATTGGACTGGATCGGCTAGTTTAGCCTCGTGTGCTAAATGGGCAGGTAGATGTTTCATACAGTCAAAGAAGCTTAGAGGAAATATCCCTTTTAACTTACACAAAATTACTGGAATTTTCCTTTCCAATTTTTTCATTTCAGCCAACTTAATTTCAGATGATGTTAAACTTTTGAAAAACAAACTTAATTCTGTTATTGCTTCCCAAACCTTATTCGATAGCAACTCTTGAAATGCAATTGGAATTATCCTTTGGATAAATACATGGCAATTATGATTTTTCATCTCAAATAATTTGTACTTCCACATGTCCACACACCTTGCCAAGTTTGAAACATAACCATCAAGAAACTTTAGACTTTTCAACCATTCACACAATATTTTCTTTTGCTTTTTGTCCAAAGTGTAACATGCTTTCGGATATTTACCAGTCTGAAGATCTTTATGTAACTCATTCCTTCTACCAAAAAGCTTCAAATCAGCTCGCGATTTTGCATTGTCTTTTGTCCTCCCTTCAATGTTCATTATGGTATCGAACAAATTGTCAAAAACATTTTTTTCAATATGTATCACATCTAGATTATGATGTATCAAATTAGTTTTCCAATATGGCAAACCCTAAAAGATGCTTCGTTTTCTCCAGCCAAAGTTCTACTAATGCTAGTATTAATTTTATCAGCTTCAAATTCTGTAACTTTCAGGAAGCCTAATTCCTCAATCTCCTACAATGTCTCTTCACCAGATTTGTCAGGAGGAGGAGGTACTTTTACCATCTTATTCTTAATGAACTTTTGTTTATAACACCTAAATGGATGATCTGGAGTAAGAAATTTTCTTTAGTTGTTAAACCAACATAAGAAAACATCAATTTTATGCTTTGAATTTATAGGGCCTGGCACAATCACTATCAAGAACATATATATCTCTTTCATACACATCCATGGAGGCAAACTATAAGGAGTAATTATGACTGGCCATGATGAATATTGCTGGTCGGATTGACCAAAAGGTTGAAATCTATTCGTCAACAATCCCAACCTAACATTTCGACTTTTAGCTACAAACTTATAATAGGTGTTATTGGAATATTTCTATGTCAATGCATCTTATGGATGACTCATTATTCCATCTTCCTGTTCGTGTTCATTATGCCATCTCGTGTCCCAATTTGCAGTAATCAATTTTTCAACAAGTAAACCAAGACCCCTAATAAGTTTCTTTATATTGTAAAAACTATCAACCATAGTGTAATTAGGAGGCAATGATTCATTATACCATCCAAGAATTTTATCAAAACTATGATAAAAAATAAGCCCTTTAGACTTTATGTTCAAGATACGAGCAATTGAAGGCAATTGAGTCATTGTCTCACAATTTGGCCATAGTTCTTGGTCAGCTGAGTGTAGTAAGTCAAAAAACTGTTTGGATTGAGGGTTGGGTTCTTTTTCAAGATTTTCTATAGTTTCCTAAAAGCTATAACCGCCTACATCATAAACCATTTGCATGTAATGATTTTCATTTGCATCAACATTATTTGTTCTAAATTCAATCCCCCTCTTCAAACTCATTGAAGCTAACTGACGATTATGCTTAATTACTCCTTGAGGTGCTACAAATCAATGGTTTCGCATGTCGTGTCCACTGAAAATAATTAGGAACAAACTCTCTTCTCAACAAATGCCCATTCACTTCATCAATAGGAAGGAAACAAATGTGTTTGCATTGTTTACATAGACATTTGATCTTTGGCCCATCCATATATGCAGGTTGAGAACATGCATAATGAATAAAAGCTTAAACTCCCTCAACAAATTCAGGATTAATGAAACAATCACGTGATAATCGTATATACATCCAAGATATACCAACATTGCTCATTTCTACAAAACTGTTAATTTAAATCAGTGATTTCATAGTTAGTATCCTTCATGGCACCCCAAAATTTACAAAACATCTAAACTTTACGTATCCCCTAAGTATTAACCAATTTAATTAATCACCTACAATTGATTTCAAAAGTACAACATATGGCATTGTTTATACATGTGAATCAAGAAAACAAATTCTTGTTGTGACTCCTAGGCTCATGGAATATTTCACTGATAAGCCTCACAGGAGCGACATCACGGGTTTCTAGCCTATATACCATCCTAGGGGTTTATTATGGAACGAATTGTTTTGTCTATGAAACATATTATTTCCCTATGCTAATACTATGTTTGCATTAATCAAATTGAAGTTGAAGTATTAATCATAGTAATTAATCACCTATAATTAATCGATCAAATTAATCACCTATAATTGATTTCAAACTGATTCCACATATAGTAAATACTTAGACTATTAAAGAATAACATAAAAAGCCATCAACGGTTAGAAGAATATTCTAAACAACAACACAAATTCAAGACCCCCTTTGTACTTACACAAAATCCAAAGGTATTATGATCATATTATTAAAGCAATACATAAGGTAAACTTTAGTTTGAAAACTAACCTGGATGGATGGACAATTTTATACTACAATGAAGAAAGATGAACGATGATCTTCCACATAATAGGTCATGCGAAAAAAATGAAATATTTAACATAATACAATTTTTTGTTATTAGGTGAAAGCAAAGTATAAAAGTAAAGATTCATAAGGGAACCACTATGCTATAAACAATTGTATTATATTAAATATAACAATAATTATTATTACTAATAATAAATTTAATAAGAACAATAAAACTAATAATATTAATAATAATAATTAAAAAATTTTGGTTAGTGATTTGTTTATGCTCATGATTATGGAGACTTGTATCTATATATTTTTGAAAGTGTTATTAATTGATAAACCACAAATGGGTACATAGAGTAGCCTTTATTATATAGACATTGCCTAGAGCATATTAGGACAATGACTTGTATGCTTACTAAACATATTAACTACTATATATGGTTTAATATAAATGATTCGTTGAATTGAGTTCTTTATGTTAATTTTTTAAAACTAATTCACAATTACACAATCTCAAATACACACTTCAAATATACAATCTCAAATATATACTTCAACTACATAATTCAAATATACAGTTCAATTACATAATCTCTTCTCTTCCAATACACAATCTCAAATAGATGCTTCAAATAATAATAATAAATTTAATAATTAGTAGAAAATTAACAATAATTATTATTACTAATAATACGAATAATAAAATTAATAAAACTAATAATATTTATTATTATTATTTATTAATGACAATAATAATAATCATAAAATTAATTATAATATGAATAATAATAAGTAGGAAAGTAATAATAACAATAAATTTAATGACATTAATATATTTAATTTTACTATTAATAATAATAATAAATATAATTGATAAAAATGATAAAATTTATAATAATAAAATTAATAATAAGTAGAAGATTAATAAGTAGAAAAGTAATAATAATAACAATAAATTGAATAAGAATAATAAATTTAATATTACCAATAATAATAAAAAGAAGAAGAAGAATAACAATAACAATAATAACAATAACAATAACAACAACAACAACAATAGTAACAATAACATTAATAACAACAACAACAACAACAATAATAATAATAATAATAATAATAATACATGTACTTTCTACGGCTCATAGATCATGTTTTGAGATTAGAATAATTTGATTATATATGACTTATGATTTTACGAGTCATTAATATAAGTCACGCTATACTAGCATCTACCAAAGAGTTTAGTTAGTGATTTGTTTATGCTCATGATATGGAGACTTGTATATATATTTTTAAAAGTTGAAAGTTATTAATTGATAAACCATAAATGGGTACATAGAGTAGCCCTTATTACATAAACATGGCCTAGAGCATATTAGGACAATGACTTGTATGCTTATTACAACATATTAACTACTATATATGGTTTAGTATAAATGATTCACTAAATTGAGTTCTTTATGTTAATTTTTTAAAACTAATTCACAAATACACAATCTCAAATACACACGTCAAATACACAATCTCAAATATACACTTTAAATACACAATCCCTTCTCTTCAAATACACAATTTAATATCAAATACACAATCTCAAATGTGCACTTCAAATACACAATTCAAATACACACTTCAATTACACAATCCCTTCTCTTCAAATATCCAATTCAAATATCCACTTCAAATACACAATCTCAAATACACACTTCAATTACACAATCCCTTCTCTTCAAATATACAATTCAAATATCCACTTCAAATACACAATCTCAAATACACACTTCAATGACACATTCCCATCTCTTCAAATACACAATCTCAAATATACACTTCAAATACACAATCCCTTCTCTTCAAATACATAATTCAATATCAAATACCTAATCTCAAATACATACTTCAAATACACAATCCCTTCTCTTCAAACACACAATTCAAATAGACACTTCAAATGCACAATCTCAAATACACACTTCAATTACACAATCCCTTCTCTTCAAATACGCAATTCAAATATACAATCTCAAATACACACTTCAATTACACAATCCCTTCTCTTCAAATACACATTCTCAAATACACACTTCAAATATACAATCTCAAATACGCACTTCAATAACATAATCCCTTCTCTTCAAATACACAATTCAAATACACACTTCAAATACATAATCCCTTCTGTTCAAATATACAATTCAAATACACAATCTTAAATACTCACTTGAAATATACAATTCAATATCAAATACACACTTGAAATACATAATTCAATCTCAAATCCCTTCTCTTCAATCTCAAATATTTTTCTTCAATCTCAAATATATACTTCAATCTCAAATACACACTTCAATCTCAAATCCCTTCCCCTCAATCTCAAATTCACACTTCAATCTCAAATCATTTCTCTTCAAAACATTACAACAAATTATTATTATAATAACTACAATAAAATATTACAACAAAACATTACAACAAAAAAACAAAACTTACGACAGACAGACGTGCATCGGAAAGCGACGTGCGACATGCAACGTATGATAGATGGCGACGGACAGCAGAGGAGAAGCTATAGACGCATGAGGAAGAAAGATAGCGACGACGAGGAGAGGAGAAAGCTAGCGACGAAGAGCGGAGGAGAAGCTATAGATGCGTTAGGAAGAAAGGTAGCGATGACGAGGAGAGGAGAAGGCTAGCGATGGAGAGTGGAGGAGATATCATTTTGATTAGAAATGATACCACAATGAAAAAAATCATCTTTAGTTTGATAATGGAAGAGAAAAGGATAAAACACAAAACAGGGAAAAGGGTTATAGTGATTTTATGCCCAACAAAAAACTTAGATTCACTTAATTATTATAAGATGGTTTTAAGTAGAGGATTGTACCACTATAACAAATAGAAAACTCAATCTTCATAGATTGCCAAATAACATATGAAAGAAGCATAATTCATTCATTTCCTTCCCAACAAAATAATCAAAATGTAGCATTTGTTATTATAAGATGGTTTTAAGTAGAGGACCGTGCCACTATAACAAATAGAAAACTCAATCTTTGTAGATTTCCAAATAACAAATGAAAGAAGCATAATTCATTCATTTCCTTCCCAACAAAATAATCAAAATGTAGCATTTATATCAAACTAACAACCACACAAAGTCCAATAACTATCAGATATATACAAAACTAGAAAACAAAATAATAAATATACTTGAACCCCTAAAAAAAACCCTCACTAGTTATCAAGAAGAGGACAGAGCCACTAACCACAAAGGAGCAACGAGAAGATAAGTAGAGATAAAGATTGTCGAGAAAAGTCAACTAGTTATAGATGAAGTATCGTAATGGAAAGGACACACCAAACACGAAAGCCTAAGGGAGGAAGTGAGGTGACTCTAACATAGAAATAAAGACAAGTTCATTTCTTAAAAAATCAATTGAAAACCTAACCTTATAATTTTAATCTATACAATTAAGAAATTTAAAGAGACAATAATCATAAAACTCAACTCACATTCATTTTAGAGTCCAAACCTTACATGGGTATAATAGTAAAACATAATCATTTCAGAAAATTAAACTAGACAACCATCTCAATCAAGGAAATTAATAGACTTTGAATCTTATTAATTGAGATACCTGAAAGGAGTTAAATTAAATTGAACAATTTGGATGAAAGTTGTGATGAGGATAATCTATACAGTCTAAGTTTATTATATGTTGCTAAACTTGTAGAATTGAAATGATCAAACGTTATCATATAGGATTGTTTATATTTGTTAGTCCATGCCTATATTGTATCCTACATGTACTTTATATACTACATATTAATGTAAGTTATAGTAAGTTGATATTATTCCTCATGTATATAGTTTTCATGATATGAATGATTCTCAAGGCCTGATAGCCATTAGCTCTTATTTCTTTTTAATCACATGAGAACTGAAAACACATTAACTGAATAGCAATGAACCTTAGATTTTGAATACTATGGCGAGGTACCACTTAATCCTAATTTGGAGACCTTGCCCTTTTATTTAGAATTTTATAAACAAATGAAGTCAAAATCAGTAATGGAATTGTTTTTCAATCTCTTATACCAAATCTTCTTCTTGTAATTATAATGAAAATATCTTTAAATTAACTGATATGCTTCATATTTCTATCTCTTACAGTAAATTGCTTTCCATTTTTTCTTTTACTAATGAAACTAAATTTTTTACTAAATTCTTTCTTGATCATTTTGACATTAAAGATATTCATATAAGAGATTATTAAAGCCAACTCATCTATCTTCTAAACCTTCCACTTAAGCTATAATTTCATATTCTCTCTCACCACCGCATTCTAGATTAGATTATGCAACAATCAACAAGCATATATGATCGACTTGTAGCCCTTCATAGTTCTGTTTCAAAAGAAAACCTAACTATACTTTAGCTCCTAGCTATACTTTGCAAGTATCTTAAACAAGCCATGTCTCCCAACCACCAACCTATTAAAAAAATTATCTCCCATTATTGGACTGTTTATTTTCAAATGAAGAAATTGTCTTATCTAGGGACTCATTTAATAAAAAACTAGGGACTTAGAATTAAATATTAGGACCTTTTATTATTTTAAATGGGTATGCCACTTATTTCATTAAAGACTAAAGAAGAAAAAGGAAAGAAAATCTTAGGTGCTTCATAATTGATAGTGTATAACACTATAAGAAACTTCATCCTTTTCATAATAGGACTCATACAATGGGATTGATTCATTCTTTATCTCTTTCATCAATTATGATTGCTCTCATAATTGTATAAGTCCATGCCACATGTTCATTATGTGGTTATTTACATGTTTCAATTTTCAAGTTAATTCCTATTATTTATTGTAGTTTTTATATACTAAGATTTGATGTACATGTTGTGTATTTGTAAGATCCAAAAGTTTTTACAAGAGCCATTAGTTTTCTTTGTTTTTGTCATACCACATCTAATAAGAGAATGTTTATGTTTACTTAAAGAGAGATTATCTTTAAATAAAAAATTTTAGTTATCCTTTTCTCTTTCAACATTTGATGTCAAAGTAAGGTATGAAAAAGAAGTGGATTATGAGAGTTATTGAGTCATACCAAATAGGAAATAGTGTTATATAGATTAGAATTATATGGTAATCAATAATAACATTGTAAATGCCAGTGGAATGAATTGAGGGACAAGCAATAGAAAGATGCGAAGGCTTTGTTCCTAATTCAACAAAGAGTGGATAATATCTTGTTTCCACAAATGATGGGAGAAACAAGTCAAAATAGGCATGTGATCTACTTCAAGAACACTATTATGTATCAATTACGGTTATTATCATGAAATTGCAATATAATGGCATATTCTCTCTAACCATGGCACTCTAAATTAGGTTGTGCAACAATCAACAAGCATATATGATCAACTTGTAGCCCTTCATAGTTTTGTTTTAAAAGAAAACCTAGTTTGAGTCATTATCAATAGTTTAGGACCTATTTATAGACCATTTGTTAGGTCATTAGAACATCGATTAAATGTTATCTCTTTTAATGATTTTTTTGGTCTTTTATTAAGTGAAGAAGGAAATCTTACAAGTGTAAATGTAGGAAATAAAAATGATCAAATATAATTACTTATAAGAAACTTCAATAGTTCAATCAATTGATCAAATATTACCATTATAGGTTTAATCATCCAATTCGTCAATCACTTAGATCTTTAAATAGTTACATAAACTTATAATGCAATCTCAATCTTACTAAACAATATTTCTAATTTAACTTAATTCAAACAAATTTACCTATGCATAAAGTAGAGAAAAAAAGTGTTAAAACCTAATTAAATATATCTACAAATGCATCATATAATCGACTATTATAAGTTATTAAAATATGAGTCTCAAAGAAAACAAAGAATACTCCTCCTATCCTTTGTTTTGATATTTATAGTCATTCT
This sequence comes from Erythroxylum suave, assembly GCA_027563595.1. Classification (NCBI taxonomy): domain Eukaryota; kingdom Viridiplantae; phylum Streptophyta; class Magnoliopsida; order Malpighiales; family Erythroxylaceae; genus Erythroxylum; species Erythroxylum suave. The sequence goes on along the minus strand of JAOSBN010000179.1, from coordinate 8,504,381 downwards.
TTCAACACATACAATCAAATATGCCAACTTCATCATATACTTTATTAACTCCATCCTACTAATTCATTCATTATCTACATCTCTTCAACACTCCCAATAATCACGTAAACCATAATATTTGGCACAATCAATCACAATCAACACAAATTCCACAACTCCAATTCAATATCCTTACAATTCTATAATAGTAGTACATAATAAACAATTCCTACTCATTAAAGAGAGTAACCTATTTGGATGACATAAAATTAAAATTAGGTGCCCAATATCTCCTTAAACTCTTTTACACATAAAATCCAAAATACACATTTAAAATGCAGCAACCCCAAAAATGTCGTAACCTAAAATGCACCAATATAAAAATGCAGCAACCATAAAATGCAGCAAAACAAAAATGTAGGCCATTAATGTTATTCCCTTCAGCAAGTTCAAACAAATCACAAACAAATATTCAAATGAAATCAACTAAATGAAAACCTAGTAAATAAGAAAATTGACTTACCTCAATTGACATGCAGAAGAAGAAGTCACTGAAGCACATGAAGGAAGAATATGACATGGGTGAGTGACAGCGATGGGCGATGACGACGAGAAATGGACGAGCGACGGCAAGGGGGGGAGAAGCTGAGACGTGCAACGGTGAGGAAGGAGAAAACCCAGAGAAAATGAGGGGCAAAAAGGTTCGAGGTGAGTTTAACCTCGAATCGAAACAACCAAATGACGTTGTTTCAATTTTTAAAACAACTAAATCTATTTTCCATTGGTAAAAACTGAAGTTGATTTTATTTCCGCGCAATTTTAACGACTGCTAGCTTATACTATCAATAAATTCCGACGCTAGGTTATTGTGGGAAGCTTTCCCACCTAATTTACCGAAGGAAATTGCGTTTCCGTCGCTATATTCCATCAAAAATTTTGCTAAGATGTTTACCATCCACCTTTACCGGCGAAAATTTTATCTGTTGCAAAATACAAATTTTCACGACATTTTTACCTACGGATATTGGTTTTCTGTCACTAAATAATAACGGTTTCTTTTCCACCAATAATTAATGTTTTTCTTGTAGTGATCCAAGATGAATGTTGAAAATATTTGTATTAATTCTAATTGTTTCATTATGCATATCACATAAAAAAATTCATCATTCTCCTTCAAAATTAAATTATTAGTTGGATCTAAGGCTTTTAAACTTTTCAACTCATCACATAAGCTCAAAATGATTGTTAGCTCATTCTTAAGTTCTCATAAATCCTCGTAGAATTCCTATTAAGAAGTTTTAATATCTAATCATGACTTAATAGAATAGAATTTTTATATGGTTGCATGTGAAAATGTAAATATTTATGCTCTTCTATAACTAGAAAAATCAAAATTATCTTTTGTTCAATATCAAAAAGTAAAAGACTAAATATAAATGAGGGAAGATAGAGTGCATTTTGTAAAAGGTATCTGACAAAGAAACAAAATAAATGCTACAAGGGAATCATTTTATTTGATGCAACAAGAAAGCGACCTTACGTAGCCATACAAATAAACAAACTTAATAACATGTTCTCCTTCTTCTTAGCAATTGACCCATTAACTCTACCAAGTAGACTTAAGTAGAAAATTATTATTATTATTATTATTATTATTATTATTATTATTATTATTATTATTATTATTATTATTATAAGAATAATAATAATAAGAATAATAATAATAATAAGAATAACAACAATAACAACAACAACAACAACAACAACAACAACAACAACAACAACAACAACAACAACAACAACAACAACAACAACAACAAGAAGAAGAAGAAGAAGAAGAAGAACAAAAACAACAACAACAACAACAATAATAATAATAATAATATGCACAATTAAAAAATAAAATAAAAATAAGCGGTAGACTTTATAATAAACTAACAAACTTAGCAAGTACATAAAAAAGTAAGTAATTAAACACATTCAATTAAGTATTCAAAGAAATTTGTTAAACAAGTTAGTATTGTATTCTAACTCTCCCCTAAACAGCAACTTCCACTTTTCACCATATCGAGATGATGATAAAAGTCTTCAAACTTGTTCATAATTAAGCCTTTTGTGAATAAATTTATAATTTGGTCTTTTGTCTTAATATGCCTTAATTCAACCTTGTCCTCTAGAACTTCTTTCTTAAAAAAATGATAATACATGTATACATTAAGTTCTCGCATGAAAATCTAGATTCTTTGTGAAGTGCATTATTGATTAGTTATTGCAATACAAAGAAAATGTAAAATTTTATTAGCTTATGCAAGTCCTTCAATAATTACATAAAATAATATACTATTTGAGCAACATTTGTTTTAGCTCACTATTCTACTTTATTGTTGGTAAGGACACAATTAGCTACCTTTTCTACACCAAAAAATAACCTTGATGCAAGTATAAAAACATACCCAATATTTGAACATTAGGTATCATAATAACATGCATCGAGTAACCAGCTAGCTTACAATCTCCACTTTTATTATTCAAAAAACCCTAGTTTAGTGTACTTATAAAATTCTTTGCATTGCTTCCATATGAGATTTCTTTGGATTTTACATATACTGACTCATCACACCAACTATATAAGAAAAATTGAATTTAGTTAAGGTTAGGTAGATCAAATTACCCACCAACTATCAAGACATTGTTGTATATTCCAATTTTCTCTATTCATAAGCACATATTTTGTTATTTATCTTCATTAGAGTCAAAATTAGCTTACGCTCAAGCATTTCAAATTTCTTTAACAATTCTTTAGAGTTTTTATTAAAGAAATATTTTTTTTGTAGTACAATCAAACTTTAGACCAAGAAAGTGACTGAATTGTTATGTTCTTTCATTTAGAAATGAATTGATAATTTCTTCTTCATTAAGTGGATTTCTTAATTGCAATCACCTATTATGATTAAATCATCTAAATACACTAGGATATTAGCTATTTTCCCTTTATTGATTTTGACAAACAAACAAAAATTATTAGTGTCACATAATAACCATTATAAATAAAATTATTGACAATCTCACTATATCAAGCCCTTAATGCCTGCTTAAATTCATAGAGTGCCTTCTGAAGCTTACATATGTACTCACGCAAACATATCTATTTTTTCATGTAGAAATGCACTCTTTTATGTTGATAATTTAGAGTATAAAAGGATAGGTTGGATTAATAAAGAATGGATGTTGTAAAGTTGATAGTTTAGATTATAATTTGCTTGAGGACAAGCAAAAATTTAAGTGTGGGAATGTTTCATGGATGTTAATTTGACTATAATTATACACCCATATTTGATATATTTTGCTTAATATTTTATAGTTTTGTTGTATATTTTGTACTTAATTTGCTTCAAGTGCATTCATAGCTTATAATTGCCTTCATAGAACAAAAGGAGAAGAATTCAGATGAAAATGTGACGTAAGAAAAATGTAAGCCTCTGTAAACGTGTGAAGGTTGAAGAAATTGGTTTCTAATCTTGTGGAGATACACGACCGTGCATACTAAGATTAATGGTCGTGTAAATTGCTTTTGTAAGTCTCTGTTCCCATTTAAAATCATGAATTTAGGTGTTTTTGATTATACATGGTCTCTCACATGCTCTTGTAAGTGACTATGTATACCTAAAATCCCTAAAATGTACTACAAAAGGACGTAGTGAAGGCAAATTGAGGAGAGTCGAATTTTGTAGCAAATTTTAGATGTGAAACATCCAAAGAGGAGACGATTTTGATCAAAAGACAAGGAAAACACGAAAAATACACCAAGAGATCCAATAGATTACACCATCAAGCCTCAAACTTGCAAGAAGATTTAATAGGAGAAAAAGAGACATTTAGAATCATGATTACTTTTTTCTATTATTTTTCTTCAGTTTTATCTTTGATTTCATTTTTATTATAATTAATTAAACCTATCTAGTGTCTAGGTGTGATGAACTCTAGTTTGGAATAACAATATATTTTAATCTTTTCTTTAATGCAATTATATCAATTGATCTATTGCAATTCAATTATGTGTTTTTCTTTTGTTCTAATATATCCAAAGTATTAGTACATGATAATGATTGAGATTGAGAAGTCTTTTTGTATGAATAGATCTACCATAATTAAAAGGATTTGATTGCAAACCTAGAGATAGGCTGACATAAATCCTTTGGATTAAGGTCAACTTAATAATGAAATCCATAAATCGTTAATACAATCCTAGAGTTTTAACTAGAAATATTTCTGTTAATCAAATGATGGATTAGTTGTTAGTAGTCTCCAAAGACTTATTAACATAAGATAGGAATTTCTATGGTTCAATAATCAATAATATAATTTCATAATAAAAGATTAGTTATTTACTGATTTTTAGGAGGATTCATCACCTAGACACCAATATTTGATATTAAGTAATTTCTTTTGTCTTGCATTCATTATTGTTTCCAATATTACTTTAGTTGTTTAGCTATACTTTTAATTAAAAACCAAATCTGGACCCCTAAGCCCTAATGCATTTTGTCTTTGTGTTAGGTGTTGACTGTTAAGTCTGCTTTATAGACTTATGTTATGTCATGTGTTTGAATGTTGTCTGTATTGTGTTAAGACTATTGACATTTGATTTGTGAATGTTGTCTCATAGTCTCACGAAGTCTAGTATTGTAGTATGTGTTTATAGGATTTAAGGAATATGATTATGGATTTAAATAGTGAATTTGAATTATTTTTATTTTGGAATTAGAGTTGGAACTGAATTTTGAAATACTATTGTGTTTTCTCATCTTAAAAAAATTCTCTCTTGTAGTTTTATCTATGTTAAATAAAGTTAGCTAATAAAATATTGTCCTAATATAAAATGAAAGTTAGTGAAAAATTAGTGAATGAAAGACTGAAATTATTGACAAATTTATAGTGAAGAATTAATGAATGAAAGAGTCAAATTATTTTATGAACCAATTAAGTTATATATTGTCATAAAGTAGTTGTCATAAAATGGCTTATAAATTGAATTGTGTAATCATACAAAATAGATTAATTTATAGTTAAGTTATGTCATCGCCAAAAAGTTATAGTTGTGAATTTATTATTAAATTACGTAATCATACAAAATGAGTTATAGTTGTCAGTTTATATTTGAGTTACGTAATTACACAAATTGGGTTGTAGTTGTAAATGTATGGTTGAATTATGCAATCATACAAAATGAAATGAGTTATAGTTGTGTTTATGGTTAAATTATGTAATCATACAATGTGAGTTATAGTTATGCATACCTAGTCGAATTGTGTCTTTACACAAAATGGGTTACAGTTGTAAGTTTATGTTTGACCTATGAAATCACACAAAATATATTGTAGTTGTGAATTTATGGTTAAATTATGCAATCATACAAATTAAGTTATAATTATGACTTTATGGTTAAATTATGTAATCATACAAAATGAGTTATAAATATGACTCATGATTTTATGTTTGAGTTATGTAATCACACAAAATAGGATATATTTTTGAATTTATGGTTGAATTATGCAATCGTACAAAATGGATTATAGTTGTGAATTTATGATTGAATTATGTAATCATACAAATTGAGTTATAGTTATGAGTGGTTGAATTATATAATTTTACAGTTATGACTTTATGGTTAAATTGTACTTGTGCAAAATGGGTTATAGTTAACAAAACATGAGAATCTCTTAGATAGAATGCACTTAAGCATTGATTTCTATTAAAGAATCATTTATATAAGTTCATGAGGATTCCTTGCTTGTGTATATCATACGATTGTTGAGAAACTACCATTCCTCTATTTCTTCATGTTATGATATATAAGTTCACTTTGATATGAAAGTATTAAGTTCATTTATTTTTACAGAAAAATGGAAGGAAGTTTAAGTACTTCTGATAATCTACTGCTTCAGGAAGATTTGATGATCCAAATTAGACTCATGTTAGATTGGTTTATAGAATAAAGGACCATATCATTTGTTCACATTGCAACAAGCATTTGAAAGGTAGGGGATTGTAAGATTAAAGAGGCATTTAACTAGGATAATAGTTGATGTCGAGCCTTTTAAGAAAGTGATCCATGAATTGAAATGGTGAATGAAGACTTTTTTTGAAGATTATCAGCATGAAAAAGATAGAAGGGGAAAACTGAACTACAAAATTGATAATGGAAGGTCCTTTTGTGATGGTCAAGATGATAGTGAAGATTTTGAAGTTAGTAGGATTCCTACCTAATAGAAAGGAAACAATGTACCTTATGTTAGGAAAAGAAGAAGGGAAATGTCTAATTTTTTCACAATACAAACAACTCGTAGAGCTTAGTTTTTTTTTTGTGAAATAAATAGATATTTAGATGAAAAAATATTGACTTGCATTACTTATAGGTGTTCAATCATATGTGATGGTTGGCCAAATAGAAGATACAATTTTATTATCAATCTTTTAGTTTATTCTAAAAAGGGGACAATATTTTTAAAGTCTATTGATACATCTAGTCTTGTTAAAAAATTTAATACTCTATTTCAGATATTTGATGAAGTTTTGAATTAAGTTAGGCTAGCAAATATTGTTCAACTCATCACTAACAATGATTATGCTTACAAATTAGCTGGAAGAAGATTGCAAAGTAGGTATGATTTTTTTATTGGACTCCGTGTGTAGTACATTGCATTGACTTAATGTTGGAAAATACAAGAGATGCTAGATATTTTCTAACATTGATGAGATTATATAAAAAGAAAAAAAAGTAACCAACTTCTTCTACAATTTTGCATAGGTTTTGAATTTAATAAGAAAGGATTTTAATAATGGTAGGAATTTGTGTTGTCCTACTATTATAAGATTTGCATAATTTCTTATCACTTTAGTGCCAGGTATAAAGTTAGATTGAAGATTTCTATAATTATACTTAAAGATCATAAATTTTAGTCTCAATGTCAATTCGTCATCTGAGTTTGTGAACCTTTTGTGAGAGAACTTTATCTAGCTAATAGTGATGAGGAGGCAACAATGGTTTTTTTATGATGTCATGGAGAGGGTGAAAGAAGCAATCAAGGGCAATATGAAAAATATACCTTCTTTGTACACACCATATTAGTAATTAATAAGAGATGATCAAGGAAATTTTACTCTCTATTATTTACAGCTAGAACATTTCTGAATCATAGTGTTTTAGACCAAAATTTACAAAGAAAGCTGAATTTAATAAGAGAATATTAGTAACTATTACAACAATCGTTACTTATGAGACGATGTAATATCCCTTAAGCTTACAAATGAAGATTTATGAGGACATTTTTGGTGATATTAGGATGCTCATTGCTAGTCATCAAAGAGATAAACTTAATCTAGTTATACATTTTTTCAATTTTATTAGTTATTGGAAATTAATCATCACTTTATTTTGTTTATAATGTTACTTTTATTATCTCACAATTGCTTGGTGAGACCAATTAGGAAGTAGTATTCCAGAACTACAAACGTTTACAATTCCAATTATGAATCAATGTGTGAGTGCAACAGGGTATGAAAGGAATTAGAGCATATTCGAATTCATCCATTTTAAGAAACAAAGATTGAAAAAAATATATTGTGTAGCACCCCCTCACCGTAGGGTATAGACCAGGACGCCCGTAGGTCATCCCGATACATATCCTACGATAAGGGTACGCTATGAGCAATCACTAACACTTCACATGGCATCAATAATCATAAAGCATCAATATGAAAATCACTAATTTTTGAAAC
>JAOSBN010000179.1:8465004-8489922 GCA_027563595.1 Erythroxylum suave | reverse complement strand
CCAATTGCATAACAATTATTCCAGGGATTTTATCTTTATGATTAATAATTAAATAATTAAAAATACTCAAAGATAAAAAATGCCTTTTTTTATTGAATAAAACAAATTTTATACAATTAAAATTACAACCAAAATTGGCTACAAGGGCATACACCAACATCTACTGCATCAGGTGATTATTTTGCCTTTGTTTTTGCACTGGCAACTAAGTTATTCTTATTTCGTATATAAACTTGAAATGGAGCTACTCTTCTGAATAGTTTTATCTTTCCAAAATCATCAAGGTATGCTTCTTAAAAAACGAGAGAGGCAGCCAACACAGCACACCGAAAGATAGGTGATATGAAGGACTATGCTTCAGGGAAGGTAGACGAAGCTAAGGAAAAGGCCACTGACAGGGCTAATGATGTGAAAGAAACAACAGCTAATGCAATGGAATATGGAGAAGTTAGAGCGGCAGATGCCTATGATGGTGCTAAACAAAGGCCGAAGATGGTGACAGACGTTGCTTCGGATTCGGCTGATGATGTCAAAGACCGAATGGACGGAGCAATGAGTTATGAGAAGGAGAAAGCAACTGATACATATGATGAAGCGAAAAACAAGCTGAACATTGCTAGAGACGTGGCTTCAGATTTGTCGATGTTAGAGACACAATGGCTGGAGCAGTGGGATATGGGAATAATAAAGTGGCTGATGCTTACTGTGAAGCTAAAGAGAACTTGAATATTGCTATGGAGATGGCATCAGATAAAGTAGCGGATGCAAAAGACAGAGCATCTGGAACAGTGGGATATGGGAAAGATAAAGCCACTGATATCTATGGTGAAGCTAAAGAGAAGCTGAGTACTACTATGGGCATGGCTTCAGATAAAGGCAGATGCCAAAGATAGAATTGCTGAGACAACTGGATATGGAAAAAATAAAGCTGCTAATGTTGTTGGTGAAGTCAAGCAAAAAATGATTAATACCGCCTCAGATATGACCAATGAGGCTAAGAATCGGATGGAAGGAGCGATGGAATATGGAAAAGATAGAGCCAGGAATATCTACAATATGGTCTCAGAGACAGCAGATGATGCTCAAGGGGCAATGACAGGATCAATGAATTATGGCAAGGAGAAAGCCTTTCATGACTATGGTGAAGCTAAGCAGAAAACTAACATGGCAGTGAACATTTTCTCAGAAAAAGCTGCAGATACCAAAGATAAAATGTTTTGGGGCAGCTGGTTGTCGAGGAGATGATGCAGAGGAGATGATCGAGCTATGCACAATGTTGGGGAGGCTTACACATCAGCGAAAGAAAGTAGGACTCGTCAGGCTAGGGCTAGCTATGACGATGCCAAGGAAAGGATGTCACAGACAACTGGTGACCTTGGAGATGCAATGAGAAAGGCGAAGGCTACAGCAAAGCTTCAAATCTAGCAAGACATCGGAGTCTAGTTTCATCTGTGAGTCAATACCATTTCCCTGGCGTCAGTCCCTTCTTATAGACTCTTCTTTCTTTTATTTTTTCTCATTCCATCTTATGTTTCCTTATATATGTATTTCAATCCGTTTTATAACTTCTAATAAGCATAACTCCTTTTAACTCTTCTTCAATTTTTGGCTCTTTCAAGTCTAATTAAAAATTGAAGTTCAAATCTAGGAGCAATTTACCAGTTTCTCAATTTTCATGTATTTCTTCTAGATCTATTTCTACATGCAAGCTATTGGAAAAAGAATTTCATCCGCATATTAATTCGAAATAAAATATTGGCGGCATGGATTTGCATGTTTTGCTTAGACATGTAAATTGTTGGTAGAACTTCAACTAGTGATCTAGATATTGCTGAAATCTGGAAATTTGTGTCTTTATGTAGCCATTTAGAGAACAATTATCTTGCAAAACAACCTTAAATTGTCACGAAGTTGAGCTAGTGATTGAACTAGTTCTCTAATTTAACGATAATAGTGCCCAACTATGACACTAACTTGGCATATTCACTCTCCCAGGCAATGATTCCTTCATTATAGGACTCGATTTGTGTACCAAAGCCATTTCTAGTTTCTAGAAACGCAAAGTTTCGTGCAAGGTCTTCGCCAGACATTTGTAGATGAGAAGTTAATTGTTTCTATTTCAGAATCATTCATTCCCTTCTGGTTCAGTCTTTTTTCAAGCAGGTTCTCGCCAAGTTCTCTTACAAATTCGATCCCCTATTTTTATCCTAATCTGCAATTTCAACTTCTCTTTTGTCCTACTTTTCCCGTGGTTGAAATCGAAAGGAAAGGATATCATATAACTAATCATAAACCTGTACAGGTTGCATTGCATGGCACTGCTTATTATGTAATGCATGCAAATAATCACATTAAATTCTTCACCGTGAGTTCTCACCTTCTCCCATGTTTGAATGCTTGTGCGATCCTCTTGACCTGTAGTCACGTTTTGTCAACTTCAGCCCAATGAAAAGTGTTCTAAGATAGTGCTCGGAGGTGATCAAAAAAGGGTTATGCTCAGGATCATCCACCTTAACTCCCACCTGGATTCTTAATGGGATTAATAATAGCCTAAAACTAAGGCGATTTGCAAAATATGGATCGACTTTTCATTAGGCCGCTCTTTTCTCGTATTCAGTTCACAAAATAAATTGAAGATGAAACGAAAATTTGGTTTCTGACAGTGATGGTGAAATCAAGAAGGGCTAGACTGCATTTGCTATTTAATTTGATTTCAGAGAGGCTATTCCGAACCTGGAATGAATTTCGATGTTTTGAAGTCAAATTAATCTTTACAAGAAGCCACAGTGTTATGCCATTTGAATTTTGGTAAAGAGCGTACAGTCTCCATCTTCATGTGCAACAGTTAAATTAATACATATCGAACAAACTATCATTTGCCACCATCAAAATTATGACCCACAAGAAGAAACATTGAATGTATCCCAGAAAATAGTAAGCTCATATCAGAAATGGAAGGCGCCTGCTATTTCACTATCATGGCCTATATTATCCCGTTTGCTTCGGCTTTGTTTAGTTAGGATCTAAAATGACGACTTTGTCGTTAAGTTCAAGTAATCCAAAAGGCTGTCATTGCTCGAGAGGGCCATATTTTGATAAGTGTGAAATGTCTTTCAGATATGAATCGAAATAATAGAAAACAAGAGACATAAATAGGAAGTTAAAGGTGTTTTATCTTTTCAGTGGAGAAAAGGAAACCATCTCTCTACACACTCTCTACTTTGTCTTCTTATTTCCACGAAGAGTAGAATGGAATAGAGAGCAATACCAACCATGCTCCACTTAAAATAGTGACAAGTTCATCGAATTGTGATGGCTGTGTGTATGATTTATTTTGTATTTAGGTTACTAAACAGTAGAAGAATTCGGCAGCAATTAGTGATGAGCAAGAAAATCCTACTCTCTACTTGTTTACGGACATCTTAATCTGATTCAGGACTAAGTCTATGTTAACCCCATGAATAATGCCTTCAAGGATTGAGTTTCTTACATTTGCTTCTTCTTCGTTGCCTGTTTGTTGTTGTGCATCCAGACCTTGAAAACTTTTCTCTTTATCCCCACTTGAGAACAAAACTGCTGCACCTCTTGCTCATTTTCTTTCTGGATCTTCCACTCCAACTTTTCAGCAAATTCCATCATTTTGTCTTTCTGTTCTTGACTGAATTTTGTTCTAAACCTCTTCTTTGACGATGAAGATGGATTGACCGATGCTTGCGCTTGCAAATTTGAGTGGAATACATTCAGATCTTCGCTTGATGATTCCGCCGTTCCGCCAAAAGTCATCATTATCGGTGTAATTGGAGCTGTTCCAATATGTTGTCTGAGATGCTGGTGAAAAGAAGGCTGCTGTGGAACAAGGGAAGTGGTGAGTTGTTGATGAGGTAGTGTAGTATAACTAGTATTTCTTTGGCTATTGTTTTGATAGTGATAATTAGCTAAAAAGTTTGGCTCTCCATCAATCTCCTTCCTGTGAAAATTTCTATGGCATTCACAAGCTGCACATCTCAAAGATTCAGGTGTGCCCTCCTCACCACTTGCCATGAATTCTCCACAACCATCCACAACATGGCCTCCCATATTTGCTGCATGATTCCTTAAACATTCTCGGTATCTAATCGAGGATGCCGTTGATGTTGGTGGTGGAGATCTTGAAATTAATCTACTAGGAGTTGGCGCCGTGTTAACAACTGTAGCTGACAATGGAATTGGAGCTGGATCTGATGCAGTTTGATCGTCTCTTCTTCTTTCTGCTGAATCTGGAATTATAGATATAGAAGGGAGTTTGGAGGAGGAATCTCTATCAACTGAATTGTACACTGAAGAGCTTGGCATACCTCCTTTATCTTGGCCTCTCAATTCCATGATACTGGTTTTGAATAAACGTCGGTACTGATTCTTCAAGTTTTGAATTTGTCAAACCCTTCTTTCTTCTTAGTTCTTACTGCATCATTGGCATCGTTTCCTTGATTTCAAGAGAAACTGAAAGGTTGCTCCTGTGATTTTCTTTACCCTACTTCAGCCTATTCGATCAAGCAGCAAACTTGATCAGCGAGCTGATCAACAGGCAACAAACTGAGAGAAAAGATCTTAAAATCTCGAAGTAAAAATGAAAGCTTTATGGGCCTTTATCAGATTTAACTAGCTAGTAGCCTGTCCTACGACTTACCTTGATCAATTAAACTGTAGATTTGAAATGAAGAGCTGTGAGAGCACACAACCAGAAGTGGCCATGAGATTCATACGTGTGGCTGTGAAATATAGAAATTAGGGTAGAGATCTTTAAGCCTTAATCACGCAGAAATGTGGGTTGGAGGTTTGCTTCCTACATCCCATCCAATCCCATAAAATACATCCATCAAAGGAACAGGTGTGTTTGGTTTTGTGGGCTTTGTACTAAGAAACAGTGGATAGTTACAAAGTCACTGATGACATTCCTAAAGGAAGTACTCTTCCCAGAACAACCGACAAGGTCGTGTTAGTTCCCTCCCGTAGCCTGCAGACTGGTCCAACTATATAATTGCCCCTTCGATATTTTGGTGTCACCTCCTCCGTCTCTTTGTGTCCAGTTCCTTAATCAACTGCTTAAGAACATGTGTTTAGTGAAGAGAAGACCAGCTAGCTAGCAGAGAAAGAGTTAAATTTGGGGGGGTCCTAATGATCAGATCTCTGCTTTGCTTGGAATCTTCGTACAACCTCAAATTCATAGACTAATCTCAAAAGCTCACGTTTGAGGATGTTAGAACCCAGTAACACAAGCCCTAAGTAGGGTTTTAGGCTTTTAGAGGAAGGTGAATCCACTAATTAGCGAGTGGAGAGAAGCAAGGTGGCTTCTTTCTTTTGTGGGGTGGAGAAAATAAAAAAGAGTGAGAGAATGCTCGCTGGTCCACCGCACAGTTCTTGTCCTTTTAAACATGTCAGATTCTCTATCTATCTTAATATCTTTACTCGAGGCCTTTTTGTGTTTGTGCGCCTGCTCATGCAATTTCCCTGCGACTCCACTCTTTATCCTAAGCAGTGAGTTTGGTTTCCCGTCTCTTTCATTGCAACAATTGATGCCTATATGTTTCCCAGTTCCCACTGTCGGCATCTGCTCACACACTGTTTTTGTTCTTAATGTGGCTGCTTTTGTCCACTAATGACTCTCCCTTACCTTAGCCAATTCCGTTGAAAGAGTCTCGTTCCAAGTTTTACTCTATTATTTGACTCTTTCCTCTTTTTACCTTTTGGTATTCTGTCGTCTACTGGGGGCCATTTCTGTTGGGTTAATCCCATCACTGTAACACTGCAGCTCCCCTTTCCTTTATATATAGGATTTAATTTGCTAGTTAGGAATTATACTGCAGTTGCATAATATTGTGATAATACAACTGTATTCCACAATTTAAAACTTTCAATTTTTATATTGAAAGTATAAATCTTTTTCAGTATCTTCTTCAAAGTCTACGAGGACAGCAGTTTTTGGCTACTTTCTCAACAAAGTTGACTCATCCCCGACGCAATAATGTTTACGACAGCTTCCGCATGTTAATATTAGAAGGTCGGGTCCCACGTTTAACTGCTCTAATAATGGAAATTTACTTTTTTAGGATTTTTGGTTTGTTTATGTGTAAGAGGTGAACGTCTAACAACACTGCTGTTCTGTGTTAGCTTAACTAGCAGGTAGCATACGACACTCCTAGAGTTTGCTCAATAGCTCTTTTTAACCACACCACAAGCTTATGTAGCTTGTAGAAACAAGGAAGTCCCTCTATTTCTTGCTTAATTTATTCTCCTAATCACTTATTTTAGTGATTTGATATTGAAACAAAGTGTAACTGAGAAATGGGATTATTCACTTAAAATGGATGAGATGAAATACAATTATATATATATATATATATATTCAATGCTAAAATCTAAATACAAAGCTTAGTTTGTGAATGAAAAAGAGTCTTTTTCTAGGCGTCTAAACCCAAGTGCTGAATGAATTTGCGTGAACTCCTGCTTTATTTACTGACACGATGGCTAATTCTGTATACCAAATATATAAATGGACGCTTCACATGTATATGTCATCTCCCCTGTCATTGCCCTTCTCTTTTATTACACTCAAACCTCACTGGTTAATATATTACCTCATGAGCTACTCAGCACCTGATACTCTAGATTATCTACTGTATCTTGCTTACATGCATCGAACGGTCCTTGTGGGAACAATTCCCGAGTAGTTAATTGATTTGTAGAAACAAATTATCACACTAATTTGGAATAATGCGTGGCAAAAGCCGTACCAACCAACTCACTCCTTTTTATATATGGAACACCGACGAGACGATCCGAGCAGTCTGTCCCTGCCAGACCTCAATATATATTTATGTTTCTTCAATGATTAAAAAGTTTGTTGCGAGTTAATTTCACAAGTGGACAAAGAGCTCAACCAGAGTGAAGTATGTCAAATTTTGGTTAATTGTGCCTGCGTCAATGATCAAGTTGTTGAAAAAGAAGTTGCCAATAATTAGAACGTCGGTGACTTACTTCTCCAAAGACATTTTACGGTGAGGTGTTCATCTGTTTTTTTTCTTTTTCATATTGATCAAAGGTGGGATTTCGGAAAATAAAAAAATAATTACGTTGTAATCTAAAATGCATCCAAAGGTAATTAACAAAAACAAAAAGTATTTTTCTAATTCTAGATGTCAACGTAAATTTAAAAATCTCATTATTTTTTATATGTGTGACTAAATTACGTTTTGTCTTATACTTAACGAACAGCAAGATCAAAAGAATAAAGTCGAACTACTCTTTACATGCAAAGTAGTCAAATTGAAAGTTATAATAAACAAAAGGAAAAGGTATCCTAGAATAACTTCATTATTAAAAAGGCCTCCTTAAATCAAATATAAAACGCTAAAGCTGAGAAATCCAAAAAAGTTGCAAAAGACTGATATCATGAAGATTTTACAGAACGGAACATCGCATCAGTTGGATAGGAGTTTGGCGTTTTCTTAGCAATCGTAGTTCAGTTCCTTCACGAGTCACATCATACGCTGCATGCTTGTAGATACCCCATGCCGTGCGATAGATTTTGTCGAATCCAGCCTGCACTTTTTTCATAGATCTTCGAAGATTTAAAGACTACCTCAAGTGTAAAAGAATATATTATGGGATAAAAACAAGTTGTGATTAAAAGGTTTACGATATAACCTCTTCTATAATGAACTGAAGTGAACATTATGTCGGTACAATGGTTCATTTTAGTCTCTTTTGTGGTCTTAAAGTAACTATTCCTAGTCCTTTTCTTTTTCTCTTTTAATTCGTTCACAATCTAAGACTTTCGTTTAAGCTAAAGTTATCTCTTACCTTATAATCAGATACGAAGTCCAAGGCTTTGAGGTCTCGATCACAGGACAAGGGAAGAACTTGTAGTATGCATTATGTCTCCACTGTGTTTGCTTTAATTGCAACTAGTTCTGTACGGTACTTGCGTGCAACTGAAACAACTCCCCCCACAGCCAATTATTACTGGGTTACTGATATGTATCTATAGCTATACTCTGCACATCAATAAATTCATTTTTAGCAGTTAAGTAGATTTTGTTTATTTTTAAAATTTGGACACAATTGATTTTTTTTTCCTTATAAATTAAATACACGAAACAAAAACATAGAATTTATTTGATTTAATCAATGTGAATGATTTTCTTGTTACCGTAAGAAAATGGTACACAGTCCGGAGTATAACATAGAATATCTATATAAAATCCTAATCAAGATTAGAGATGACAATCAAGCTCAAGCTCATCCCGATTCAGCTCGTTCAACTCAAAATCAATAGATCTCACCTAATTTAGTTGAGTTTTGAGATAACTCAAAAAAAATTTTAATTTTTGGGAGCCCAAAATATGAAAATTATAAGAAAACAATGTCATTTTAAATAAAACAATATTATTTTCTATTTTCAATTAAAAATACCATCAACTCCCCAAGCTTGATTAAGCTTTTGGTTAGGCTTGAGTCCAAGCAAAAATTTTCAAACCCAACTTGGGCCTGGGCAAACCTAGCCGACTCAACCCATTGTTATCTCTAATTAAAGTAGTTATGGTCTAGGGTTACATATGAGATCTTAAAGATTGGTATAATTGTATTTTTACATCTCTCAAATTTCGTATTACTAGTAGTCTGATACATAAAACAAATATAAGACTGGCGTCATTATCGTTCTGACTTTTCAATTGCCTTTGACTCGTACGAGTTTGATACTGATCTCATATCCTATGTTAGTTATTCTCTAATTCTTCAAGTAAATTCCCATTCAGATCATACTACCTAAGATTTTAAGTTGCTCATACGAGTTTGATACTGATCTCATATCCTATGTTAGTTATTCTCTAATTCTTCAAGTAAATTCCCATTCGGATCGTACTACCTAAGATTTTAAGTTGAATCATAATAAAGGTCGAGCCATTATGAAATTCAAGGTATATCTCATAATTTATATCTTCACCTTGACTTGAATTCTATAACATCAAACCAAGAATCATTCTATACCATTCATGTCCTTAAGACCTTTTAGTTGCACAAAAGTTCATCAAGTTCAAGCGTTGCTTAAATTTTTGTGTAGGTAATGTCTTTGTCTAACATACATGTTAGGTTATTAACTGTGGCTATCTAATATATGGAGAACACCTTATCCTCAATAATATCATGAATCAAGTTCAACCTGATATCAATATACTTTAACTGCTTATGATAGGTAGAATTTTTTGTCGAACTCAATGCACTCTAGATATCACAGTAAATGATATAATGTTGCAAATTCACAATTATCAACTAAACCAAGTAACCATATACATTCTTTAAGCCCTTTGGATAATAACATGTATTTTGGTTTTGTTATAGACAAAACAATTTTAGCTGAAGTGTTGCTTTCTAATTGATTGCACATCAACAGATGGTAAAGATATAACATGACAAGGATCTTCTTCTCAAAAAATCTCCACCATAATTAAAATTAGTATAGCTAATAATACCACTAACTAAATCACCATACCTACAAACTGAGCAAGTATCACTCGTACCTTTTAAGTGTTGTATAATCCACTTAACAACTTCTGAGTGAGCTTTCCCACAATCCCTCATAAAACATTATGTGTAAGGAAAGTGCTTCATATAATCTTTCTCTATGTCTCAACTAGGTAATGCACTTAAAATCAAGTTTAAAATGTGTTATTAAAGAAGTGTAAATTGACTTTGACTAATTCATTTACAAAGACTGAGCACCTTTTCAACATAGTTTTATTGCTATAAGCACAATAGGCCTGCTCTTGTAACCCTCTAAATCAATTATCATACAAATTTTTAAAGATCAAGAATATACCAAGCATCCAATATTCTCATAATCCCATCATGTATTTGGATTTACACTGAACTACTATCTTTGACAACACACTCTTTATCATCATCCAATCTAACAATACTATTTCATTCTTTAAAAGACATAATCAATTCTTATTGAAAGTCATTTGATAAAATATTTCAGCATCTATTAACCACTAATTTGCAGAATTAGAATTAATAATAATCAAAATATTACTTCCTTTATAATCCTCTTCATTAGAACTCCCCTGCACTGTGACAACACTTATTTTTTGATCTGTTTCCTTTTTCTCATTTCCTTCTTCCACCGTTAACAACCCTTTCTAAAGTGTCCTTTTTCTTTACTGTTAAAATATCAAATAACTGTAGGCTTCTATTTAGATTGTGACTTACTCTTATTTTCAACATCCCTTTCCATATTCATATCTCAACTAACAACTAAACTCAAATATGATCCCTTTTCATATGTGACAAAGATCATTTTCTTCAATTCCTTATATGGTATAATATCCTTCACATCTTGAATAAAAATAATCTCTCTACCATATAACATAGTATCAACAAAGTTTTCATATAAGTTAGGCAAGGTATGCAAAAGATTATTAGTTAATCCTTTTCTTTAATTTAAACCCGAATACTCTGTAAAGCTAATATGACACAAATTAAAATTATCAATGTAATCTTTCATCTATGTATTTTTTATCATTGTTAAAATATATAAATGTTGCTTTTGATATAAAATATTGGTTAAGGATTTCTTTTGATGCTTATTAATACTTCATTTCCCAAACTCAACAGCGCCTTTTACATAATCCCTTTCTTCTTTAATGCCTCCACACTCTTTTGGCAATTTTTTTTCCTTTCAGTAGTGCTACCTATCCCTGCTAAGCAGGAAGTGCCTCTTCTTCACTATCCATGGAGAAATTTTTTTTGATCCATTGAATTTCTATAGAAAGACATCTTGACAATAAACTATAGATTAACAAAGAAACCCTAAAGTTTGATACCAATTATCACGTAAATAAAAGGTGTAAAAGAAAATATACGAAACAAAAACATAAGTATTTAAGTAGTTCGGTTAACATGAGTTACGTCTAGCGGTAGAGATATAAATTTCTTATTATTATTATGAGAAAACGGTACAAAGTCAAGAGTATGACATGACGCATTTGAATATTGATCTTAACAAAATTATTTGTAGTCTAGAGCTACATATATATATAAGATGTATAAATTTGTTGGAATTATATTTTGCATATCCTTAAATTTCATGTTGCGAGTCTGACGCTTAACGCGCCCTTGACATCGACACCAGCATCATTACGACTTCTCAATTTTTGCTGACCCTGACGAGTTTATTGCTGGTCCCATCTCTTATATCGACATTGATTCTTCTCTTGTTCCTTAGTGACAATCTCATTCAGGTTGCAGCATCTAAGATTTTTAAAGCGTGATAAGCCAAGTTGTATTATTATGAAATGAAATTCAGGACTTATCTCATAAAATTAATTCAATATAAGTTCCATATCTTTTGAAAGTAACGGACTTCATATTGTATATATTTCAAATAAGTAGAGTGTAGGAGCGTATTAACATAAACCATTTCATCGGTGCAATTAATAAAATCACACCTATTAAATCAATAATCAAATGAAAATGTTAAATTTGACTAGGAACTCTTTAGTGAATAAAGTTTACATTTCCCACAATTTCTTTTTACTTATATCTTTAACTAATCTTCTATAAATTAATCGTATTCAAATCCGATTTCAACATAGAAATTTTACTTTATGAAGAAGGAGTCAAGGAGATAAGTCTTTCTGACGTGAATGCTTTGCTGACAGGTGTGACCAAACTTATAATAAATGAAGTTGGACCAGTGAGCAGAATTCACGTTCAAATTAAATATAAAACAAAATCAGCCAGCAGTTTACGACAGTGTATTTATATGCAAAAGCTTATCAGACTCTGAATTCTGAGCGCTGACTGAAAGGATTGGCCTTTTAGCAGTCCTTAAATTACATACGTACACCCTGGGTTTTCAAATTTTTACGTTATAGAGTAATTTATGAGGCGCATCTTCTGATTGTTTTTTTTTTCTGTTTTATATTTTTTATTTTATTTTACTTATTTAGTTATTATTAAGCATTTATTATTATTATTATCATTAGTATTATTATTTATTTATTTACTATTTTTACCTGCATTACTTATTTGTAATTTTTTATATTATTACTATACTACTTTTTTTTGTGTCATAATTATACGTGGGTCTATTAAAAAAATAGTTTGCTTACTCTGTAAAAAAAGGCTTCGTATTATTGAATCTTCTTAAATTTTTTTTTAATGCAAAATTTTGGACTGAACAACAAACGACGTGATCTTGATTCCTCAACGCAATTAGGTGAGAAACTCATTTCACTGCTAGTTATCATCTCCGTCCCAGAAGAATAGGATAGTTTCGTGACTCTTATTCATATTCTTCAACAATAACACAACACGCCCTGAGTTATTTATGCAAACGTCATCCGCATTTTGCTATTCGTCTAGATCAAGACGAATAGAAATAAATGTGACTACAAGTTGAAGCAGTTTGTTTCGAGGCATGCAAAGTTAAATATATTCTCAGGCGCCGAAAGTGAAAAAGCAGCAAGTTCTTTCAGGATAACCAAGGCTGGCTGATGGATGTAACATAAGGTTTTCAAGCATCCATATGCTTCTTAGCCTACTCTAACCTTAATCACCCTTTCGGTTTCCTCATCTCTATGGATCTTTGTTTGAAGATAAAAGGTTGAAGGCAACTTTTGCAAGTTGCTACTTTGCTATCCAAATCTCTTCCTCAACTTGAGTTGTTCGTGTAATAGCAAACAGAATCTACACAATCGTTAAATATCACGGTATGACAACCAGCTTGCTCCAAGCATGTACAAGTGTATGGACAATTATCGTCATGTACCATTTACTCTGAAATATTTTCTTCATGCTTCTCACTCAGAGTCTGCAGATTCGCAGTCGTCATGAAAGCGAAACTTAAATTGATTGGGCATTTGGGCCCTGCAATGTGCAGATTCTATGTGGTCAACAGAAACGGGCCTGAATTATGGGTTTCGTAACCTGTTGTTCATTATATAACATCAATGAAACTTTACAGAAGTTGATAACCAGGTGCTCTTCTGTCTTCGTTTTCCTGCAAGAGATTTGTGAATATGTTGATTTCTTTTTTCCTTTTCTGGTTTACATTATTCCCAAACCAATACCTACCGACTCATATTGTCTAAAAAGACGTCGAGAGATCCTGAACGCTTGGCTGGCTCACTTTGTCTTGCATCCAAAAAACTCTGGACGAACTGGTTCTAGACACACATGGGCTTGAGATTAGAATTTGTTGAATTAGACTGATCAACCGAACTGGGTTCAACTTTGCATCTAATTTGGGTTTTGAACTGGTCATCTTCTCGTTGCAAAGAAGTCCGTGCCTTCCAAGAAACGGGGACAGGACTCACTGCGGCAATACTGGACAGACAAAAGCTGTTTGTATACCAAGATTCAATCAAATAAGAGCTAAACTTCAAAGAAATTTCGTCTTAATTCTTCATTGGGCGATCTACACGGCAGCCAGAATCAACCTTTAAGTTTCCTTTCGTTTATGGGTGAGAATAAGTAACTAATTTGAGAAATCAGCGCACTCTTGGAGAAACTGTGTTATTATTGCAAAAGCTAGAACTCTACGGCAAGAAGACAGCGGGCAGTGCTTGGAATTATGCTGACTGACAACAACAGAATAAGCAGTGATGGTTAAAGTAGAAGGTTTAGTTAAATAGAGACCGTGGGATGAGATGTCCAATAAATACCAGGGGGATAGTGTAAAAATTGTAAAACTTTATTAACAACAAATTAGATAACTGGTCTAGTGAGCCAAAGGTATTCAAGTACTCCGTCAGTACTACAGGATTAAAAAGAAGGTGGTCATGGTTTCTGGAAAGTGGTGGAGAGGACTAATAGGTGCGGAGACCTATTTAGAAGAGTCAAAGTGTTTGCGGTGAAGAAGGTCACAGAGTATATTTAGATTGTGTGAGAAGAATGCCAGTGAGTGTAAAAGTTGCTTTAATGCCCAGAAAGCAGTGAAGAGGACCTAGATCTTTTAAGTTGAGAGCAGAGTGCAGAGCATCAATGAATGAAATGTTGTGAAGAACATGTAAACAAGTAGAAAAGTGATCTAAGTGGAGGTGGACTGAATAAAGAGAGAGGTAGGGCTTGATTAACACTTGGGCTTGATTGACACTATAAAGTGCTTTGTATAGATGACACATATAATAAAAATGATCAGGATCAGCAGAAAAAGGTGGTATCAGAGCCTATCTGAGCTAACAATGCGTATTGCTTTACAATCCGCCAATGAATTTAGACATAGTTTGAGATAGATGGAGTAATTCCACTTTCATGTAATCTAAACTACATGATTTAATCAAGATGATCAGATAATGCATAATACTTATCTAGACGTAGATGATATTACAATTCAGTAAGATGAGCTATTATCACTAATTAGCAACATGATATATTCAGCGTTTCTCTCTGGCGACCGAACTATAATTAAGATAAACCAATTAGCCAAATATATGACAATTTAAGAGAGAAGATCAAATAGCTAAATGATTGACAAGGTCACCAAGCTAAACGAACTACAGTAGTTTCAGGGACAAGAAACATCTGAATGTTCTAAGCACATGAACTTACATTTGCCAAACTGAAACTAATAGCAGAATTAGGAAAAGAACAGAACTGTAAGAATCAATCAAGAGCTTGTTTATCCAGTCACAATTGGAAGGAATTCTGAAATAATCGACGAAGAAATCTGTCAATCAAGACAGAATTAACACTTGCAAGTTCATATCATAAACTACATAAATGTAATAGCAGAATAGAGTTCGTTCAAACATTCATTAGTAATTTAGTACCTATAACTACCCACACACTGCTATGATTTAGCTTCTTTATTACCTGCTTTAGCATCCATTAACCTCCACATATACCAAGACCTAACAGACCTATAAGGTCTCCATTTCTCACAAATCTCCTCCATTTGCAAAGCCTGAGGCAAATCCTTAAGCCCATACAAAGTTTGCACTCCCTTTCTCACCCCCAAATCACCCACCGGTAACACATCTGGTCTATGTAGCGAAGACATCATAAACATGTGAACAGACCAAACGCCTATTCCCTTCACCGCCGTCAAGCTACTTAAAAGCTCATCATCACTCATTTCAAGTATCGACAGATCCGACAACAACCCACTTTTGTACTTCTCAGCTAGATCGTGCAAGTAGCTGGCTTTCCGACCTGAGACACCGATTTCTCGGAGCCGTTGTGCAGAGAGCGAGAGGACATTATCTGGGTTGACTTGTGACTCGCCGCCACAGAGTGCGATGAATCTAGAGTAGATCGATGTCGCGGCTTTGGTGGCGAGTTGCTGGTAAATAATACTTTTTGCTAAGGATAGAAATGGGGAGTCTTGAGAATCGTAGGTGGGTGGTTTATGGGTGTCGAGAAGAGCAGCGAGGAGAGGGTCGTTGCTCCGGAGATGATCAAGAGCGAGGTCGATCTCGCCTTTGACTGACAAGGTTTTAGTGACGGATAGAATGGAAGAGACGGTGACAGTAGAGGCTTTAGTGCAGGAGTTTTTAGTCGGAGCTTTCCTGATCTTGCGTGATGGGAATGGGATCTTGGGGGCAGATTGTGAAGGAGAAGATGGGTTGTTAATAAGATGGGTAATGGATCGGGTAACAGGTTTTACCATTTTGAGATGTGGAGGGTAAGGTTTTGCCGGGAAGTCGTTGGGCTAAACGGAGAGTGATAGCAGGAAATAGAGTCGAGAAGGAGAAGCCGATTAGAGACTGAGGGAGAGGGACAGAACAGTGATTATAACCGCAACATTTGATGATCCGTTATAAAGGTCATCTAACATCTGTATGGGCTTTAACTAACAATACAATCCTCATAACTACTTCTGCTGACTTTGCCCGAGGGTTATGAGCCTAAGCCCAAAACTCTTCCGTGCGCCTTGTTCTTTTTCTTTTTTTACAAAGGAGATAAAAAATTAATAATGTTCTAATGCAGTAATCTGCGATATAATATGTTAGACAAATCTTTCTGAAATAGCTCCTGGGTGATAGGCAGATGTTCCTGGAGGATGTATAATGCAGGCCTTCATAGTGACGCCAATTGTGCCAGGTTGTCGGTATTCTGGTTCCCCTTTCAGTGCACGTGGTGAAGCTGGACCTCCCAAGTTCTGCACAGTAAAGCCCTAATTTCCTGCACCAAAGAAAAATACTCAATTAGCTATAGGGTAGATGAAAACAGAATATTAATTACCTAGAGGAAGTCCACTTCAAGGATCACCTTGCAAAAGTCGAGATCCCAGGCTAAATTAAGCCTCAAATGGACTCCTCATAGCTCAATTGTAGTTGGTAAACATCTTTCAATGTTATGCAGAAAACCATCACACTATAAGCCATTTGAGTCCTGTAGTAGTATGTCAGCCGTGACCAGGTGAGCACCTGATTTTACAGCTCTATCAGTATTGTGGAATCCATCTAACTGGAATACCCAATAGGAGCCCTTGAGCGATAATCGCCTGTCTTATGATAGCGTAACTCATAACTATCCAATTGACATAATCTAATATAACTTTAGATCCCAATGTTGGCTAAATAAAACCATCCTCAAAAATATCCTTATTATGCCATTGTCGTATGCACCAGCATGCCACTCATTGCTGCTTGTTCTTGGCACAAGGGCTTTATTATGAGGTCTATATATATATATATACACGTGATTAAAATATTTGACCTTAAAGAACTAGCCTTCCTTTAACAATTTTAGCCCAATGTTACATTAAAACATAGGCTTTTATGGTAAATAGTATCCAAAACTACGGGTATTCATGTCAAATAACATCTCACAATAATCAATTTTGACTTATCAGGTATTCTTCTTCCTTTGTAACATTCTTCTGCACTTATAAAATATATTTTGAGGAAGAAAAAACATAAGATCTGCCTTTTTGTGGTCCCGACACAATTGAATTTAAAATGACACGTTGTCACCTAGTATATTAATACAGTTAAGTGGATAAGTGTAAGTAAGTGAGTTACAAAGCCGGACACACCTGTCTCTTTTACAACATCATCACTTCTAATTTTAGGAGGTCCAACTCATTCCCCGTATATATCGACCGCTCAAAACCATTCCAAGAACACAAACGCAACCCCATCTTGGCTTCTCCATACTGCACCTCGGCGTATTCCTTTTGAAGCTACCATCTTAAGTTTTATATCAGTTTCTCTATCTGTTGGTGGTTGTTGTTGATATTTCTATACATACATATATATACATATACACAACAAAGAGAGCTTTGATCGCCATGAGTTCCAGAGACGATAGCGAAGACGGAAACATTAGAAAACCGTTTCTCCATACAGGAAGTTGGTATCGGATGAGTTCAAGACAAGGCAGCATGATGGGATCCTCTGCTCAGATCATTCGTGACTCCATTTCCGTCGTCTTCTGTGTCCTCATCGTCGCTTTGGGTCCTATCCAGTTCGGCTTCACCGTAAAAACACCATTTTCCTTCTCATTTCGGTCTTTATTTACTGTTAGTTTTGTTTCTTAATCCATTTCGGGCTTGTGTTCGTGTAGTGTGGGTATTCTTCTCCAACACAAAAGGATATTGTCCGAGATCTTAATTTGACAGTCTCAGAGGTTTGACTTTTTGACTTCTAATCGTTTCCAAAGGTTGTTTTTCTCTTGTAGAGGATTGTTTTTGGTGATTAACTGGGCTTTTCGGGGTGCAGTTTTCTGTGTTTGGTTCCTTGTCGAATGTGGGCGCTATGGTTGGTGCTATAGCTAGCGGTCAAATCGCAGAGTGCATTGGTCGCAAGGGGGTTTGTGAATTGTTTCCCTTTTCTTTTCATTTTCGTAAAAGGGTTTGGAATGGATGAAGGCGGCAGAAACTTGAAATCGAGAAATTCTCTTTTTGGATGTTTAAATTTTGGAATAATCCTGATCTGCTGCATTGTTTGTTGGATTGCAGTCACTAATGATCGCTGCAATTCCCAACATAATTGGTTGGCTTAGCATATCCTTTGCCAAAGTAAGTTATCAGTGGTGCACAGAGGACTTACAATTGATAGCTTCCTGTGTTATTCAAGCTTACATGTTTAACTACTTGTTGCATTTGCAGGATTCTTCCTTTTTATTCATGGGAAGATTGCTAGAAGGTTTTGGTGTGGGCATAATCTCATACACGGTAACTTGAAGCTACCGATATTAGTTTTCTATCTCAAGTTATTGCGAAACTTATACGAGTGATAATTCTGGATTATCTACGTGTAGGTACCTGTCTATATAGCCGAGATATCACCTCAGAATATGAGAGGAAGCCTTGGATCAGTTAATCAGGTTGGCGATCCTCTCCGAATCTTTTCAATATCTTCTTTTTTCTGTTACTGTGGTTTTCATTTCTAATGGTGATAGCAAATTGATTAGATCAATTTATTTACTGGCTAGCTCTCAGTTACTATTGGAATCATGCTGGCTTATTTATTGGGACTTTTTGTTAATTGGAGAGTGCTTGCAGTCTTAGGTAAGCCCTTAACTCTTTGGCGTTAGTTCGCTGGAAAAATGTCATGCTGTTCAGGCCAATCTTTTCCATTAATTATGGATGAAATTGTCATTCCTCCCTAAGAGGAGATCTTTATGCTAGATGGCACCAGTTACTTCATTTATATTCATTTCAGTAATTTAGCAAATAGTTTGATGACTTAACTGATGCTGCATCACTCTGATTCCCAGGAATTCTACCTTGTACTATATTGATACCTGGATTATTTTTCATACCAGAGTCTCCTAGATGGTTGGTAAGTTAATATGCTCCATATTATATGGTAAAGTATTCACTTTTCCCCTCTCATGTTCTCTCATCCACTTTTCCTTCCCATTTTTGGTGGTCAATTGTTCTGCCACCAGGCAAAAATGGGACTGACAGAAGATTTTGAAACCTCTTTACAAGTATTGCGGGGATTTGACACAGACATTTCTGCTGAAGTGAATGAAATCAAGGTATGCGGTCGAACTTCTCTCTTTCTTTGCTTCCTTTTCTATATTTACTTGCGTAAATTTGTGCATCAGGTCCAGATTTTAGTTAACATGGTATATTCCACATACATTAGTATATTGTGGACTGAGTCCTGCTATCAATCATTAGTATCCAGGCAGACTTGTTTCACGTGCATGTTTAAATTCTGTTGAAGTTATCACATGTCATGGATTTACTGTTTGCAGAGGTCAGTAGCATCATCAACCAAAAGAACAACAATCCGATTTGCTGATCTGAAAAGAAGAAGATTTTGGTACCCTTTGATGGTAGACTGATTTGTTCAAATTCCAATGGCTTTCTATTGTAATTTTTTTTATGTTTGGACCAGCTATGGTGATAGGAACCATATTTGCTGTAGGTAGGAATTGGATTACTCGTGCTTCAGCAACTAAGTGGTATCAATGGAATTTTCTTCTATTCCAGCAAAATATTTGCAAATGCTGGTAAACCAAACTGTTCTTTGACTTGGTTTCACTTATGAGATATGTTAGAGGAGAATATGCTGTTCAACATTTTCCTGTAGCCCTCCTATAGTTTTCAATGTCAACACTGATATTCTTCAGACTCTGATGAACAAGATGGTTTCTTTTTATCCTTCACAATATATAGTATTACAAAGAGACCATATAGCAGTTACTGAAAATTATTTTACTAGGAAAAGATTAGAGGTGGAAATTGATGTGTTTGTTTCCTCTACTGTCCTTTTGTGTAGATGTGTCGTACAATATTTGTCCAAGTAATTTCTTTAAGGTTGCTGTAGATAATTTCAGTGGTTATGATTTATGCTACTTGGATTTTGCTCAAGTGGATGGTCTATGATGATTGATCAAATTTGACAGGGATTTCCTCGAGTGATCTTGCTACATTTGGACTTGGGGCTATTCAAGTAAGATGAAGCGGCATCGATAATGTTATAGTCTTATTCTCTTGGGCATTAGTTAAGTGGCGAGTGTGTGGGGAGCTGTGTCAGTCATGTCTCGACAAAAGAAAAATGAAAAAGGGCAGTTAATCAAAAGAAAGATTTATATGCCATCTAATTTCAAGTTGGATCTTCTGTAGGTTCTTGTTACTGCTGCTGCTACCTGGTTGATGGACAAAGCTGGACGCAGGCTTCTTCTCATTGTGAGTTTCTTAGTGCATAGTGGCAAATTCAGTGGTGGAATGCAAATTTGATCTGCAGGAAGTAGTGGAAAAGAACAAAGATCTGAAATTTAGTCACTTTCGCAGGTGTCTACATCTGGAGTTACTATTAGTTTGTTGCTTGTTGCAGTCGCCTTTTACTTGGAGGTTAGCAGGATATCTTCGACTCATCTGTCAAATAATGATCTGAATGTTTATTCCGTCTGTCATCAATCACTTTTATCTCCATTTATCGGCGCTGACTTGTACTTTTTTTTTTTTAAATATTCCTTACTCGTTCAAATGTTAACAGGGTGTGGCGTCAAAAGATTCTCATTTATTTGGCGTAATGGGGATACTGTCACTTATAGGAGTTGTGGTATGATTCCTTGTACACTGTTCTTGTGTTGTGTTCCTGCGTGTGTCCATGTGCACCCTTTGCTTGTAAAGAGCTCCTTGGTATGAATGCGGAGCCACTTCTTTTCAGGCTGTGGTAATTTTCTTCTCTGTGGGACTTGGAGCTATCCCCTGGATCATAATGTCTGAGGTATACAATTATCTGCGAATTTTTATTCATAAGATTTAAGACATGAGTGGAGAGTAGATGGTGTTATCCAACAATGGAACCTCATCAACTTCCGTTTGTTTATTTCAAGTGCTCAATGTTTTCCTGAATTGCTCATTTTCAGATACTACCGGTCGATATTAAGAGTCTTGCAGGCAGTATAGCAACTTTAGCCAATTGGCTCTCATCCTGGTTGGTCACTATGACAGCAAACTTGCTCTTGAGTTGGAGCAGTACAGGTTCTCTCTCTGTTGTCCACATGTTTACAATTGTATGCTATGCTTATATGAGTGTGTTGGTTTAGACTAAGACAATCTCGAATCTGACTGATGGGACTGTTGTTTTCGTTCAATAGGGACCTTCACCATTTACACCGTGGTGTCTGCTTTTACAGTCGCTTTTGTGTCTGTCTGGGTCCCCGAAACGAAAGGAAGAACTCTGGAAGAAATACAAGTGGCTTTCAGATGAAAAGTTTGCCCAAGTATTCGAGATCTGCTCTAAATTAATGTTGTCAAGATTGCAAATTTCTTATGGTGTTGAAACAAAGAGAAAGTAATAGAATCTCATTAGCAATTATTAAACAAACTTCTCTTCGATACATTTTTCAAGTAGTGAAATGCACCGAACAGAGCGGTAATTGATGACAGAGTGCAAATAGTACAAGACTGAAAGATGATGATTGCATTTGTCAGTTTTGAGCTCCGCCTTCGTGCAGCCAAGCAAGGGACTTCTTCAAAAACCTATTGTAGACACAGGGTCGTTCCAGGTGAACCAAATGACCTGCCTTCTTTATGCCTTGGAATGTTGCGTTCTCACCTAGTTGCCTGCGGTAACGTCAATCAAAATAAGCTGGTTACTCGCTAGAATGCGATTGCTTGGAGTTAGTTTGCTCTGGTGCAAGGTACAATATAGAGTCTCAATTTTTTGTTTCAAGTTTCAACCTCCTAATCAATTAATCTTCTGAAATTGTTAACACCTATGACTGAAACGATCAAGAGTGAAACTGTTTTAAGTTGCAAGACATACACTTTCATGTTCAATGCGTGTTCCAGCTTGAAGATTTGGTCATTTTCACCCCATAGTAGATGTACTTTCTGCAAGACAATAAAATAGCAGAAAATAAAAACCTGCTTCAGTAATAAAAGAAGGAAGAGCAATATACATAAACATAGATCTACTTTGATGATTCAATCGTTTAAAGTTCACTAACAAAAGAAATTACTTTGAACGACGTTATTTGTAGTCACTAGCAATAAGAAAGTAGAAGTTAAAATACTTGCACAACCTGAGAGAAGTTAGGGATGGTGGGATCCTTGTTGCTGACCACGAGCCCTTCCAGGAGTTCTCCTCTTTGCTGCCTGTTGGTGAACATCACCTGCAATTACTCGGTTAGGACAGGTGAAATTGAGAAAGGTAACTAGTTACCGGTCCTAAACTTCTAATGTATGCAATGTCTAGACATGCAAGTCCGATTTTCAGACAATCCCTGCGACGGCTTTCTAAAATGCAGTCAACACAGATTCTGAAAAAGACCGGTCCAAATGGGCGTTTGTGTAATGAAAAGTGTGTGCCGTCTCGCCGTCTTGAAGGTGATTAGGTGAAAAGTAGTTGAACTACGAAAATTGCAAGCGTTGATGGTCCATGAGGGCCTACAATGACTTTGCAGCATTCCGTTCATTGCGTTCGCTTTCTATTCATCCTTCTTAATTCTAAACAGTCAATTATATGAATATAATTTAATAACAAGTTTCATAAAAATTAATGAAATAATAATTTTTCTTTTTTAAATCTAATCATCAAATTCTTGTCGTGTTATTAATACCATAAAAATGTTTCTCCTTGCCACCATATCAGAATTTGAAGCCTAGAAAGTAGAAACCAAAGATGTAGGATTGCTTCTCATAAGTAAAAAAACATACACCAAAATTGAATCCTAGTTAAAGAGAAGACACTTTGACATCAGCCAGAGCTTATCCTATCTTCTCCTGATGCCTTGTGCTTGCACTACATTTGACTTACCGTAACAAGTCCAACATTAATGTTTACACGTGAAGACGCCAGCTAGACAAGATCACGAAGCTGAACGCGGGAAACAGCTTGGTGGTTTAACAAATAATTGATAATAATAATAATAATAATAATTGCAGACAATCGGGATGGCAATGGCAAAGCAAGTACATTTTTTTAAATTAAAAATATAAAATAAAGTTGTTTTTAATTGGGCTGGGTTTAGACATCCTAAGTCTTAGGTTCAATTGAAAACACTTAAATCTAGATAAGAGGCCTTCTATTGAATTTATTTTTTTAATAAAACCAAATTGTATCCTATAATTGCTTGGAAATACAATTTTATTTGAAAACTATAATTGTGTATACTTTCTGTTATACGTAAAAATCCAAATATATATAGATATTTATTGACCATTATTTCCAAAATAAGAGGAATTATGTAAACATCTCGTTACAAATGATGACACCTATGTGATAGATAGCTCACTCTACGTCTACCAAAGTTGGTAATGTTTTATGAATACACCACCTAAGTTAGATGTACCAATAATTTTAAGATAGGTTCTAGTCGATAACTTAAGCAATTTTCTTGTGACAAACACAATATGGGACAGAACATTCTGGAGGCTGTTGCAACTACTCTTTTTAGGACAAGGTATATCACGTTGCAAGTTTACGGAATCCTTGCATATTGCATGTAAGATATATTGAATCCAATTTCATGAAAATATCGTGTTTGAACACGTAAATGTTCTCTTTTAACTCTTGCAGTACAAAAGCTGATTTTAAGCAGCAAAGGATGGTCCTCTCAAGTTTATACACAATCACACGACGAAAGTATATATCGAACCTTCATATGGAAAAGGAATGACTTTCGTAAAATGAAAACCTACCTCGAGAAAATCTTTGAAAAGCCGATTTGGGAACCAAAGCTTCTTGTAGGCGGCAACAGAAAGTAGAGCTTTAAGGCCTTTGACAGAATTGGGCAGCAAAAGCTCTGAAGAGGAGTTGAACCCTAGTCTGCTTACAGTCTCCTCGCTAATTGAATCTGTCATGGCAATGATCGAGCCAGACACGACCATGCCCTGAACAAAGTCGGGATACAACTCAGCCATCTTAAAAACCACCATGCCACCATAACTAAACCCCACCAACACACACTGCTCCACTCCAAGTTTCTTTAGACCCTTCATCAAAGTTTCTGCTTGAAAAGTTGGTGACCTGTCAGATTTGTCGGTTACGGAGCCACCGAAGAAGAGAAGGTCGGGAACATAAACAGAGTACTTCTTCGTCAAGGCACCAACTTGAAACTGCCAAGTGATGATACCCTCTCCGGCGAAACCATGGACTAAGACTACCACAGGCTTTTTGGGTTTGCTAAAGACTGCGGTGTCACCTTTTTGACCTTTCTTGGGTTTATTGACGGTTTCAACCGGAACCCAGAAGTTCATGATAGTACCCGGCTCGGTCTCGACTGCTTGAGGCTGAACACCTGCCATTTTCATTAGCCAGTTTAACAATGGCGTCTGAGCTGCAACTAGGTTCACCATCTCTATTTGGCTAGCCTGCTGTTTCTAATCAGTTCGCGCAAGCTTGTGAATGAGCGTGAACGCAAAGGTCAGGGGTTTTTAAACAGCGAGAAAAGTTTGGTTTGGTGCTGGGTTGTTATCTTTTGTTATCGGCGATGGCCTTCTTATGGCATTGAAAAGTTGCAGACAATTGTAAACAACTTTACACTTGGAAGCTATTGAAATTTTATGATTGCTATGACTTTGACAAATTCCGCATGCATATACTTGAGAGGCCCACACCATTTCAGGAAATAATTCCAATTTTGTGTTCTGCGGACTAGTGAAAACAGTAAAACTATATTTCATTCAAAGTTATTATTATATGGTACCAACTACATGGCCATCAATCTAATAATTTTACAGCGGTCATGATTAATATAGACTAAACTACTCATGTACATTAACATATGACCTTACATTAGGCATGGTCGAGTCGGTCGATTCAGGCCCAGACTTATTCTCAGAACCACTCCCCGATAGCCAGTGGTACCTGAATTCGCGCTGGAACACGGTATGGGAGAGGTAGCGTGCGTAGGCGAGTTAACGTGCACGCGACCACCTCCGTTCCTAATGATGATTACAGGTACCTGCTATATAAGCTCTTTGCCTCCTCACGCAACAGGTATGATCTAGAAGAACTC
>JAOSBN010000179.1:8450580-8464904 GCA_027563595.1 Erythroxylum suave | reverse complement strand
TTTACTGTCTTGCAGGTACGTCCATCGCCGCAGCTGACTGACCCATGGATCACAGCGGCATCGCCCAGCCCCAACCAAACCCGATTGAACCAAGGCAAAATACAGATATATTCTAGTCTGTAATAACTCTAATATAAATTATCTGATATATATAATACTAATTTAAAATGACATAACAACTTAAGAGTTATTTATCATAAATAAGTCATTATGATTAATCAGTAATGAATTTTAACATAAAACAAACACACTTATCTGACAAAAAATCCTTCAAAATTCCAAAAAAAACTTTAGATATTAATAACTTTCAAAAGAATTTTTTACACCACCTAAATTTAAATCGATACAAAAAGAGATTTACAGTTTAAAAGGTTTAATTAGTATTATACCGTCATAAAACCAACCAAAGATTAAATAAAATTAAATAATTTGAAATATGATTAAAAGAGATTGTTTTTATTTGACTTTTAATTGAAAAAAGAGATTGTTAAATATAAATTAATTGATTTATTTTAGTTTATAAGAACTTATTAATTTATAAAAATTGATCAAATGATTAATAAATTGATCAATTTTTAATAACAAGAATTATTAAAAAAATTGAACTAAAAAATTTGACAATTCAAAACTTTTAAACCGTCTAGTTTTTTAATCATCCAATGGTGCCATTCCTAATCCTAAGGGACAATGCCGTCAATTATTGAAACATACCATATGTTACTGAGTGTAACAAGAGTCTTGTTTAGTAATCAACGGATTGCATTAATTGTTAGTTGATTTTATCAGCGGTTAGCTAATAGCGAATTAATATAGTTAATTTGACCAGCAGTTACATCAATTGTATATTTAAATTAAATTTTTGATAAAATTAACTGTTTAGCATTAATTATTTATGTATAAAATGATTTATGAAAGTATGAATTAAAAAAATATTTATAAGGACACGAGTATTAGTTGTTTATATCTTGGTATTTTTTTGAATATTCTCGTAAAAATTTAGATAGAGCAAAAGAAGTCAAGACGATCATTTCCTCCAATATCTTTCATTGAGTCTTAGGAACACCAAAAGCCCTTTCAGTATAACTTCTCAATAACTAATAAGCTAGATTTAAAACTTCTCGAGATCCTCTTGGATTTGCACCATAAAAGCTCAACTAAAGAACTTAAGAGATCACTAAAATTTCACTAAAAATAAGCTTGAGAATAGAGTCGATCGAATGACGTCAGGAGTTTTTCCTTAATATCGAGCCTATACAAAAGTAATTAATGTAATATAATTAGAGATAACAAATTTAAAGTATTTAATTTTTTTGAAAATTTTAATTTATTGAGTAACTTTTAAAAATTTGTATTAATTAAGTCAAATTTATATCTCTATTTCTATTTCTATCTTTATCTTTATCTTTATCTATTTAAGTAATTTTTAATAACTTTTAGATATAACCGTTTTTCAATCCCTTAATTTTTTAACGACAAACAATTAAAACTTTTCAATCCGCCTAAAAACAACTGATAAATTATTTACTAAATAAGTTATAAATACATCGACGCTTCACTCAAAAGGTCATGTTGACAAGATCCTAACAATACGCCTGTAAGTTAGCTTATTATAAGATGGATTCAGCATAACGAATCCTTTTTTTTTATATTGAGTCCAAAAAAATTAAAAATTGTTGCCGAGAATCAAAACTTTCTTGCACGAAACCTAGAGGTCATCTCACATTGTCTTTTCCTATATATTTTGTACAACGTTGTTTGATTTGGATCAACTACACCCACCTACTATCCTACTCCTTTCAACGCCTTTCGTTCGCCCGAGCCGGTAAAGCTATCTAGCTAATTTTTCTCCTCCCATTATTTTACTACTATATTTCACATTTTTTTAATAAACCATTACGTTTGAATCATTTTACGTGTTATGCTATAAATCTCTTATTTCTTTCAGTTACCAAATATTTCAATTTCAAAATATAATAAATTGTCCTTGAATTTATGACTATAAAGTTTTATACATTTATGGTTAGGTATTTTTTAAATTTTATTACATAGTCGGACGTCACACATAAATTAAAAAGATAAAAGATTAGTACGTTAGCCAAGTGTCGTTACTGCTGCGGGACTCCATCCGAAGAAGTTTGGATTGCTTTTGTTGCTTCTTTCAAGGCCTTAATTTATTTTAGTATGCTAACCAAACATTTCAATAGTTGATCTAGTTAATCAGTTCCTATCATTTTTTATTAAAATTTTATATATTTTTATAGAGTTGACATAAATATGTGGTTAAAAATGACTATCACAAAAAATCTGGTGACATTTTCAAGTCTTATAATCTGTAAAGTCTAGTATTTCATAATTAATTAAATTGGGGATTGATCTATAATTTAAATGAATCTTCTATTTTTTTCCCTAAAATTTTGTTAAATTTTAAGATTGAGTTAAATAAATAGTTATTTATGAAATAAAAATAAAAATTTGCCTCATTTAACTTAATTGAATTCGGCCTATTGATTTGAATTGTATAAAAAGTTAAATTGCAATAAATTTTAATTTTAGCAATTCATTGTATTTAAGTTGACCTTGAATGTGTATAAGTTTCAACTTTGCGATTAAAAACATTAAAATTTATTTACTTTATTATTTGTTATTAAAAATTAATTAATAAAACAAGAAAAAATTAGAAATTGATATTTGAATTTTTTTGAAATTTATATATTTATTTTGCAAGTTTTTCAAAGTTATACTAATTATTGAAAACTCTCAAAAATACATGTTCTAATTTTTTATAATGATCCAGATAAGTTTCCTTAAAAGACGAGTTTCTTTTGTTTTTTTTTTATGTGTTAGCTCCATTTTATATTATTTGTTTTCAATCTTCTCCTTTTAATTCACTTTCTTGTAATTTATCCTTATCCTTATTTTTGTTATTCTTGTTTATCATTTTCTTTTTTTAAAAATGTGTTTAATCAGGAATTTTCATGTTAACCTATTGTGTACAAGGAGTTCAACTGAATCGGATAATTCTGTGCCTTTCCGAGTTAAGAGTGAAAGTATACACGCCAAGGGAAGGACCAAAACCAAGGACTGGACTTTAACATTAGTATGTTATCCGAAACTGGATCAGTACATGGTTGGATATAAGCTTAAAGGAATCAGGTTCGTACTTGTTTGTTACATTTGACTCCTTTGAGGCACTGGACCTAAATCCAGGCCTTGTTTAATTGTTTAAAAATAATCT
Source organism: Erythroxylum suave (assembly GCA_027563595.1). Lineage (NCBI taxonomy): Eukaryota > Viridiplantae > Streptophyta > Magnoliopsida > Malpighiales > Erythroxylaceae > Erythroxylum > Erythroxylum suave. The sequence goes on along the minus strand of JAOSBN010000179.1, from coordinate 8,461,669 downwards.
TATATTAATAATCGTGAAGACCACTAAGGAAAATGGTATCTTGGGTGTAAGATAGGTGCTCCAACGTCTTGTTTTCTGTAGGATGTTTTAACCTTGTATTAATTAATTTTATCTACATATTTATATAAATTTTTTTAAATAAATATGTAAATATAATTTAATAAATTAAATTAATCTAGATTCTGACCCATAGTATCCCTTCCCTAGGCCTTAATCAACGATGATCCTGTGGTATTATTACTGTCAGAGATTCTACTATCACACTGAATAAAAAACATATGATGGAACGGGAAAACCGAAGAATCATTACGTCTTAACCATTTGGAACGGGAAAACCAAAGAATCAAACAACAATTCCTTCATCGGCAAATGTTCAAATCCAAGAACCGAGCATCGAAGTCCGGAGTCCGGTGTTCGCTTAATTAAGATTAGGGATTTGACAAAAACAAAAATTCAAATCCAAGCCTTCACTCAATCTCCTTTATGCTACGAGACAAGTATGTCACATGACGAGTACTGTATCTATCTCATTATTTTAAACAACTATGCGTTCTTCAAAACCTATCATATAATCTAGTGGTCACAACATATGTTTACTTCTTAATGAAGAAAAAAACAAAATATCCAGTTCCACGTGGAGAGGACCTGCAGCTTCTGCACACATACAGGTCAGTTGACGGTCAAACGAACACAGCTAAGGCTACGTGACAAAAACCATTTCCATGGTCTCAATCTTTACGGTCGTATAATTCAGAAACTGGTCTTCATCAATCAGTGATATAATTGGATAATCAGTTATTATACCTTGCTTCTGAAACCCAGGAAAACCATTCCAGAAGTAATAATCTCTGGCTTATCAGATCAAACTTCAGTTCAAATTGTAAAACAATAATAGGAACTGGGAAGGGTATGGAGTTGCATCGTACATACTTCATTAGACCGACCAACCATATATCGCTTTCTTTCAGTTGGTATAACAGTGAAGGAAACCTAAGAAAGTGACGCAACAGGAAAAGTTTCTATAAGAAACCATAAAAAGAAAAGTTAAAGAAACCTTAAAAAAAAAAAAAAACTAAGTGAGAACATAGAATTATCCAGTTTTCACTCCATCTAAGTAAAACTGGAGATGAGAAAACAAAGGGAAATGAACCAAACCAAAAACCAAACTGCAAATTAGGAAGAAAAAAAGAATTTGACGATACTGGACGACAACCATCACTATCACCAGCATCTTCTACATCATCATCGTTTTATACGTTGCGTTCTCTATATTTATGATCTTGACCGTTCTTTTCTTTTCTGTTTCCTCTTTTTTCCGCTTTATTTGAAGTTTATTTTATCTCGTAAAGTCGTGCACAAGGCCTGGCCTGTCTGTAACGTTGAGCCTCCAAGAAAGGAAAGGAATGCCTGTATCAGAATCTCTGTCACTGTCTTCTGCGAACATAAGCTCATTTGCTGGAGAGAAGAATGGCATTTTCTGGGTCTGAACCCATGAATTGTTCTGATAAGCATAGTAAGGATCAATTGCTCCTGATGCTGTTCCATTTGTACTGTTTGCATTTGCAGTTGTTGCTCTTCTCTCTTCCTTCTTGAACCGAATTCCACATGCATTGCAAAGTGACTGCAAGCAGAAGAAACTTAATCACAATTGTACAATGTGCGTTTACTAGTTAATCTATTACACACGAGCACAAAACAAATTGAGCAAGATAAAAAAAAGATCAAGTCACAAGACCTACATGTAACATATCATAAAAACATGGAACTTTGTCAGAATAGGTTGCTTAAATATAAGGGACTTGGAACTAATAATACCTTGGGGCCTCTTGGGCCGTTTCTCCAGAGAGGAGTAGAAGTAGTGTCGCAGTTGGCGCAGCGGCGAGAGAGTAGGGGATCATTATTGGCGATGAAGTTGTTGCCTGTACCATTGTTTGCACGACTCGTCTTTTGGGATTGAGAAGTGTAAGGTGCGTGCTTGGTCTGCAATATATCCCAGCAAAAGTTGGACGTGCAAGAAATAGGTCGGCGTTCATGTCGGATGCTTTTCTCGTCATCTTCGCTTAGACGTGTCGATGGGGTTCCTAACGAGAGAGTGCAATCAACGGAGGACGGAGAAGAGGATGTGAAAGGGTAAACTTCTGTTTCTTCGAAAGATTTGTGGTACTCGTTCGGCATAGAAAACAGCATGGAGAAGGAGTTGTTTTGGCCATGGACCAGACCACAAGAACACGGACCCACTATGTTCCCCTGGGAGCTACTGCACCTATGCATCATCGATCGATAACCCGATTTCTTTACTCGGCTTTAGTAAACAATTTTCCTCTAAGCCACAAATGATCAAACGGGTGGGTAACAGAAGATTGCAACGAATAATGAACCAAAGAAGAAAGGGGGTTGCCGCAGAGACTACGAGCCAAATAGTAAGAACCCAGAACTAGCTGCAATTAATAATATAAGAGTTTTAAATAAGAGAATTTAGAGATAAGAGCTGACGGTACAAGATAGATTGAGAGGGAGTGAAGAGAAGTATTGTCGGGTAGCCTTATAAGCTAATAAAATGGCGAAATACCAGTCAGCACCCTGCAGTACAAGTTGCCCTGAAGAGAGATGGACATAATACGTATATACAAAAAAGAGAGTTATGAAGACACAGAGACAGAGTGACGGGCCCAATTTCCGTGCTGCAGAGGTTAGAGATAAAGGAAAAGACACCTCATATTGTACATATACTCTTCACGGAAAAAGAGTTATTCTTAAGTCAAGTCAGCTTAGTCAGAAGGAGTCTGAGCGTTAGTGATATTATAGGGAAGTATCACACTCTCTGAGTAGATAGATAATAGCAAGAGTTGGGGTGGGGCTGGTCTTTTTTCATTCGGTAGTCAAAGGAGGCCACGTGACCATAGGGAACAGACTTCCATGGACATGTATACTCCGATCACGAGGAGTACTATGACTCGCTGCATTTTATTATTTAGGCTAAAATATATTTAATATCACTGTATTTTATCCTTGGTACAGTATGTATTTTCTATTTTAAAAATAGATTTATTATCTCATTTGACCATCAGTCAAAGTTTAGAATTTAAAAATACTACTACTTTTTTCGTTACCACAATTATACATGTTACATTTTCTTTGGATAAAAATTCTATTTTAATCTTTTGTTGATTAAGATACTTTACACACGTATATATATTTTTGCTTTATTTCATTATGCACCACATTCTCACAAAACGTGCAAAACACAGAGAACTAGAGCCGAGTGAGGAGATCTAAAATCATCATAGAACAAGGACCCAAAAAATGCAACTGAACGAGCGGGAGAAAGCTCAATTTAAAAAAAATAGGTTGTTTTTCATCAAGAAAGGGAGAGAAGTAACCAGAATTGGAACCAGTTTTTCGACGAAGCAAGGGGGGAAGGTAGAGATAGAAAAAAAGGAGAGAGAATTTTTATTTTTGAAATAATGGGATAATGAAATAAAGAAAAAAAATATAGTTGAATGTACTTTAATGAACAAATTAAATTATTTTTGTCCAAAAAATACAACATATATAATTTTGATTTTGATGATATCATCATAGTATAAAGCTAAATAAGTCTTTTTAAATTTTAAACTATTTTGCTTGGTGGTCAAATTAGGTAATAATGCTATTTTGAAAATAAAGAAGAACATAATGTATTAAGGGATAAAACACCGGAGGTTAAATGTATTTTACTCTATTATTTATTATAAGTAAAGAGACTCAAAATCTCTGATTACCGTCAAAACAAACCTCTCTGCCTGTAATAAGCCTCCCAATTCATCAACTCCACGCTCCATCAAGAACCAGTGCGGATTAATTCACAATCTAATTCCTTAATTTCCATTAATTGCGTATCAATTCATTTGGTGTTTAATCCCATTTGATCATAATCCACTTCTTTTGCTTGTGAACCTCTCGTTAGGAGATTGTTTGGAGCTTATGACTCTTTAATCAAATGTCAGCATCTTATATAATTGGTCAATCTTGTAATCAACTACGTCTCTTGTAGTAAAAACCAGTTCCAAGCTCTTCTTTTACTGACATATATGATCACGAGAAAGACAAAAGCAAAAGAACCTGCAGTTGTTGGTAATCGTATCCAAAACTACTCATCACCTTACCTCAACAAGTAATTAACTTGTTGTAATAGAAGGAATCCCTGAGCTTTTTGTTGAAATCACCTATTTAGACACTCTGCAATCGTCAAAAGCAACTAATAAACTCATCCCTTCGAGCCAAAGATGCAAACTCTATAAAGAAAAAAGGTTAAAGACCAATGGCAAACTTAAATAAAAAAGAAGCGACCCCACATCATGTCCACCACCCAACACTCGTCCGCTTGAACATCGACCCCATCCATGGATCAAAAGATTCAAACAACACTGAGAGAGAGAATCAGATCGTCTCGAGATTGGAGACAAGTCTGATCAGTTCGACAAACAGTACGACCACCGTTTCCCAAAAGATGCCCATTCCCTGCCGTGCTTTGTAAACAACGAACCACCCAAAAACCACACACACGTCCTCTTCATGCAAGCTCGCTCCTCACGCGACGTCAAAGGGACAGTCTGTGAACTGAGAGTAGAGGAATGTCTATATAAGTATATATTCGCCTAATTGATGAAACTGTTTATAGTTTTTACTCCTTTTTAACTCTGGTATTTCCTTGGAAATTTTAATAATTAATTAATCATTATGTTGTGTGGATCGTCGGATTTGGTGGGACCCCTTGGGTAGGTTTCCCTTTTCCGAAGTTGGAAGGAACTAAGGAGATCATGACAATGAGAATAATGGCGAGCACTAAGCAAGATGCCACGTGTGCGTGGGTGCATGCATGCATGCGGAGTCCAATGTGTTGTTTTGCTGTTAATGTATCAGTGTTAGAGCCTTAGAGGAACTGCGCTTTTTTTGAGCACATAAACAAACATTTTATGTTCCTCAAAAGCAACAAGATACAACTGGAATGTTTCTCTTGAGTCTTGATAGTTTTGACTGGGAAGTTCAAATTTTCTTTTCCTTGTGTTGGTTTATAAAGAGTGTTGACCTCTTTAAGGTCTCAAAGGCGGGGTTCTGTGGGATTAGTCTAGTGATCTTACAGAGGACAGGATCTTCTTTAACACGTTGAAGCTAAAGTAATAGTAGTTCAGTGGATGTAGGTATACGTTTAGAGATGTGAAAAGAAACAGACAGGAAAAAAAGAAACACTAGATGGTCGAAAAGATAGGAAAAGAAGAAGAAGGAAAGAGACCCCCTGATAAGCCGGTCTAACGAAAATAAATTCTTGTCAGTATCCATGATATCGAAGGAAGAGCAGAAAACCTCTATTTGTCTCCTCTGTGGAGGACTAGATAGCAACTTACGCAGCCCTGTGAACTATGCAAAAAGATGTCTTCAACTTTTTTTTCGTACCTCTGCTACATCCCAGGTTAATTAAATACCCTAAGATTGCCACAGTTCTTCATCGTTACTAAGTTTATAGATAGCGAATTAAACCTTAAACAGGTGCTGATGAAATACAAATGTTGGTCTAAAAGAAAAACAGTGGAGTGTGACATAAGCGACCAACGGTCATGACAGATGCCCCAAATTTGGGAGAAGTATAAATGTTTTAGATCTGGTCTCCTTCCCAAGCTCTTTACGTAAAACGATCTTTTTTCTCTTTTCATTTTCTCTCCTTCTTCAACAATTTCCGTCCTTTATTATACTTGGAATCTTTTTTAAACTTTTTTGCAGATGGATGAAGTAAGTTTGACGGGAGATTAAGAAAGAAATACTTTTCTTTAGTTATTTATGTAACTAACATGTAACTGAATCTGTGTATATAAATAGGATACATGTAAATAATAATATCAAGAAAAGTTTTCCCTGTTTTCTCTCTCTTCTCTCTCCTTTTCTCTTTGCTTTCATTTTCTTCCTCCCGACTTTCTTTTCTCTCTGCCTCCAGTTTTACTTTAGTTTTATGGTATCAAAGCTTTCGAGTGTGATTACCGAACAATGATTGATTCAATTTCTGGTCAATCTTCCGGCCAGTTCTCTGATCTAACGCAAGTTCCGTCTAGTCCATATTTTTTACATCCAAATGAGAATACTTCTCTTGTACTCGTCTCCCCTCCACTCATCGGCCCTAACTACCATTCTTGGTCTCGAGCAATGAGAATGTTGCTACTGTCAAAGAATAAACTCAAATTCATCGATCGATCGATTCTTGCGCCATCCAGTTCAAATCCTCTGTATTCGGCATGGGAACGATGCAATAACATGGTCCAGTCTTGGATCGTGAAATCTTTATCTCCAACAATCGCTCATAGAGTTTTGTGGCTTAATACAGCTTATGAGATTTGGGAAGATCTCCGAGATCGCTATGCTCAAGGAGATGCGTTTCGTATTTTTGATCTACAGGATGAAATTTACTTGTTGAAGCAGGGAGATGAGTCTGTTACAGAGTATTTCACCAAATTCAAAATTCTTTGGGATGATTTGTTGACTCTTCGACCTTTGAAGGCTTGTGGATGTGATTGTGAAACCAGCAAGCTTGCTAAGCAATATCTTGAGAATGATTATGTCATTCGTTTCCTCAAAGGTCTTAATGATCGTTTCTCTCATGTAAAGTCCCAAATCATGATGATGGAGTCTTCACCAATGGTCAAGAAAGTGTTCTCTATGGTGATTCAACAAGAGAGAGAATTAATTGGTTCTAGTGATTCCTCTAAGGTGTTTCTCAGTCAGACGCCTCATCAGTTCTCTTCTAATGGAGGAAACAAGAGTAACACCAAAGTTTGTACGTATTGTGGCAGGCCAAGGCATATTGAGCAGACGTGTTATCGTAAACACGGTTTTCCTCCAGGTTTTAAGTTCAAGAATCAAGGATCTTCAGCAAACATGACTATCACAAATTCCTCTAAATCTAACAACGTTGGGCTCCTTCCTAATCCTACTCCTCCACCCATAACTCAAGAACAATATCTCAAACTTCTTGCGATGATTCAAACTTCTTCTCCTTAATCTTCAAATTCTGTACCTATCACATCGGTTAACCATATTTCTGTCCAACCATCATCTACCTCAGGTATTAAACATTCTTCTCCTTCTGATTTTTGGATAATGGATACTGGTGCTACAGATCATATTTGCTCTTCTTTGTCTCTTTATTCTTCATATCACCCTATCAATCCTATTGCAGTAACGCTTCCTGATAACAATACTGTTTCAGCTACATATTCTGGTACTGTTCACCTCTCCAACACCTTTATTTTGACTAATGTCCTTTTTGTTCTAAATATCCCTGTCAATCTTATTTCTGCTTCTAAACTCACTCTTGCTACAGATTATATTCTTATTTTTAAAAAAAATATGTCTATCATTCAGGATGTGTGCCATTGGAGGACAATTGGTTTAGCTGAGGTTTTCAATGGGCTTTATCTTTTCAAATGTGCAAGGGCTTCTCTCCAAACTACTTCTCATCAACTTTTACATACTTCTACAACTACACCATTTGCTTTATGGCATTACCATTTGGGGCATTTGTCATTTCCTGTCCAAGATTTACTTCATAAACAATTTCCTTTCATTTCTTGTAAAGAACATATTTTACCATGTGATGTATGCCATTATGCCAAGCAAAAACGACTTCCCTTTCCCATTAGTAATAATACTGCTCCTCATCCTTTTTCTCTTTTATATGTTGATATATGGGGACCACACTCTGCTGCTTCTATTCATGGCCATAAATATTTTTTAACCATTGTAGATGATCATACTCGTTTTACTTGGATCAAGCTTATGCGAACCAAATCTGAAGCACGCTCTTGTTTACAAAATTTCATTGCCTTTGTTGAGAACCAATTTACTGCCAATGTTCAAACAATACGTTCTGATAATGGGGTTGAATTCTTAATGACTGATTTCTATGATTCCAAAGGCATTGTTCATCAAGCCTTTTGTGTTGGAACCCCACAACAGAATGGATTAGTTGAACGAAAGCACCAGCATATTCTTAACACTGCTAGAGCTCTTCTATTTCAAGCACATTTACCCAAAGCCTATTGGTCCTATGCAATTTCTCATGTTGTCTTCATTATTAATCGTTTACCAACGCCTATTCTTCACAACAAAAGCCCATTTCAGCTTCTTTTTAATACTGCTCCTTCTTTCCATGACTTCAAGGTTTTTGGATCACTTTGTTTTGCTTCTACCTCTTCTGTTGGTCGTACTAAGTTTGATCCCAAGGCTTCTAAGTGTGTTTTCCTTGGTCATCCATCTGGTATAAAAGGGTACACTTTACTCAATATCAGCACTAATCAGATTTTTGTCTCTAGAGACGTGGTCTTCTATGAACATATTTTTTCTTTTATTGTTTCTCACCAATATTCTCCTCCTTCCCTGTCTCTCCCTCAGCCTTATCCCTCCTTCGATGATGATATTTCTCCTTCTTAACCCATTTCACCCAGTACTTCATTTTCTCCTTCTCTTCCATCATCACCATCATCATCTACTTCATCTTCTCCTTCTTCTCCCACTTCACCACAACCTCTCAGACGTTCCTCCCGTCAACGTTATCCTCCTTCCTACTTGCATGATTATCATTGTGCCCTCATGACCTCAGCTCCCCTACCGATCTCCAAAGGTACACCTCATTTACTTTCTTCTGTTCTTTCTTATGATAGACTTTCTCCTCCTCATCGTCAATATCTTTTATCTCTTTCCACTATCCCTGAACCTAAAACCTATGCCCAAGCTGTTTATTTTAAGGAATGGCGTGATGCCATGGATGCTGAGATTCTTGCTTTAGAACAAAATCATACTTGGGTTCTCACTCCGCTTCCTAAAGGTAAACGACCTATTGAGTGTAAATGGGTCTTTAAGACCAAATTTAAGTTTGATGGAACTCTTGATCGCCATAAAGCTCATTTGGTTGCTAAAGGGTATACTCAAATTGAGGGACTGGATTATCTTGACACATTTTCTCTAGTGGCAAAAATGACCATTGTCCGAGTGCTCCTTGCTCTTGCTGCCTCTCAAAATTGGCATCTACATCAGTTGGATGTCCACAATGCATTTCTTCATGGCGATCTTAACGAAGAAGTATATATGATGCTGCCTCCTGGGTTTCCATCTCCTGCTCCAAATCTTGTTTGCAAACTGCAGAAGTCCCTTTATGGTTTGAAACAAGCAAGTCGGCAGTGGTTTCAAAAATTATCTTCAGCTCTTATTTCTTTTGGTTACTCACAGTCCACTGCTGATTATTCTTTATTTGTCAAGAGTTCTGGTTCATCATTTACTGCTCTCTTAGTATATGTTGATGACATTCTCTTGACTGGAACTGATTTATCTGAGATAGACTACATCAAGTCCAAGCTTGATAATGCCTTTAAGATTAAGGACCTTGGTAATCTGAAATTTTTCCTTGGTCTTGAAGTTGCCCGTACTACTAAAGGAATTTCTCTATGTCAAAGAAAATTTGCTCTGGAGTTTCTCTCCGTCACTGGTTTTTTGTGTTCCAAACCAGCCTCTTCACTTATGGATCATCATTTAAAGCTTTCCAAGGATGGTGGATCACCTTTATCTGATATTTCTTCTTACAGAACACTCATTGGTCGCTTGCTTTATCTCACTACCACCCGACCAGATTTATCCTTCGCTGTGCAACAACTTAGTCAATTCATGGACGCCCCGTCTGATATTCATCTGAAAGTTGTACATCGCATTTTACGCTACGTCAAAGCTGCTCCAGCCAAGGGTCTTTTTTTTCCCTCACATTCTACTTCACAACTCAAGGTTTATAGTGACTCTGATTGGGCTGGTTGTATTGATACTAGGCGTTCTGTCACGGGTTTTTGTGTTTTTCTGGATGGTGCCCTTGTTTCTTGGAAATCCAATAAGCAAACTACAGTCTCCCGTTCTTCTTCGGAGGCAGAATACCGTGCCTTAGCTGGTACTACATGTGAACTACAATGGTTGTTGTATCTTCTTCGAGATCTTCACGTTTCTCACTCTGAAGCTGCTGTTATTTTTTGTGATAATCAATCTACCCTTCAAATTGCAGCCAATCCTACTTTTCATGAGTGCACTAAACATATTGAAATTGATTGCCACCTTGTGCGTGAAAAGGTTCAGGCTGGAATCATTCATCTTCTTCCTGTTCGTTCTGCAGAGCAACTTGTTGATGTCTTTACCAAGCCTTTACCTCCTGCTTCTTTCAGACACAGTATTTCCAAGCTGGGCATGATTGACATCCTTACTCCAGCTTGCGGGGGGGTGACGGGAGATTAAGAAAGAAATACTTTTCTTTAGTTATTTATGTAACTAACATGTAACTGAATCTGTGTATATAAATAGGATACGTGTAAATAATAATATCAAGAAAAGCTTTCCCTGTTTTCTCTCTCTTCTCTCTCCTTTTCTCTCTGCTTTCATTTTCTTCCTCCCGGCTCTCTTTTCTCTCTGCCTCCAGTTTTACTTTAGTTTCAACGTTCGAAATTCTAAACATCTCTTGACAAGACTAAATTATTGTTGTCCTTTCTATGGAAAAAAAGGAAACAGTGCATTTTTAGGGCTAAATTCTTAAATTGTTATAAAATAAAATTTAGATCCGTAAAATAGGAGAGAATTGGGGGCGTTGGGCGGGCGTAGGACACCCCATCAATTAGATTAGCGGGGTGGGAGGATGTGGCTATCACCCCGCCATTACTAATGGTGGGGTGGTCCTAGGTGGCCACCCCGCCATTTGTGATGGCCGTGTGGCGTGGTCCACCCCGCAGTTTCGCGATCGCGATCTGATGGCGGGGTGGCGTGGTCCACCCTGCGGTTTCGCGATGGCGAGAGATCGCGATCGCGTTTTTGAATTAGCCAATATAGTGATCGCGATAGGTCGCGAGCACGATACCACCCATATGAGGTTTTATCGCGATCGCGACACGTCCACATTAACCCAGCCTCGCCACCGCGAGGCCTCGCACTCGCGAGCTCCCCTTTTGTCCTCCCCTTCTTCATCTTCTTCTTGTTCTTTACTATTAAGATGGTTATTGGTAATTCCTTAAAATATGTTCAATTATTTTATCAAATGCCG
>JAOSBN010000179.1:8429252-8440569 GCA_027563595.1 Erythroxylum suave | reverse complement strand
CAACAAAATAAGACTTTCTTTACTTTAGCAGCTATGCAAAATCAGTTTCTAAGGATAGAGGACATGTTTAGAGATGTCAGTGACAAGTTTGAAGACAAGGTAGATTGATCAGAGCTTTGCAAGAGTTTTCAATTAATAATGCACCAAGAGAAAGAGCTTCAATTACAGCTCGAAATCCCCAAAACTATGAAGAAGAAGTTGCTGATTATGAAGAAGATGATGAGAGGGTGATACGGAAACCCCAAGAAAAAAGGTTCTTGAAACCCCCTAATCCTATTGAATCAAAACCCTAATCTTTCTATTCTAAGAACATTTGTACTAGGTTTAATGTTATACATGTAGTAAGTGTTGAAAGATGCAATGTAGACTTTCGAGTTGGTGATAACAAGGGAAGAACTTAAGAAAAGTACCAACCCCTTTTTAACAAGCAATGGAAAACTCTATGTATAGGAAGAAATTTGGAGAAGATGATAACAAGGGAAGAACTTAAGAAAAGTACCAACCTCTTTTTAACTCTCGAATTACTCAAACTTCTGACACATCATAAAAACAACTTTACACTTGTCATCTTCCTAAAGTCTAAGTTCTGACTTAGTTTCTTTTGAACTAACTCCCTTTAACTCGCATCTTTACAATCCAACTATCTGCAACTCATTTGATTTCTTCTCTTCTTTTTCCTATTTTATACTCTATGAATTACAAAATAAATCCTAAGTTCACCACAATTCATAAATCTCACAATTATACTAGCCAACAATATTTTCAATATAGATAAATTCCAAATTCACAATTCAATCCAATTATACCCGAAATTATTCATGAATGCATGTACAATTAATTTCATGTGCAGAAAAGTTCACTATTCACTTGTATGAGCATGTTACATTATGCATGAACATAAAAATGCCTTTCTAAGGTCTCATTAATCACTCATATTTACTATTTTAACCTTCCCATAGGTAATGGGATGTTACACGCACATCTTTAAAGAACAAATCGGCAATATAAGTGGCATCATTAGTTTTATGACATGCAATAAAGTGTGCCATTTTACTAAACCTATCAACAACCACAAATATGCTATCCCTACCGTTTTTTGTCCTAGGCAGCCCTAATACAAAGTCCATAGATATGTCAGTCCAAGGATGCTTAGGCACAGGCAAGGGAGTATACAAACTATGTGGATGGGTCTTTGATTTCGCTTGTCTATATTTAACACACCTAGAACAGATTTTTATAACATCTTTTCTCATATTAGGCCAGTAAAAATGTTCACAAAGTACGTCATATGTCTTTTGCACCCCAAAGTGACCCATCAATCCTCCACAGTGTGATTCACGCACAAGTATTTCACGCATAGAGCAAATAGTGACACAAAGCTTATTCTTCCTAAATAAGTAACCATTATGCCTATAAAACTTTTGAAATGCAGCATGCTCACATGCATCATAAACATTCCCAAATTCATAATCCGAAGCATACAAATCTTTAATAAACTCAAATCTAAGCATTTTAGAACTCAAAGTATTGATTAGAGTGTACCTTCTTGATAGTGCATCAGCCACTACATTTTCCTTACCTTGCTTGTACTTGATCACATATGGAAAAGTTTCAATGAACTCTAGCCATTTCGCATGTCATTTGTTTAACTTACCTTGGCCCTTCAAATACTTGAGTGATTCATGGTTGGAATGAACCACAAACTCCTTTGGCCATAGATAGTGCTGCCACGTTTCCAATGCTCTCACTAAGGCATATAGTTCCTTGTCATAATTGGAATAATTTAGTTGTGGGCCATGAAGCTTCTCACTGAAGTATGCAATGGGACATCTATCCTGCATCAAAACAGCACCAATACCTATCCCGGAGGCATCACATTCAATCTCAAAAGCTTCATTGAAGTTAGGAAAACTTAAAACAGGTGCAGAACATAACTTATCTTTTAAAGCATTAAACGTAAGTTCTTGTGCCTCACTCCATATAAAATCAACATCTTTTTTAATGGTTTCAGTTAGTGGCACAGCAATGATGCTAAAATCTTTTACAAATCGCCTATAAAAACTAGCCAAACCATGAAAACTATGCACATTACCAACAGACTTAGGAGTAGGCCAATCTTTGATAGCCTTAACCTTCTCCTCATCAATATGAACACTATGGGCAGAAATAACAAAGCCAAGAAATACATCTTTATCCATACAAAAAGAACACTTTTTAAGTTTAGCATAAAGCTTTTCACACCTAAGTGCCTCTAGTACATATTTAAGATGTAAAATATGCTCATCAAGGCTTTTGCTATAAATCATAATATCATCAAAATATACAACCACAAACTTGCCAATAAATTCACGCAAAACATGGTTCATCAATCTCATGAAAGTGCTTGGTGCATTTGTCAAACCAAAAGGCATGACCAATCATTCATATAAACCATATTTAGTTTTAAAGGCTATTTTCCATTCATCTCCTACTTTCATCCTAATTTGATGATAGCCACTCATAAGGTCAACCTTTGTAAAGAAACAAGCACCATGTAATTCATCAAACATATCATCTAATCTAGGAATTGGGTGGTGATACTTTACCATTATCTTATTCACTGCACTGCAATCTACACACATGCGCCAAGTCCCATTTTTCTTTGGCACTAATAATGCTGGAATTGCGTATGGGCTTAAGCTTTCTCTCACGTGTCCCCTCTCTAAAAGTTCCTCTACTTGCTTTTGAAGCTCCTTTGTCTCCTCAAGATTACTCCTATAAGCGGGGCAGTTTGGAATTTGAGCTCCTGGCACAAAATCTATCTAGTGTTCAATACCTCTCAAAGGTGGAAGTCCCTTGGGCATCTCATCTGGAAAGACATCTGAGAATTCCTGCAAAACAGATTTAATAACACTAGGTACGGAAGAGTCAAGGTCAGCCTCATTATAAAGAATTTCTCTATAGTTAAGCAAAATTAAAGGCATAGGTGTGTACAACACTTGTCTCAAATCTCTTGATTTTGCAAAGAAGTTACTCTTTTATCTTTCACTCTTCTTTTCACTCAACTCTCCTTTTTCTATTGCACTGCCTTTATTTTTATTTTTTTGAATGGCTTCTTTTCCTTTTCTTTTTTCAAACTCTTGGCCTCCCTTTGTTTTCGTTCTTCCATGGCTTTTGTAAGCCTCATTTGATCCTTATGAACCTCCTTTGGTTTTAAAGGCGTCAAAAAGAAGGTTTGATCTCCCATCTTGAATGAGTACCTATTCTTATGGCCATCGTGGATCACATGCCTATCATATTACCAAGGCCTCCGCAATAATATGTGACCTACCTGCATTGGTACTACATCACATAAAACCTCATCAGAATACCTCCCAATGGAGAATGCAACCTTCACTTGCTTGTGTACCCTTACTTCTCCACATTTATTAAGCCATTGTAGCTTGTACGGGCTAGGATGTTTAATAATAGGCAACCCCAACTTCTCCACCAAGATTATACTAGATACATTTGTACAACTCCCTCCATCAATTATCATACTAGACATCTTACCATTGATTAAGCAACGTGTATGGAAGATGTTTTCCCTATGCTCATCTACTTCTACCTTCTCCTGCACATTGAAAGCACGCCTAACCACAAAGGCTTCGGCTTGGATAGGTTCCTCTACGCCCACATCACTGTCATCCTCAAGCTCAGGCATTTCTTCCCCGTCACTCTCCTGGGACTCAATTCCCCCATCATCTCTCAAAAAAATAACCTTTCTATTTGGGCATTGTGAAGCAATATGACCAGATCCCAAACACTTAAAACATTTAATGCTTACTAGAAGAAGTTTGGGTGTTAGGTGTAACTTTAGGGTCAAACCCTATATTTGGCTTTTTGGGTGTCTCCTTGAAGTCCAGTTCTTTGTCTTTTGACTTCTCCTCTCTCTTGGGTCATTTTGAACTCCTTGATTGGCTAGAATTTGCCCCACTCCTTGCTGCCACTCTAGCTTTGATTTGCTTTTCCACCTTTATGGCCATGTTCACCATGTCCTCAATCTCCACATAGTATTGCAATTCTACCACATTAGCTATCTCTATGTTCAAGCCACTTAAGAATCGTGTCATGGTTGCCTTTGGGTCCCTTCTATATTAGCTCGGATCATAGCCATTTCCATTTCCTTGTGATAGTCCTCCACTATTTTAGATCACTGAGTGAGTCTCTGAAGTTTCTGATGCATCTTCCTATAATAGTAAGAAGGCACAAACCGCTTCCTCATGCATGCCTTCATATCGTCCCAAGTAGTAATTGGCATCTCTCTATTTCTCCTTCGGATGTCACCAACTGATCCCACCATATTAGTGCATAATCTGTAAATTCAACAGCGGCTAGCTTTACCTTTTTATCTTCAAGAAAATTGTGACACTCAAAATCCCAGTCCACCTTCCTTTCCCACTCTAGGTAAGCCTCCGCATCATTCCTTCCCTTGAAAGCTAGGATCTGCATCTTGATAGATTTAAGGTCTCCATCTCTCCTATTAAATAGCTCGACTCTCTGAGCTCTCCTAGGTCTGCGTACCTCAAACTCTTCCTCCTCTGGTTCATACCGAGGTGGTGGTCTACGAGGGGGGCTGCTGTTGGCATACACCTGCACTCCTCCCATGACTCCTCATATCTTCCTTGTCTGAGCTCATCCATTTGTACCCTAATCTCAGTTAAGGCTAGATTGAACCTCTCAAATTATTGCTGCATAGCTCTCAAAGTGAAAGCAATATTTGTATCTTCCCCTTGATTGTCATCATTATTACCTCCCTGTGACATTGTAGATATAATGATATACCTACAAAACAAAGTTAGTAATAAACAACCTCACACACTCCCTCACGTGTTTCCTTCAAAATGATGTCACTCCCCTCATGTTTAAGTTACTACAATGACTCCCTCAAATAATCTCACACACTCTTGCCTTTTACCACTCAAGTGATGTCTTTAAAGTTGCTTTTTGGAAATCAATTCAGCAAAACTAAGCAAACAGCAAGCAACACAAATTAATTGGAAAGAACAAGTAAATTCTAACAGGAAAAGAAATAAGAACAATTCTAGAAGCAAAGTAATGCACGGACAGAAATAAAATAATATGCTAATACACAGATGGAAAAGATGTGTATGCAATGATTTTTGTTGATAATTGAACAATATGAATGCAAGATTGTCCAATTTAATATAATGGAAGTAAAGAAAGGCACAATAAGAAAGTAAACTAAGAATCAAAGAAAGACACTCAATATATTGTAAAACTCAACAAAACCCGAGAGCTCAATGAACAAATTTCAAATCTGTCCAAGGTTTAAAATAGGCAACTTAACATGTTTTTCAATGGTTTTCTCTTTTTTTATTACTATTCACTCTTTTTTTGGGTATTGTTAAATTTTTTTACTACTGTTCACTCCTTTTTTCGGTATTGTTCAGTTTTTTGGGCACTATTCACGGGTATGGTACGGGCGCTGTTCACAGATACGGTACGAGTATTGTTTATGGTACTGTTCACAGGTACAGATATTGTTTACGAGTACGATAGGGGTACTGTTCGTGGTACTATTCGCGCATTGTCTATGGTACTGTCATTTTTTTAATTAAAGAATCAAATAAGAAAAATACAATAAAGATACATATGGGTTCAATAGGCTTAGCTCTGATACCAAGATGATACGAAAACCCCAAGAAAACAAGGTTCTTGAAACCCCCTAATCCTATTAAATCAAAACCCTAATCTTTCTATTCTAAGAACATGCTAGATCAAACCCCAAATCATAAGTGAGACCCAATCCCAAAGAAATAAAAAATCAACTTACGTTGCAAGTACTTACTTATTGTTACAAATCAATTTCTTGAAGTAACCATGAACACAATCACACCTCACTTGAAGAATTCAATTCCGAAATTTTATATTGATCAGGTTACAAGGATATAATAAGGTATAAATACCTTGACCAAGTCCTAACCTTAATAGGAATGGGTTTGCAAGCCCATTTAATGAAAACTAGGCTAATCCTAACAAATCTAAGAGCATCTAGCCTATTGAACATATTCAGATCCAAGTCCTTTTAGGAATGAGCTAAACACATTAAAATAAATAAGTCTCAAAATAACCCAAACAAGCAAAGCACATGCTACTAACTAAAAGAACAACCCATAAATAAGCCCTTGGGCCTAAAATAAGAGATAATAAATAATAAGCCCAAATTATCAAAAAATGGGCATAAATGGCTAAGTGGTAGTTCTTCCAATGCCTCTTACAATAAAGTCACAAGCTTGGGTGAATCTTGGTGTTCCTCTATGGATGTTTCGGCCTCTCATGTACTTGACTTGTGATTTGGGCTTGAACAAAAGCTTGCATTGCTTGTTTAAGCCTTGAAGCTTGTTGCGTTGTAATTGGACTACTTGGCATGTGTAACTTGTTAGGTTGATGTGTAAGGCATGGAACTCCATTACGAAGGCTGATTGTATCAATATGTGTATTGTAGAGAATGATAATGTTATAAATGTCTAGTTAGGCATGTCAACGGGTCGAGCTGGCCCCGGGCCCACCCATTGCTAAATTATTCAACGCCCATATCATTCCAACAAAATCCCCAAACTTTTTAGCTCTTTACCACTGAACCTAACCTATCCACCACTCCAATTTTTTTTGGTTTTGTGCTTTCATTTTTGTGTTTCATGACCGTAAAATCACCGAGATTGGGACCATGTCACGCAGGAAGAGTGACTCACGCTGGTTAGCTTCACCAATCACGTCATTGGTAAACAAACAACATCCATCGGACACCATAGTTGCGACGCCAACGCCATCCGTTCCTCCAATCTCTGAACCAACTTAAGGCCCTACAACCAGGAATCGAACTTGAAAAGGTAAGCAAATTGAAAGGGGAAGCCAATGGAACTCATGAAGTGGGGCTTTCACTTCTTTTCAACTAACAGAGGATAATCACAGATTTCAACAGTTGAGCCAATGTAAAATTTACCCATGATGGGCATCATTGAAATGAGTTATGGAAGGATATCCTTTACTTATCTAGGTCTAGCTGTCCCTTCCAACGCACGTCCAACCACAAAGAGTTGAGTTGTCTCACCTACACCGAGTAATAATCAACCTCCCCAGGCCAACTTAGATGCTTGATTGGCTCAACTTGAACACTAGATGCACCGAATGGAGCACCATTTGATAGCATATTGGGCACACCAAGGATTCCAACCTCTTTACCCACCAACACTATGACTTGGGTAATCAACTTACAGAGAAGCTTTCTTTCTCCTCTTTTCTATTTTAGCTTCTTTTACTTTATATAATTACATTGAGGACAATGTATGGATTAGGTGTGGGGGTGCGGTATGTTCCAATAACTAATATTTAGGAATCTTTGTGAAAATTCTTGAATGCTTATTGGCTTGTTTGCAATTGATTAGCCAACTTTGACACTTTCTATAATTCCATTTTCAATGACTTAAGTAGTACGCATAACTTGAGTTAATTTTATTTTTAGGACAATAGATGCCATTTAGTTAAGAAATACAAGTTTAGAAACTTACTCGAGGTTTGACAATTATATGATTAAACATGGTGTATAATTGTGGTGAACTGCATTAACTTATGAGTTTTTAGGTCTAAAACATTGAAACATTTATATTAATCTATATTTGATGTGTGATTATCTTCTAAGCCCTTCCGTTTATCAATCGTCACATTTATCTATAGCCCAATACAACTTTAATAAAGCCCTTTTGATTGGTGCATGTTTGTATTTCAAGTGGTGAAAGGTTGCCGAAAAGCTAAGCATATAGTAGAATATTTGTATTAGAAGAATTTCAGTGAAATACTGAACCAATAAACACTTGAGTGTTTTGAGCGAAATTCAAATTGTGAGAGTTTGCTATAATTATGTGCTAATTTTTGAAATATGATTGCCTTAAATTTCCTTTGTTTATGTTTACTTGAATAATTATATTTACTTGAATGATTAACTCTGAGATATTTGTTGATTACAAAATTATTTAACTCTTAAAGTGTGCACTATTTACTGTTGTGAGACTTGGAATAAAAAAGTTGATTAGTTGACCAATTGAGTGTAAATGTAGTTTGTCAAGGATGAGTAAAAGATTGATGTGGGGGAATTTGATAAGTTATTATTTTTTGTGCTAACTTTGGATATAAATCTCTTTAATGTGTTAAAATTTTTAAATAAAATTAACGTAATTGTTTCTTAATTGTTCTCAAACGATTTTCAACACATGTGAGATGAATTTTAATAAAAAAGATGCAAGAAAGGTAAAGGCAATTCGAATTTCCATCTGATAGAAAAGTTTTTGAGTAAGCGTGGGCATGTGCAAAGGAAAAGTTTATCAGCAAAGTCTGATTTGAAAATAGAATCGATAGACTTAGGGTTCTAATTATTTTGGGAATCAAGTTATTGTCTTTATGTGAGAATCTACTACCTGATTTTGTGGGGAGGTGTATCTGATAAAATAACTTGAAGAAGGGAGGATGAAAATCCTTATAGACATCTTATCTTTCACGTTTTTTATTGGCTTTTAGAGAGTTTTTCGTATTTTCTAGAAAAAGGGCAGAGATGGAAGCTAAATGTTATGCTATTTTTATGTCAACTTTCATCACTGTTATGAGTAGTTGTTTTCCTATTTTTATTTCAACTTTCATCATTGTTATGAGTAGCTAAATCCTTCTTCTTGGTTAAAGGAAACCAATGTTATCATCTAGTTTGTAAGATTTTCGGAATAAAGTTTATTTCATTGACTAATATTAAGAATAGTATCTTTTGTATTACTTTTCATGATTGAATTGATTTATCTCTAGGGTGCGCAATTAAAAATTGATTGATTTGATTTACAGCTAGATTAGTAGGATTTGATGTTCAGTTTTGCTAATTAAAAGTGGCAAATAGGATTGCCATCTTCTACGTTAAGGATTGGAAATTCTAAGAAAGATATTTATCTAGACTAAATACATATC
The DNA here is from genome assembly GCA_027563595.1 of Erythroxylum suave. Lineage (NCBI taxonomy): Eukaryota > Viridiplantae > Streptophyta > Magnoliopsida > Malpighiales > Erythroxylaceae > Erythroxylum > Erythroxylum suave. The sequence goes on along the minus strand of JAOSBN010000179.1, from coordinate 8,431,584 downwards.
GTTTGTGTATTGTCTTGCTCACTGATTCTCTTAGTTTTTAAAGCTATTAACTAATCAAACTTAAGATCATATCTAAGTTGATGGTTAATAACAGTGATTAGAATACATTTTTCTATTCATTTAATCTTAAGAGAGAATACCATTCAATGAGTATTTATTAATGGACTTAAATTTTATATCGATGATCCATACTAGTTTGATAACGTAAGTGACCCGAAATTAAGGTTTGTGCATTAATTTGACAGATTTAATTATTTATGTTTATACCATTAGCCAGTATAACAGAGAAAGCAGCCAAAAGTTTTCTAAAAAGAAACATCATAAACAAGTATGAAGTCCATATATTAATAAACGTAGATAATGGAACCTAATTTGGTAACGAGACTTTTAAGGACATATGTGAAGAATTGTTAATTAAACATCGATTCATATCAATTGTGTAACTAGAACCTATAAATTATTAAAGGTTACAAATAACATAATATTACAAGGCTTGAAAGCAAAAGTTAAGAATGCAAAAGGCATTTGGGATGAAGAGAAACACCATTGACTATGAGCATATTGAACGGTACTTAGACTGTCTAGAAGAGAAACACCCTTGACTTGACATTCAATTTTAAAAGCTTAATTCCTATATAGTTGAAACTATCAAGGATACAAGTACACAACTCTCAAGATAACAATGATTAATTTTAGTATGAACTCAGCTTAATTAAAGAGTGCAAGTTTGATAAGGATTTTAATTAGGGTTTAATCTACTTAAGAGCTCGAACATTTCAAGCTCATCGACTTGAAATAAAAACTAGGATTGACAAAATCGACTTAGCTCAGCCTGCTTTTGGGCCGATTGGGCAGGCCACGAGTCGGCCTGGCCAACTCATTATTTTCAAAACAACGTTGTTTTGGAAGTTTTTTAACTTAAAAAACAAACAGTAGGTCAGGTCGGGCCGAGCCACAAGCCACCATGGCCGAGGGTCTAGCCGAGGATTGACATTCCTAATAAAAATCTACAATAAGAAGTCATTTCAACTACTTGACTGAATAAAAACCTACAAGCTTAAAAGCATCAAGTCCAAACCTGGTCCGACCTATTAACATTCCTATTAAAAGCCTACAAGTCCATAAGAAGACATTTAAGCTCATTGACTGAATAAAAATCTACAAGCTTAAAAGCATCAAATTCCAAAAGAAGTCATTTCACCTCCTTGGCTTAAAACAGAAATCCACAAGGCTAAAATCTTTAAGCGTAGCTAACAAAAACCTATAAGTTAGAAAGTTTCAACTCTAGTAAAAGTCATTTAGAGTGTGTTTGGTTCAGCTTTTGACAGGTGAAAAAGTATTTTATTCCACCGCAAAAGCTATTTTAAGAAAAAAATGAGTATTTGGCTGTAAACTTCAAAAGTACTTTTGGAGTAGAAATAGCTTTTTTAAAAGCTAAAATTTGGAGCTTTTCAAAAAAATATTTTTTTAGATAGATTTTTTATATCAATTAATGAGCTTATTTTAGTTTCTTTTATCCTTATGCTTTATATATAATTCCCACAATATCCACAAACACATCTTCACGTTTATTTTGAGATTTATATAATATTATTTAAATTTTTTAGATGTTTTAATATTTATTTTTAAAATTAGTTTTACTTGTGTTATAATCTATACATAAAATTTGGTTAGATATATTTTCATTTATGTTTCATATGTTTAAAATTATATAATAATTAATATATTTTGTTTTGTATATTGTTTAATATATTTTAAATAATATTTATATGCACAAATAATTTTATTATAAAATAAAATATAGTTAAAATTAATAAAAATACTTTTTATGTTTATGTTGCCAAACAGTCTACTGTATGAAGCTCTTTTTTAAAAGTTGTTTTTTAATTGACAGCCAAATAGTCAATTGACTTTTTAGAAAAACTCTTCTCAGAAAAACTCTACTTATAAAAGCTTTACTTAAAAAAGCTCTACTAATAAGCTCAATCAAATAGGTACTTAAACTCCCTTACTCAAAATAAATACTTGTAGGTTTGATAAGGATTTTAATTAGGGTTTAATCTACTTGGAAGTTTGAACATTTGAACCAGTGGTTTTGTTCCCTTACCGTGTGTTTGGTTAGTGTCTTTGGACACGAGGACAGAGGACAAGGACAGAAGAGTTCTGTCCTTAGAGGTGTTTGGTTCATGTCCATCACCAATCTTGTCCTGTCTTCGACGCACAAGGACAGAAATTTTCCGTCCCTGTCATCTATACGGTACACGAATTTTTGTCTGAGGACAATTGTGCGTAATGTCCGAAATAACCTCCCCATTTACTCCCATCCTTAGCC
>JAOSBN010000179.1:8411551-8429152 GCA_027563595.1 Erythroxylum suave | reverse complement strand
GCAATTTATACAAACATGTTAAGTCTTCGGTTGTTAATTGGAAATTGATACTGTGAAATACTGAAATCTGTCAAAAAAGCAAGGACAATGATTAAGGATAATTGTTATTGTCTTGGAGAACATCAGCAAGGCACTTGCTGTCTCTACTAGGATAGAAACTTTTCCAAACATGTTTTATTATTAGTCTTCGGTTGTTAATTGGAAATTGATATTGTGAAATACTGAAATCTGTCAAAAAAACAAGGAAAATGATTAAGGAGAGTTGATAACGTCTTGGAGAACATTAGCATGTCATTGTAGGTAAATAATGGATGCTTTAAGTGTTTCAATTATTAAAATCATCATATAGCTTATATTGAGGTTCATATGTCATTGTCATCCACATTCCTAAATTTACAAAATTCATGGCATCCTCCTATAATGAAGTCTATGATGTGGAGGTACCAACCAAGTAAAGCCAACTGCTTGTATGTCCATCTTTTGCACGTACAAAGAGTTGGGAAGAGTTACCTTTTAGTTTGGACTTTTGTGTTGTTGATATTGACAAAGAATATTTGTAAAACTTATGCAACGGCTAGCCCTTTTTTTCCCCATTTATATGTAGTGTAAAAAACAATTGACCAGTGTTGTGGATAGATAAATATCAGGCCTATGAATTGTCTTTCTTCAATCTGACATCAATTGTTTTAGCTTCATGAGCACTAGTGACTGTTGGGATGAGAGAATCACAACATGGTTCTTGTTCTCCTTTCTAGTACGTATATGAACAGACTTCTAGTGACACTGTTGAATCTGATTTTGGATCTTAAGTGCACTTTTTGCTTGAACAACTGTGCAGCTTAATGGCTGCCCCAGATGCTACTCGTATGGTTCTTTCTCTTTCTCTTTGAGAGATGTTGGTTGAGTTCGCAAGTCTTTATGTCTAATTGATAGGTGCCAAAATAGAATCAAGGATAGACAACATTTAAGAATAAAATACTGAGTTATTTTATCGTCAGTACGATAAAAATTCTCCATGTATGACTCATTTTACTTTTGTTTGCCCGATTATTAAAATGACATCCTGTTTACTGCTTCTAAAATGAATAATTAATAAATAATAATATTTAGGGTGACTAATTAATGAATAATAATATTTGAATTATTGAATAGTTATATTTTCATTAATGAATATTAATATTTTAATTAAGTTTAATGTAATTAATTAAGTAATAATAGTAATTTAATTAATTATATTTCTCCGTCTAATTAATAATATATAATATATTAATTAATGAACAATAACAATAATGGTATTTTATTGTTTTTATTATAATTCATTGGTTATTTTATAATTGTATCAATATGTATTTGAAGTTTATTTTTAACAATTATTATTGATACAATTATAAAATAACCAATGAATTATAATAAAAACAATAAAATAAATTAATATTAATTATATCAATAATAATTTTTATTACAAAAATATTAATAATAAGATAATTAATGTTATTAGAGTTACAAATCCACTTCATATAAATCTTGATACAATTATGAAAAAACCAACAAAATAAATCTTTTCAATATATTATACTGCAAGGGTATTGTTGTCATTAAACACTGTTTCTTGTTCTGTCTACTACAACCAAACACATTTCTGTCTTTAGGACGAGGACAATTTTCTCTGTTCTGTCCATCGCAACTAAACGCCTCTCTGTCTCTAATTTTTGTTCTGTTCTGTCTTCACTGTTCTGTTCCGTTCCGTCTCTGCATCTTGAAGACGCTAACTAAACAGACAGTTAAGATGGGCAAGGCGAGGCTCTCACAGTATGTGAAGAATGTAATGGGCCCTGAACCACAATAGCCATAAACATTAACTGTACCGTCTTTCTCCTTCTTCACTCTCCTTTCTCCCGCCATCCATCCCGTTAAACCCTATTAAAACCCTATTGCCGACCGGGCAAAACCACTCTGCTCTTTTCTCCTTTGTGTACTTCACTCTCATACGGCGATGGAAAGCGGAACCCTAATTGAGCCAATGGACGCAAAGGTCCGAGAATTGCTGAAGGAGGTCCATCTCGATCACTCACCTGCCTTCGCCAACCTTGTCAACGACTGCGTTTCGGCTATCAGAGAATGCATATATAACATCCCCAGCGACCTGCTAGTTCGTTTATTTCCATCTCAGTTCTCCTTTAGAATTTTATTTGATGAAACAAAACTTGCTTTGAAAATTTTACTTGGGGTGAAATTTGTTACAATTTAATTGTTTGGTTTTTCTAATTTGGGGTCATTTATCAAGCAGGTCACTGCAGACGAGGCTCCTGGTTTTGTAAGAGATATCGGCGCCGATAAGGTCGAGTTTAAGTTTAAGAAGCCTAGGTCCATAGAAGTTGGCGGCAGTTATTCTATGAAATGCATTGTGAAGCCTCAGATTAATGTGGACCTTTTCATTCAATTACCTAAGGTAATTCTTTTTTCTTTTTCCTTCTCTTTTATCACAATGTTATGCTTTGTACGCTTACTGAATCAAAACATTTTGATTTTTTTAAATTGTTTTGATTTGTGAAGCAACTGAAGTTTGGTTCTTGTGACAGGAGTGTTTCCACGAGAAGGATTATTTGAATTATCGTTATCATGCAAAGAGGTTTCTTTATCTTTGTGTGGTTAAGAAGTATTTGAAGTCTGTGTCGGCAATTGATAAGGTTGAATGGTCTGCCCTACAGAATGAGGCCCGTAAACCTGTGCTGCTCGTCTATCCAGGTTATTTTGGAATTGTAGAAGTGATGAGCTCTTAGATTGACTATTGTTAATCTGTGTTTTTTTTCTAATAGACAAGAAGCTCGGTGAAATTCCTGGTTTATTTGTAAGGATAATTCCTACTGCAAAAGCCCTGTTTTCTGTATTGAAATTGAAATTGAAGCGAAAAAACATCCGTGCTTTGAGTCAAGGTAGTACGTCTTTGGAGTTCATAGTTATTTCTACTATTTAGTTTTGTTGCAGTGTGTTGATAGGTGTTCTTTTATGAACTTGAAAAGGGACTCTGCCTGTGCCTACACCCATATATAACACTAGCATCTTGGAAGACATGTTTATGGAGGATAATGGTGAATTCCTGAAGAAAACCTTTCTTGAGTGGGAGCAATTAGGAGAGGCTTTGGTTTTGTTGAAGGTATTACACATGTTCAAGTTTATAAAATAGGATGGTTTTGTTAGGTGATATTGAGAAAGCAACCTAATTGTTGTAGGTCTGGCTTCAGCAAAGAAGTTCCATTTACACTCACGATTGCCTGAATGGATATCTGATGGCTATCATACTGTCATACCTTGCAACACATGAGAAGATCAACAGTTCCATGAGGCCTCTGCAGATATTTCGTGTTACAATAGACTTCATTGGTATGCTAAATGTTTCTTACATGCATACCTATGAAGTTAGATTGTTGATACCTTTTCATCTCTTTTGTTTTTGGATCCTTAAGATGCATAATTTGTCTGTACGCTAAGAATTTACCATATTTAACAATCAGTAGTCACTATCATATTGGTGACCCAGTGTGATAATAGAATTGATAAATTGTTTTCCTGGGATCATGGTATGAAATTGCCCAGTAAACATACTTTGGACACTATTTTCAGTAATATCTCCTACCTCAGACAGAGTATTTGTTTTTCCTTATAGCAATGTGGTATACTTTGCAGCCACTTCGAAGTTGTGGAGCAGAGGACTTTACTTACAAGATGAGGCCAAAATTTCAAAGGAGGTAAGCTGTTTCCTTAAGCATTATTTTAGATTGGATTGCTCCATTCTTTCATCCTATGTCCTCATTTGAGTGCACTGCAGGCAAGAATGTTGTATAAGGAAAATTTCCCAGTTGTGATATGCGATTCACAAACTCAGTTGAATTTGACTTGCAGAATGAAAAATAGTGGTTTCACTGAGGTACGATTTTTTGTGCCACCTCTAACTCGGCTTTGCCGTCTTGTCTCCTGGTCTTTTTAGTGACAGCGGGTTTTAAAAAGTTTTTCTCGTATTCTCTTGAGTTCAGCTGCAACACGAGGCTTCTCTGGCACTTAAATGCTTTGAAAAATCTGGAGATAGTGCATTTGAGGATATCTTTATGGCCAAGGTTGATTTTCCTGCTAAATATGATTATTATTTGAGGTATGGATTTTGATTTTACATGTGTAGATTGATAAATGTTTTTGCTTGTTCAGCTTGGCCTCCATCAAACCAGCTTGAAACAAGCTTGAATAGGTTCATTCAATAGCTTCTATTAATGGTGCCTTAAAATAGATCGAGAAGAAATAATTCTATGTTCACACACGCACAGAACATGCATGCATAGCACATGCGCGCACGAGCGCACCCGCACCCGCACACACACACACACACACACACACACACAGAGTGAGACAGACATAAGGAAATTCTCATTAAAAAATTTTCACATTGGAAATTAATATTCTGACTTGTGCTTCAGTATAAAAGATTAATTTTTTTTCTTTCTTTGTCAACATGGAAGTTGGTAAAGTTGTCAAACTTTCCTACTTTAAGCTCTGCTTGAAACCTCTGTTATATAAATTGTTGTCCTTAATTATTATCCTTCTTCTTCTAGATTGAACTTCAAGGGAAATGGTCAGGTCAGTGCTTCAGGATATTGCCAGGATGATGAATGTTGGAGATTGATTGAGCAGAAGGTACAGACTCTTCTAAATCAAGGACTGAGTGACAGAGCCAAATTTGTGCGAGTTATATGGGGAAATATTCCAGCAGAATGTGATATAGAAAAAGTATGCAGTTCTTATAAAGCTTCAAGTTGCAAAGTTTGTGCTTTAATGTTTTCAGCCGTTGTAACCGTTTTGCCTTTCAGGGTTTCTCAGAACTTGATAAAGAGCCAATGCTTGTTGGAATTTCTGTGAGCTCTCTGGATAAAGCATTTAGAGTTGTTGATATTGGCCCAGATGCTGAAAATAAAGAGGAGGTATTTGAGTCATAAAGGAATCACGACCTGCTTTCCATTGTTTTACAAGTTCCAACTAAGCATTTATTTTTTGACAGGCGCTCAAATTTCGAAAGTTTTGGGGGGAGAAGGCAGAGCTTCGGAGATTTAAAGATGGTAAAATTGCGGAAAGCACAGGTGAGGCTTTATCTTAGTTAATATTAATATTCCGAAGTACAGACTCATATCAGGGTAACTTGACTTATTTCCTTTTTGCATAGTCTGGGAATGTGAGCAGTGGACAAAACATCTCATAATGAAAAGCATAATTGAATATGTAATTTCCCGTCACGTTTCTTTATCAAACCCAAATGCTGTAGTCATTGCACATCAACTTGATTTCTCTGTTCTTCATGGCACTAAAGGTAAGATGATTATTAACAGTGGCCAATTTCTATTGTTATCACTTGTTTTTTTTTTTGTTCTTGATGCACTTGGTACTTTTAATATCTCTTACAAAATAATAGTTTTTTCCTCAGATCCCCTGACATTTTCTGCAAGTTTGCTTGGGGCATTTGAAGTTTTATCCAAGCGCTTGCGTGGCATTGAAGACATTCCGTTAAAGGTGTATAGTGTTCAGCCTTTAGACCCAGGTGTAGTTTGGTTCATCATATACTTGCATGTTAAAGTGCGATGTAGAAATGACATTGTATACGAGTTCATAATTTCACTTTTACCTATTTAAGCATGTCTGTAAGCACTTTGGTTGGACAGAGTGCATCTCAACTGTTCTAACTTTGGTGTATAATTATCTTTCATGTTTTATGATGAATAATCTTTTATCTTTTATGGACTGTTTTATGGGAAGGGGTTAGCTGTAATTTTCAGCTGGCCACATCTTTGGTTTTGGTGTAATTCTTCCCTCAGCCTTGTTAACTTATGATGTTTATGCTTATCATTCTTCAATTAGTTGCTGAGAGAGATTCTCTGTTCTTATCTTGTTTCTAGCCTTTAGGTTCACATCTGTCTTCCCTCCTGAACCGCATCCATTGGCAACTGAAAGGGTTGACATGAAAAAATTGCCTAAAATTACTGCATCCTGTATTCAGCCACTGGAAGTAATTATTCAGGTATGGTCCTTGTTGAGGGTTATAATGTACTGACTTTGCCCTGATAGTCTGTGATGATCTTTTTTTTTAATTCCAGTTGGAAGGTTCTGGGAATTGGCCAATGGATGATGTAGCAATTGAGAAAACAAAATCTGCTTTCCTTCTTAAAATTGGGGAGAGGTGGGCATGACTGGTTCTTTTTCTGAAATCTTAAATGTACTTTTCTTGATTATATTGTATTTGACAATACTATTATAACAGTCTCCAGAACAATTGGGGTATGACATGCCATGCTACTGAAGACAATGTGGATATTTTCCTTTCTGGATTTGCATTTCGTCTTAAAATTTTGCATGAGAGGGGCTTGAGCCTGGTGAGAAGGGAAAGTAAGAGATTCTGGACATATTATCTGCCTTTTTTCATCCCTTTTTTTGGCCAGTTCTTTTGATGATGGGTGACTAAACCAATTTGGTTTGCAGATGGAAGCGGCCAAATGAAGCAGGTTTCTTCAGTGGATAGAAAACTTTTTCTTCGCAGTCAGCATTCTAGCATGATCAATGGGTTACAGGGTCTTTTTCCAATATATGGATCAGTAGTTAGGTGTGTATTGACTCATTTTCTATCTTTTCTGCACTATACATCTGCTTGACCAGGAAGAAAACAATATTAGTTTTTGAGGAAACTTTTGTCTTTTTATGAAGGCTTGCAAAACGATGGGTTGCTTCACATATGTTTTCAGCCTGCTTGGCAGAGGAGGCGGTTGAATTATTGGTTGCTCATCTGTTTCTGAAGCCCTTACCATATACTACTCCTTGCTCACGCATTACTGGATTTTTAAGGTTAAATTCTTTCCTTCTTCTTATGAGCTGCATGATGATTAGCTTGCGACTGTGTTCTAAGTGAAATAACTTTGCAAAATATGAATGTGATTTAATAATCGACAGGGGTTCCTGCAGTATGATTTAGAAATGTGCATCTTTTTTCTGTATTCATTATGCTTTCTATGAGCTCCGTATAAGCTTTTGTCTTTGATGTTTGCTTGGCATATGCCTCTTCTGTGCCCTTGGAGGAGAACTTCTGTTTTGCCAATTTTTCTTTGAAAACTTTCTTTTTTGAACAGGTTTTTGCGACTTCTAGCAGAATATGATTGGACCTTTTCTGCTTTGGTGGTTGACATAAATAATGATTTGACCTTCAACATCAAAAAAGAGATTTATGTAAGTTATGGATTTGAATCAATGATCTTATATTTGTAGGTTACTTGATGTCGGAATGTGATTTTAGTGGCTACTAATTTTATATCTTTTGTTTCAGGATAATTTTATGTTGACTAGAAAAGATTACGAAGGAAATAAACAAAATATGAGCCCTGCTATGTTCTTAGCTACATCCTATGACAAGGCATCAGAAGCTTGGACTCGATGCTCCCCCAACACATTGGTTAGTGGGTCTTATTGAATTTGGCTATATTTTGTTATTCTCTACCCAACTTTGACTAGCCTATTGTTTCATTCTTTGATAGTTCAACAGACATATTTTGGACCTTATCCAAGGAACTCGTTCTGCTAATTGCATTAATATTAGATCATTATGCTTGTAATAGAGGCATTCTATCTTCCATTGAGTGCACCTTTTCATATGCATTAATATTAGATCATTATGCTTGTAATAGAGGCATTCCATCTCACGAGGAGTGCACATTTTCATATACTTGTTTTTCCTGCCATTGTATCCCACATCAAACTATGACCGATTGTGAACAAACATCCAGAACTGATGTTTGAGATGCTTTTAATAGTACATTTATATTCTTTATTGCACATGGATTTGTTGCCAAATAGGAGCTTAAAAGGTTGGTGGCTTATGCCTGTAGCAGTGCTGATCTGCTGACAAGACTCATCTTGAAGGATCAGACTGATTCTTATAGATGGGAGGTGAGTGTATTCCTCAGGTACTTCTGCTTCCTGATTCTTATATGTACGGTTGAGGATCATCATACCTATAATTTAACTTTCAGTGCCTTTTTCGAACGCCTCTGAACAATTACAATGCTGTTGTTCTTCTTCATGCGGAGAAATTAGCTCATCCTCAACGTCTTCTTTTCCGATCGAAGTTAGAACAAGGTATGCCTGTAATGATTCACATGGCTAAATTGTGATTCCTGTGTGGTTGATCTTAAATAATCACATACCGAGTGTTTTAATGTTGCATTCTTCGACAGGGAGGCTTGTGGCACGTGGAAATGCTAGTAAAGCCTTTCAATCCTTCTTGTTATTAAGAGATATTAACGGAAGCTTGGAGGAAGTGAAAAATAAGCTGATGGTGGACTTTAATCCCCTGAAATACTATATAGAAGACCTGAAGGCAAGCATTATTGTAGGCTTTTATGTTGATGTTGGTCATGTTGCGCATATTTTGCTAACCAGCACTTAGTTGCAGAAAGAATTCTACACATTGAAGCCCTGGTATGATTCTCTGGGTGGCGATGCTATTGGACTGACATGGGACAGATCATGTTCTAAGGTATATTTAAGAGATCAACTATTTACGAAATACCTTGTCCATATTCCGCTCATCTTTTATTCTTTTATACTAGAAACGAGAACGTGATGAAGCTCCCGAGGAAGGAGATCCGATTGATGCGTTGAAGGCTATTGGTGAAGTTGGGAAAGGTTTTGTAAAAAGTGTTTATCTTCTCAAGGCCCCAAGATTCTTAAGCTAAATCTTGCAGATTAGTTCCCCATATTGTAGGCATGCAGCTCCAATTCTGACGGTAGGTATATATCATAGCGACACTTCTTCCCTGCTGAGGCACCTCCACAATTTTGAAGAAACAAGTCTGTTTTAGAACCAGTCATGTATAACAGTGCAAGTCATTCGTTGTCAAATGCTATTAAGTTGTAAGAATGTTCATCTTTGGGTTCGATCGAGAAGGGAAAAAGGCAATTTTTGGTTTCTTCGAGCCTGTCTTGTCCTAAATTGTAACTCAAGATTAAAGATACTGATGATGTAGCACATGCCTGTACTTCAATCATGATCAGCCATGAATGGTGAATCAATTGGATTGTAGCAGGTCAATCGCGTTTTGATTAGATACTGTGACACGTTTTACTAATTTGATTCGTCACCCCGGTGGAAAATTCTTCCTTCAAACACATTACTTTCCAGCATCAAATTTCAATAAAAAAGGCTTGCAAAATGAAATATAAATCCAATTACTTTATCATTTTAGTATTTTTTAGTCATCAAAATCAATGTTCTACCTTATCAGAGTAATTTATTAAATATTCACTTTAATGGTCCTGAAAAATACTAAAATGAGAACTCCCAAAACTTTTTCCATATCAAACAATGCTTCAAGGAAAGCCCCGAGCATTTAATTCTGTTATTAAAAAATTCCAATCTCTTTCAAAATACAATATTTATGTGATTGGGATCGGAAAGTAAACACTGTTCTACACGATAAAAGATTTGTAGTTCTAACCATGAAGCAAAATATGATCAGATGTTGCAGTTCCAGCTATGAAGCAAAATGTGATCAGATGTTATCAGACAATATAACAGCTTACCTTGCCTTTTTCCAAAATCATTTTGACTTCTTTCCTTGCTTTTTATCAGACAATATAACAGCTTACCTTGCCTTTTTCCAAAATCATTTTGACTTCTTTCCTTGCTTTTTCTTGATCACTTCATCAACGTACATTATGCCCTTGCCTTTGTACACTTCAGGTGGCTTGCAACTACGTACTGCAGAGGCAAATTGGTGTACCCTTTGCTTGTCAATTCCGGTGCAGCAAATTACGTTGTTTTTGAAGCAGAAAACGCGGACTGCTGGAGGAACGGTAAGTTCAACTTCATGGCTGTAACCCAATTTCAGAAGCAAAAGGCGTCCCTCTGCTTCTGCTCTTGCTTTGTACCCAACACCCACGATCTTGAGAAAACGGAAAAATCTCGCCTCCATATTGATCTGGCTAATTGATTCCTGATTTTTGATGAGGTAACATATAACATTAATTCAAAAGATGACAGAAGTAAAATTCTCCAAAACCTGTAGGTTACATGGCATTTCAATGATTAGGTGCTACGCAGTATGAAATATATCCCTAACTGAATTGGTTTCCTCATGCACTAAGCGATGCTGCGAATGAAATGAAAATTGGCTCATGGGCCTAACTACTACTACACAATCACATAATTCAGAAGAGGAAAACTAATTACAAGATCCCACTACAGAGAATATCTCTAGAAGCAACTTGAAAGCAACATGTCTGAATTATGCAATTAATGAGCAGACACAGGAAAACACCCAACATTTGAGTAATGGAACGCCAAATCCGTTCCAAAGCATCAAGAAATAACACCTACCAAGAACAGAAACTTCAAGAAACAACGAGGTATCACAAAATTGAAACTTTTCCCTTTTGCACATTTCAGCTATCGCAAACTACGGAGTAAAGCATTTCATCGAACATTTACCGTGCAAGAAAGCTGTAGTTCGTAAATTGACAAGCCATTATCAAACTACCCCCTTCATACTGAATTAGATAGCTAAATACAAGCACACGCCAGCCTTATAAATCCAAACTTCCAACAAAATCCTTCACAAAACTCCAAATACCCAAAGTAATCGATATAAAGAGACCAAAGATGTAAAGGAAAAACCAACAGATTCGTCATTTAAGGCAGAAAAAGAGGGAATAGGCAGAGAAGATCGGCATAAAAACCGATGAAGCACCCACGTGCAGATACTTGGATTCCACAGCAAGCTAACCCAGTGGATTCTCGCTCCTGTACAACAAATCAAATAAACATCTATCAAAAATCGCTCAAACCCACATTTTCGTACGCAAAAGAACATAAATTTCTCAATCTCTCAGTGAACCCCTCGGTTCTATGTTTTCAAGTGTATCCCATTATGAAAACGTCGGGCAAGGCTAGTGTTAGACGCTCGATGAGAGAAGAAGGAGGGAGTAAAATAAACGCAAACACATGTACATTAATCGGATGAGAAGATAAGGAAAAATGCCTCACCGGACCGATAGTCGACGGAAATGAAGGAAACATACCTTAAAAATCCGCCGGTGAGTTGCTCGGAGAATCACAACTAGAACAAAGAATGGACAGTGACTGAGAAGCTTGAGAGTGCAGACGAGACCAGAAAGTGGGGAGAAAGCAACGAGAGCGCGAAGAGGGAGGGAGAACCACCGGGCGTGAGATTTTCCTGGTGGGAGGAGAGGGACGAAGAAGTGTGAGAGATGCGCTTACCTGTAAGTTTTTTATTGGTTCCCACGTACCCTACTTGTCGGTTCATTTTCCACCTTTACCCTACTGGTAAATCCAATTAGCCTCGGACTCGGATCACAAGCTTTCGGCTGAGGCAAACTGTACACGGTATCAAGCATCCTTCTCGTTGTAGTTAATTATTTCACAGGATAGGTTAAGATAGAACCCCTAGCCAGTATAACAGAGAAAGCAGTCGAAACGTCATAAACAAGTATGAAGTCCCATCCCATATTAATAGTCATACACAATGGAACCTAATTTGATAACGAGATTTGTGAAGAATTATGAATTAAGCATCGAGTTAAAATTAGTTAACGAAAACAGAAAATTTGTCCCATTTTATGAGCAGCTCTACCAAGTTTTGTACACATTAGAGTTTTTCAGTTAATAATTTGCAATAAATGAAATAGTCTTGACAAAATCAAACAGTCCAAACAGTCTTTTCTTCTTTTGCATAATATACTTAGAATTGTGATTGGAGAATAGGGTCCCCTCAATGATCCATGGGTTTACATCTTCGCTCAAGATCAGCTGAACAAATAGAAAGACCTTGACAAAACCTTACAAAGTGAACAAACCGATAAAATCAAGAAATTCTTCTATAGCCCTCATTTTCCATTTTTGAGGTGCTTGTATTCTTTGTTGATGTGGTTGCTATAGGACTTCTGCCATGAGTTTTTCAGTAAGAGGTTTTGAAAGTCCCATCACAGTGTCAGTATCTCCTATCTGCGGAAATATCAAAATTAAAGAGTCATTATGCAACTGTCAAACTTAAACTTATTGGTTAGCTTTCTTTATAAATAAAAAAAGAAAAGACTATGAAAAATGAAGAAGAAGATCCCGAGAAAGGGATATTCTTTTCCAAGTACAGAGGCAGCGTTTGAGAGAGAAATTACCACTGCTTCAACAAAGGGAAAAGTGAGTGGATGTTCCAGCATGAGGCCCCCAGCAACATTAAGTGTAATTCCTTCCTCAATCTGGGTACCATACCAGCAAAACAAGTTACAAGAAGTATCTAGGGCAGGACAATGACAGTGCTAGTTACAGAAATTTACCAGGTTATCAATGACTTCATCTGGTATATCATGGAAATAAACCTGGAACATTAGTCCATGATTAATGTTTCCAACCTATAAATATAAAGCTTATGAATGTTGCATTTACTGAAGGGTCTACAAGTCATTCAGTTTCTCAAAAGAAGGTGTACCTGACACTAAGCTAAACTTGAATTCCGAGTATACAGACAAACATCAGATACATGAGATTGGTCAATATCTTTTTTATGGGACAGCATCTAAATGTTTGAATTATCTGATCTGTTTCACTATAGAACCAAGGAAGGACATGAAGGGCTTGATTCAACAGGTTCAAGCCCAGTGATGAAATGTAATTAACTAGAGTTAAAGAGTTCAATGTCGCAGCCAGCTTTTCTTTCATGAATGGTAATTTTCATAGAATTACCACCTAGTAGAATCGGGCTAATTGTTAGCCCAAACTAGCAGTACCTCTGCTCTCTCCCATCCCCCTTTCTTTGTTCCTGTAGCAAGGTTGGTCACAAAAACAGACCCTACAACTGCTCCATGACTCCCAGAATAGTCTGCAACAAACAATTATATGAGCTACGAGTAACTTGAATATTTTAGAAAGTAGTGAAGGCCAATAAATCCGTTAGCAAAACCTTTGATAAACTTCCGGGCTTCTTCTTTGCTGCTTGGTTTTTCTCTCACCATTCCTTTATAAACCACCACCTGAAAATTCAGGAAATTAGCCATAAAATACAACCTCAGGGCTGTTTAAGCAGATACATAGACAGGTATATACGAGTCATGGATTTCCTTGAAGTGCATTTAAATAGTGAGTCATAATCATTATAGAAAGTAAAATACACGAAGTTGCCAATGCTTCACCGGTTCCAAAGATAAGTTCTTGATGTAAAAAGGTTAAATTTAAAATGAGAAGCTATCGACGGGAATAAGATAAAAGGAGACAAACTATACAGTGTCTGCAGTAACCAACAATGTTGGGCACGAATCCTCTGCCAATTGCGACCCAGCTTGAAGCCTCTCTATGATGGCATCTGCCTAGGAGGAAAACACATCAAAGTAAAAGCAATCACAACCCACAAATGATGTTTCACCACACATTCTTCCATCATAATCTCGGATATAAAAACAAAAGACTTTCTTTTTTTTTTTTCTTGCAACACTACTCCAAGTAGGTACACACACAAGCGAGCATTGCCCCACCAAAAGAACAAAAATTTCTCTAAAGAAGAACACATCAAGTCGACATCTCAAGTCCAAAAGAAGACAGCTTGTTTGCGGCCACTTGATTTTGAAAAGCTTAAGAAGATGAGACATGAATCAAAATTACTAATATTTCAAACTTTATAAGAAAGAGTTGGGCATTAAAGAAATCAAACCTTTGCCTCAGCTAGAGCCATAACTAATTCCTCTGGTGTATCTTTCCTTATACTTTTTTCGTCTATATCTGCAGTCTAAACAGAAAACATAAACAAGAGAAACTTTTCTCTTCCTACCCTCAAAAGGTGACAAACAGTTGAGAGACAAAACAAAGGACCAAATTAAAGGCCAAGGAATATATGCTGCTGAATAACAAAATACCAGAATTGAGAACTCATATCCCATTTCTGACAGAATTCTCCGGCGTGCCACGGACGATGAACCCAAAATTATCTGCACCAAAACGTCAAGTGCGTGCAAACCATCAAGAAAATGTTTGAAATCCCACAACATTATCTAAAACTACTTAAGAAAAACGATCCGACCCATCACATAAAAAGGTTGTTCCCTGGAACCCCATAGAACTTATACAAGAACCCAACAAGTGTAAATAAATTCATTAGATAACAAAGCCAAAAGATGGAATACGAACAACATTTGCTGCTGCAGAGTGCACTAACGAACCTTAAAGGAGGATTTGCTTATGGCCATGTCTCTTCCTCCTCCAACCTTCGACAAAAGGGTCGTGTGATGACCGGTGAACGGTGTTCCTTACACCAAATATCCACAGTTGCTTGGTTCTAAGGCTCGTCTGTCCGAATCCTACTTCTAAATAGAATGCTCCAATAGGCAACAGACACGCAGAGAAGGTCACATAGCAAATTCACCAACTTTCTACATTGATACACAAGTCGGCTTTTTCAAGTTGGACCCGGTCAACAAACCAGGTACGGCCCAAAAGCTAAAATTCTTATTATTTACTTATTAGTCCCAAGTGTTACCTGCAGGTTGAGTTATAAGATTATGATTAGATTGGTTGGTTGGTTGAAAGTGATAGTTAAACATCCAGGTGTTGAATACGTGTTGAGCGAGTCAGTATCTTTGTGACAAAAACAAGGCTGTGGCGACATCTCTAGATTCCAAACGATTTTACATGGTTTTTAATTAGATCATAGTGGATTTCAATATAACGCTTTAGGTGTATGACAACAACTTGTATCAGTCTTAAGGATATCACGCATTAAATGTGATGCTTTTGATCTGTGACCTTCAAAGAGTTTCAGGCATACATGTTTTCATGAAATGACATGTTTATTTTTCCATTTACTTCCTATTTATTTTCTAGTGTATAAGTCAAAATGTGATATATGATATTTGGTTCTTTGACTTTGCAAAATACTAATGCCTATGAATGGCATGAGACCTAAATAATGCTACAATTTTTTCCTTTTGGAAGATTACTGTAAAACATTGGATTTGATGCTACATCTTTTGTTTGCCCTGGTCTGATACTATCCCTAGAAAATGTGATTATGGTGTCTAAAACATAAAACATTTAGACTCTTATAACTAATTATATAACAATCGGTGCTTAAATAAATTATCAATTACTTTAGAAATTTTAATATAATATAATTTTATAATCTAAAATAATTGTGGTAAATTTTAAAATAAAATAAAGTAAAATTAATGTCTACTTTTAGATATGTCTAAACCAAAAATCTTCTTTAGACTCCATATATTTTCCTAGGTGGCTCCGGAATGATATATTTTACAGTTTTTAGTCATTTGATATAGTCAGTTGTTGATAAAGAAAACAATCAGGTATTACGTTGGACAGTTCCTTTTTTTTTTTTTCCTTGTTGTTTAACCTCAAAATATCGATCTTTGAGTGAGATGTATGCATCTGCAGAAATTTTGAAGACAGAATATCAGAAAGCCCTCTGTACACCATAGAAATACTTCTAGGACTAACTAGACTTATCAAGACAACAGAAAAATGATATTTCTTAGTGTATTTGGTCATTACATGGAACGTGTTGAAGATATTTGTTAAGATATTTTATTAATTATTTTAGGGATTATTTGTAATTGGATATAGTAGGAATATCATTATAATAAGAAATTTACTTTGTGTGAGATTTTTGAAGATAAGATAGTGTAAAGGATAAAATTTTAGAGAAGATTGGATTTAGTGAAGATAAGATCACCATGTTTTATTGAGGATAATATGCAGCAGATTTTTTGGTGATTTGTTAAATTTTCGGTGGTTTGAGCTATATTTGGCAGCTACATTTTTGGTGAACTCAACTATCTTTGGTAGCTATATTTTTCAATGATTTGTACAATACTATATTTTTCAATGATTTGAACAATCTTTTGCTGTTGTGTTTTTCTACATAATGTGAATTATTTGAACTATTGCATTATCATTTTTGTGAGAAAAACACTACAAGAAAATCATGGAATAGCGGCGGAAATTTTCCGACGGACAGAAAACCGACACTATTTACTGACGGAAAATTACTGTCCGTCTGTAAATAAACTGTACTGTTCATATATAGCGACGAAAATATATATCCGTCGGCAATACTGGAGAGAAAGAATTTTGCACAAAATCTCCGACGATATATAGCGACGACACATCCTACAGTGTTGGAAAAAATTACGGGAATGATTCCCGCAATTTAATTGCTTTGGATAGATATCGACGGACATCATTCCGTCGGACATTTACCGACAGATTAAACACCATCGTCGATAATAATTACGGGAATTACTCCCGCAATTAATTAGCTTCACACAATTACCGACGGTGAAAATACCGTCGGTAAAAGTGTTTCAGCCCCTTTTATATACCAAAGTAATGTGTTCCGTCGGTGTCCGTTTAATTAACTTTACTGACGGAATTGGTGTTTCGTCGATGAATCATCGTGTTTATCAAATCAAATGGTTAGCTTTTCATTAATTTTACCGATGGAAGGTGGGTTTCCGTCGCAAAAAGAAGCAGTTACACAGGCGATAAAGTAATTGGGAAACTTAAATACCGATGGAATATAAATTATGTCGGTAACTGTCGGCTATTTGCTAAACCAAACGTCGTCGTTTGGTTAAAGACGAGGCGGTAAAACCTGAATCACCGACGGAATCTGTATTTCGTCGGTGATTCATCGATTTTAACACGAACACATGACATGTGTTTCATCAATTGTACCGACGGACTGAGTTTTTTTGTCGCAAAAAGAGCGGTAACCCCAGGCAGTAAATTAATTTGGAAATTCAGATGCCGACGAAATTTAGATTCCGTCGGTAAATGTCAACAATTTGCATCGTTGTTTGGTTAAAGACGACGAGGTAAACCCTAAATTACCGACAGAATGAGCATTCCGTCGATGATTCAGCGCCTTTAACTCGCGCTGCCCGCCTCCCCCCTACATTTCTTCTTCTCTCCTTGCGATCGCCCTCTATTTTCCGACACCCTCTTTCGCGTTTTTCGGCCATTTTTTAACTGTTTTCTTACTCATCGTGCGTCGTTTGAGGTAAACTCTCTAATGGATGTGCTATTTCTCCCAAAAAAAAGCATGTTTTTAGTATTAACCGTGAGTGTTTGGTGATGAAATCTTGCTTGATTATTGTTGTTGTTTGAGGTTTTTTCGTGTAATTATTGGTTTATTTTTTGTTGACATGAGTTATTGTTAGTAAATAATGAAAAAATGCACTTGATTTGTGGTTAGATTGAGATTATACATATTGCCTTATGAGGTGTTCGATAAAATGTCTTTTATGATATTTGAAATGTTTCTTTGTAATTGTTGTGTGAATCTGAGAATTTGAATGCTTAATTTGAAGTTTGAATTTATCGAATTTATCATTTAAGTGTGAATTTATTGTATTTATCAATCTTCTCATTAATTATTAATAATAAGTATTAATATAATTTGTAATATTATTAGTAAGTATTAATTATTAATTATTAATAATAAGTATTAATATAATTAGTTTGATTAATCTTATGAAATTGATTAATATTATTAGTTTAAT